>NESQ01000032.1:0-395206 GCA_003070745.1 Tuber borchii | reverse complement strand
CCGCAGTGGGGTGCGTCGTCGGTATCGGTAGTCCAAACCAATGGTGTGCTTTCCTCAGTGTCTGAATAATTAAGACTTTCCACGTCCGAATCGGCAGCGTTTACGTAGAGATCGAACTCATTTGCTTCAATATTCGTGTCAGCCGTACTAAATTCTTCCCCGAGTAGATTGGAGGTTAGGTCAGACTCGGCAGGCTGAGGGATTCGTGCATGCCGTTCTTCGTCGCAAATAGGCTGTACAAGGTCAAAATGCGCTGTTTCCATATGCTTCCGGTACCATGTACTTGACTTGTATTTTCTTCTGCAGTACGGGCATTGAGACTCTTGTACCATTCTACAAGAAATTAGATTTGATACACAGCACAAAAGAGACGCGAAAATCAAACTTACTTTTCGAGACTGATCTCACTGTGCTTGAACGCGTGTGGTAATTGAATAACTTGTTCTTGACCGGAACTGTGCTATAGATAGATGTTATTGTACGCAAAAAGGTGCAAATAGGACGAAATTCGTCGTCACACTGTCTGTTCAGTAAATTCGAGATATTTCAAGGATAGAAAAAATATGAGAACTTGAAAAACTTTCAAGGTGTGTTGTGTGGCCTGTTTGTAATTCAAAGGCCAACTGTTCGGGTCGGTCTCACCTTCCCCTGAGCAGGATTGTACTAGTACTCGTACTTGAATGACGTTCTGCGGCTCAAAACTCCCTTTTCACATTAGCTTTCAGACTAAATCCAGGTAGGGCGTTCTAGGTCCTGCGGGCATGAACATGAACGACGGCCCAGGGCCACGACAGACTCCTACAAATCTCGAGAAGACCTTACTTAACACATATCTACGATTACTTTTTAAAAATGATAAGCAACGTGAATTATACCCTAAACCTCAGGTGTGCTTTATTCGGCGTATTGCAGACTTTGAGAGGGCCAAACCTAATGGCAAGCGCTCATCTACCATACCCTAATATTCCTTATCCGAACCCACATCAAGAAAGCAGGGGTAGTCACAAGCCTGCCTATTACATCGTTGTACCTTAAAGCACTCTTGAAAAGCTTGTTCATGTTTGTTCAACCCACCTTTTCAAGTGTACAAGCTTACCTTGTTACATGTTTGCCTCACGGCAACTGTACATCTGTACTTTTTTGTACAGGCACAGAAGGACGTTCTACGTTCAAGTTGAGACGTTTAACAGTCTCTTTCAAACTGGTCTGAGTTGTTAGAACTCTTGATACTACGACAAACAGCTTGAATAGTACGCTCTTCCTTATATAAACCCCTCGCTACCCCGCGATTTTCCTTCTCCACTCCTTCATTACCTTCTAATCAATCTACAGCTTCTCATCGTCCTTTTAGTCCTCCAAAAGCAACTTTTCCCTTCACAACGATACGTTATATATAAACGAGAACTGTTTTCCGCGATCATACAGTCTCACTCACATTTCACACCAACTATACCGGTAAGTCTCGTCCGCAGTTCCTAACGTCCGAAATGAGCCGTTCTCAGGCCTTTCGTAGGCTATACTGATTGATATCCATAGAATACCGGTAACTTACTCTTAATTGAAGCGAAGCTTTTCGATCGCTTCTACCTCCTAAAAGTAAGTTTGTGCCACAATTCGTCCCTTTCTTCCTTCCTCGGCCTCCTAGAGATACCAACCCGAGGCCTGGTCTTTCTCACTTCCTTCTGGGGCACGATGAAGCGCTGCGTAAGTTCTTGAATGAACTTGTGCACGGCTCGTACGAGCTCTTCTAAAGCCTTAATGTGAAACGATAGCTGACCACTATTCTCTAGATACACTAGCGGCTCCCCGTTTTCGCTTGCTATCCCCCCTATAGTTAGTCTTCTGTTTGTCTCATTTGTACCTTTCCCAAGATGGAATGATTACTGATCGCTATTGCTAGATTTCTTTGGGATTTCCCGTCTTCTTCTGCACGCCAAGAACATCCTCGCCGAATTCAGGTTAGTCTTCTGTGCGTCCCATTTAGTCTTTTTTACAGAGAATCTAATTGGTTAATAGCATGCCTCCGATTCGTGGTCGTGGTCGTGTCACCACTGCCATCTTCCGGACTGAGCTCAACCTCACTGGTGAGGGACGAACCGTGGAAGGGAGGAGATACCGCGCCGTTCGCACATACATTCTCCAGAAGTGCAACGAGAGGAATATCACCTCTCGCACGCAGGCCGGTGACACTTTGTGGAACGAAGTTAGGACGGAGACCGTCGCACACATTGCCCTCAGAGGCTTCCGAGCCAAATTCAACTCCCCCCGGAACGGCCAACATCGGGCCTTCCACGTTGCTCTGGATGCTCTCATCATGGACGTCCTGAAGAAGGCAGCTGAGTCTCGTAGGAATGCCAGACTTAATTCCGATGCCGAGGAAGAGGGGGGAGATGGGGCGCTGGCGGTGCATCTGGATCCGGATCGAGAGACGAAAGGGCCGTTGCTCGTCCCCAACCGACCGTTCACGAGGAGAAACCGGTACGAATAATATTCATTTCGACCACAGGTGCCGAGCCTGGGCAGGCTCGCCAGCTCCCATGGATAAACCGTGGTAATAACGCTATGCCAAACAAGAGTTGGCTGGCGGTTCTCAGGCACTACACTTTACAGGAGCTCGGCGAAGCTGCCTGTCGGTACGTAGAGGACGGCGAGCACCCCGGCAGTTCATTGGAATTCTCCGCGACATTCAAGGCCTGAATGTCACTCCCGATGGCGCCGACCAGATCGAGTTGATCGACGACGATCAGGTCAATGCCTGGCTTCGTCTCTCCCAGTGCTCCACCCTTACTGTCGCCTGCTTCCTCCACCGAGCAGCTGTTGCCCCTCCTGATGGTGGGGACCCTGTTCGTCCAATACACCTCTTGTTGGGCACAGCCGGAACTATCTCTTCCCCGGCCAATTCGACGTCGCCGAGTTCTACACTGAGCCAGAATCTGACTCTGATGAGGAGGACGATGTGGAGCGCCATGCAAGGCGCAGAAGGGCTTTCCTAGGTCCCACAACGGCTGGCAGAGGAGAATTCTGAGCAATGATCGTAGGGTTGTTAGGTTCCAGACCCACTCCCGGGAACTGATTTCGCGCGCTCGAGTGAGCAGGGGCCGGCGTATATGAGCCGATATGCAGGACAAGATGTCCCAATGGTGGCTCTTCCCCCGGGGATCCCACCTCCGGGTGTGAGGTGTCAGTACATGACGCTATTGAGGAAGGCGCTGATGATAACGGTGGGGGTAATGGGGGAATGGGGTGGGGGTGATGGGGGCAATGGGGGCAATGGGGCAATGCCTAGGGTTTGTTTGCGCCGGGCAGCGTCTTCTTTGGCTTTTGGGTGGTTTTTTCTTTTGTTTCACTGGCTTTCTTAGGTTTTGCTTTCATTTCTATCCATGGGTTCGGCGCCGGGGGGGGGGTTGGGGCTTGTTTGTGCCGGGTAGTGTCTTCTTGGGTCTTTCGGGTGGGCTCTCTTTCGTTTCACGGGTTTTTTCTTACTTTGTTTTGCTCTCGTTTCTATCCATTTGTTGGGTTTTCTGGGACTCATTTTGTGCCGGGCTGCGTCTTCTTTGAGCCTTTGGGTAATTGTTCTTTGGTTTTACGGGCTTTGCTTCTTTGCTTCTGCTTTGCTTCTATCTATTAATCATTGTCTTAATCCTGTTTGCGCTGTCATCCGGCTTTCCTATATTTTACCCAGTAGTCTTAGATTTTAATGTTTTTAGTAGTCTTTTTATTTTTAGAATTAGTTGAGTGCAATAGAAAGCTTTTCTGGGACGCTAAACGTCCCTTTTATCCTTTATCCTATCCTAGTATGTATAATCCAATCTTTTGAAATGATAAGTTATGTTCATCCAGCCCCGCATATGAAATCCTGTCCCGGCAATCCCGAATAGACAGTCTCTATTCGGCTCAGAGCCATCCGTGCACGTAGCCTTTGAGACATTCGGAGGCCAAATGGCTGTAGGATAGTCCGAGCCCATGCCAATGATTCTCACGGACCTTGGGTCATAGCTAGGAGTCCGTGTAGTAACAATAACATAAAGCTTGTTCGTCCGCAATACGACGCTGTTCGTCCCCAATACGACGCCGTGAGTTCGATTCCTGTCGGACTTTTATCTCTACATCTAATTCCTTTTTCTCCTCTAGTTCTTTCATATAAACGCGCAATCATGAATGGAAATACGAGCAGAGGTCAGTCACGCCTCCTGGAGGCCAATGTGAGCTCTCCCAAGACTTAAATATCCCATTCTTGACCAGAGTAGTAGGACTAGCCCCCCGAGCCCAGGCATCATCGTCGAGACCTCCAGTAGCCTTCGCGGATATTTCAACGCCAGCACCGGAAACACAACGACGAGTTCATTTTGAGGAAGAGCAACCTACAGATGTTGACGATGATGACATTCCTCCTAGACGTCGCCGATGGGATGAACGACGTCCTACTGAACCACTCCCGCAGCCACTTCCACGGAGGGTCAGGAGCCGGTTAAGATATGTAAGTAAATCTAATAATTTTTTCAATTGACATGCTTATAAGAAAGAGTACGGAGGACACCCCAACGCCGGTTCTAAATGGCCCTTCACAGGGGGTTCTAAATGGCCCTTCGCAGGGCTTGCATCACAAGAGCAGGCAGCACAATTACATTCCGGCCATCTCAGAGACGATTCATCACAATTCTCACCCTATATTCCTGATACGCCTGAGGAGGAAGAAATTATGCCGTCCCATTCACGACGTAGTATAGCTGATCCAGACTTTCCAGAGTCTAATATCGGACCCCTATCACACTATCGGCAAAAAGCAATACATTGCAGGGTGAGGCGAGGATAATCTTTGAGAACGCTGCAAATATGGTCGGTATCATACGTGGTTTGTTAATCCCTTTGTAAAGCCTGCCGAAAACGATACGCTTCTGGAAGGTTATTGGGTAAAGGCAGCTAGAAAGTTAGGTTGGGGAAATAGGGTAATGGAAAGGCGGGCAATGACTTTTGTAAGTCCTATAATTGAAGAAGAACGTCCTATTGGAGACTGATCACGGCTAATTAGATACATTTAGTTGAAATCGAGGCAGTCTAGCGCCAGGTCACATCTAGTTTCAGAGAGCAAGAACATGATTGAGGACCTGTATGACTTCTCGCAAAAACCACCGCCGAAATAAAGGCGCGAGTTGCCTATTTGCTCGAAATGATCGTTTACATGCCACCCAAGTAAACAACAAGTTAGTAAACTCAGATCGTCCACGGTGAGACGAGATAAGGCTTACCCAGACAGGACTGTGGTTGGCGCTTTTCTGCGCCAGAGATAGCAAAACTCTTGTTTCATAAGTGGTACCGGGGTTCGAAATGCGAGGGAGGACCGATAAATCATTTCTTAATCGTACTAACGACGTCCTGATATGCCTTACCACGGCATGTCTGTATCATTCTCTGAAGGCTTGGAGTTCCGGATCATTTGTTCAACCTCCAGATTTTTCCGCTCTGACAGCACAAAGTTAGTATTGACTCGTTTAAAGGTTCAAATCCGCCGTTGTAAAGCCTATCGTACTCACTAGAAATTTAGATGTCTATCTTCGACAGCGTGCTACCTGGCAAAGACTGCCGCCAGGAGTGCGAGATAAACTTGTTGAAGATACAAAAAAACATATGAAGAAAATGCTTCGGGAGGGCGGATTGATACCGGATCAGGAGTCTCGTGCCCCACTGGAGGACAGAGAAGCCGCAGGATATTTGGATTTGAGATTTCAGGCGATGAGGAAAGCGAGGTGGAGGACGATCATTCAGATCCCAAGCGGGGAGGTAGTTGAGGCTCCGGAAGAGGAGTTGAATGGGGACCGTAACGTCCTATTAGGGACTAATGTAGATTTAAATAAAATAAACAAATAAAAGAGGTTATTATTATTATTATTATTATTATTTTGAATATGCCACTTAGAGTTAGACTTCAACCCAGTTTGTGAAAAAGACATCAGGGGAAAGTCGCTTGGGGCCGAGGAAAGTCCCAAGAGCCATGAAGAAGGCAGGAAGGCGAGAACAGTGAAGGAATAAGCCAGGCAAGGCCACGCATCATTAAATAATGGACGGTCTCGTCGCGAAAGCGACCAATAGCGTCCGCTAGATATTGTATACACGGAGAAATTATTGGGGCTGGATTAGGTCATGGGGCAATGGCAAGGAGGAAGGGGAGAAATAAGCGAGAATTTGGAAAGCAGAAGAACTACGGGGAACGGTGCATTGCGGACGTTCGGAGTCGCGAAGAGTTTGTCAATAGGAAATTCAGAACAGGATGTTTGGATCAACAAGGGAACAATGCGTGGTGCGAGAGGTAATGCTGGATAAACTATAGGGGAAAGGTCAAAGCTGGAATGGACCAGACAACGGCGTGTTTGGGCTGTTGGGAAGCATGATTGAGTCGTGAGGCAGAAATCCTCAACGGAACAATTCCTGACGCGAGAGGTAATGCCGGATGAAATACAGGGGAAAGGGTCAAAGCTGGAATGGACCATACAACGGCGTGTTTGGGCTGTGGGGAAGCATGATTGAGTCGTGGGGCAGAAATCCATAACGAACAATTCCTTGTGCAGAGGTAATGCCGGATAAACTAAAGTAGAAGAGTCAAGCGCGGATGGACCGTGCAAGGCTCAAAGAGGACGAAGTGCGTCCAGAAAACGTTGCATGACAACGAAAGTACCGACGCTAAAAAAAATGCCCCGTAACCCCGGATTTATTCCAGTTATGGGGCATGGACGAGAGATACAACAACTTGAGTTTTATAATTTGGCCCCCCATACCCCCTATCCCTCATGAGGTATGGGGGTCAAATGTGAACTTTTGCTGATGTATTCTATGGATATCAATTAGTATAGCCACGAAAGGCCTGAGAATGGCTCATTTCTGACGTTAGGAACGGACGAGACTTACGGTATAGTTGGTGTGAAATTGAGTGAGACGTATGATCCGGAAAACAGTTCGTTTATATATAACGTATCATTATGAAGGAAAGCTGCTTTTGGAGACAAGAAGGACATGAGAACTGTAGATTGATTTAAGGTAATGAAGGAGTGGAGAAGGAAATCGCGGGTGCGAGGGGTTTATATAAGAAGAGCGTACTATTCAAGCTGTTTGTCGTAGTATCAAGAGTTCTAACAACTCAGACCAGTCTGAAAGAGACTGTTAAACGTCCCAACTTGAATGTAGAATGTCCTTCTCTGCCTTACAAATAAGTACAGATGTACAGTTGCCGTGAGGCAAACATGTAACAAGGTAAGCTTGTACACTTGAAAAGGTGGGTTGAACAAACATGAACAAGCTTTTCAAGAGTGCTTTAAGGTACAACGATGAATAGGTAGGCTTGTGACTACCCCTGCTTTCTTGATGTGGGTTTGGATAAGGAATATTAGTGTATGGTAGATGAGCGCTTGCCATTAGGTTTGACCCTCTCAAAGTCTGCAATACGCCAAATAAAGCACACCTGAGGTTGAAGGTATAATTCGCGTTGCTTATCACTTTTTTAAAAAGTAATCGTAGATATAAGTGTTAAGTAATGTCTTCTCGAGATTTGTAGGAGTCTGTCGTGGCTCTGGGCCGTCGTTCATGTTCATGCCTGCAGGACCTCTAATGCCCTACCTGGATTTAGTCTGAAAGCTAATGTGAAAAGGGAGTTTTGAGCCGCAGAAGTCATTCATGTACGAGTACTAGTACAATCCTACTCAGGGGAAGGTGAAACTGACCCGAACAGTTGGCCTTTGAATTACAAACAGGCCACACAACACACCTTGAAAGTTTTTCAAGTTCTAATATTTTTTCTATCCCTTGAAATATCTCGAATTTACTGAACAGACGGTGTGACGACGAATTTCGTCCTATTTGCACCTTTTTACGTACAATAACATCTATCTATAGCACAGTTCCGGTCAAGAACTAGTTATTCAATTACCACACGCATTCAAGCACAGTGAGATCAGTCTCGAAAAGTAAGTTTGATTTTCGCGTCTCTTTTGTGCTGTGTATCAAATCTAATTTCTTGCAGAATGGTACAAGAGTCTCAATGCCCGTACTGCAGAAGAAAATACAAGTCAAGTACCTGGTACCGGAAGCATATGGAAACAGCGCATTTTGACTTTGTACAGCCTATTTCGATGAAGAACGGCATGCACCAATCCTTCAGCGTGCCGACTCTGACGTAACCTCCAATCTACTCAGGGAAGAATTTAGTACGACTGAAACGAATATTGAAGCAAATGAGTTCGATCTCTACGTAAACGCTGCCGATTCGGACGTGGAAAGTCTTAATTATTTAGACACTGAGGAAAGCACTCCATTGGTTGGACTACCAATACCGACGACGCACCCCACTGCGGGAAGGTCACTACGGGACGTTGTACAGCCCGAAAGATCTGAAGATGAGATGTGGTCACCATTCACAGGCAAGAAGGACTTTGAGCTTGCTCGGTGGTTTATCGAAGCAAAGGTACCAAAGGATCACATGGATAGATATTTCAAGAAGGACTTGGGGCCTGAGGGCAGTAATATTAAGTCTGGTTATCGGCTTCTTGATGCCATTGATCAGTTGGAATCAGGTATGGCAATGAAGAGCTGGAAAGAGGGGTTTTTATCGTTTAGTGAAGCTGTAAGTAAATGCACCCTACAACGTCCTATTCTAACCAAAAGTAGGAAATTTCGGACGAGGAAGGACCAGAGGAAGCTTCCGTATCACAGAAATTCTTTTTCCGCAATCCTATTGATTGTGCTAAATATTTACTTGGTCAAAGATGTTTTACTCAAGATTAAGTTTACGCCCATGTGAAGGAATGGAATAGCGAAGAACCACCTCAGAAAGTTTATTAGGAGATGCATACTGCTGATTGAGGGTGGGAGACACAGGTAGGTTCAAATACGACATTCCGGGGTGCTTCCATACCGTTTACTAGGACACAAAATTAACAGCAAGCAAAGGATGAATTACCGGATGGAGCAACACTCGTACCAATCATATCTTGCTCAGACGTTACTTGTTTGACCAATTTCTCGGGAGATAAGAAAGCCTGGCCAATCTACATGACAATTGGAAATATCGTATCGAGTACACGGAACAAACTATCGCAACATGCAACCGTTCTTTGGCGCTTTTGCCCGTCTCCTCAAAGATGCTGGGCGTAGCAGCAAGAGATGCACGGCAATGGCAGGTCAACAATGAGATTCTTTGGGATTTGATGGAAGCGATGTTTGCGCCAATTGTTGGACTAGGGAACTCCGGACTTGAGGTTGAATGCGCCGATGGAAAGGTCCGATTGTGTTTCTTACGCCTCTCGGCGTGGATTGCGGATCACTTTGAAAATGTAACATTGCACGGTATTCAACAAAAATCAGTGCGCTATCTGTGACGTTTGACCGGAACAGCTAGGGTCTCATTTGAGATGTTCTGCAGCCAGACGAGATTATAGTAAATCCCAACATCTCTTCAACAAATACTGTGAAAACGACCAGCAGGCCAAGCAACAACTGCCAGATTGTGGCTTCAAATTGCTTCCTAGCGTCTTTTGGGGGCTTCCGAACGTTCAGCAATCCGACCTGCCCAAACCAGATATTCTCCATGTCATGTACCTGGGAATATTCGAAACACACCTTATGAAATGAATTATCAGATTTCTAAAGAAATACAAACAGCTACAAGCATTCGATGCTATCTGGAAGAGTTTAGATGTTTATCCTGGCTATTCCGCGCCGAACAAAGAGTACAGTAGGATCTCTCAGTGGACTGGAAAAGAGATGAAGAATCTGGTTAAAGTGATACTACCATGTTTTGCAGCCTCCCTACATCGTCCGAGTGCCGCAGAACGTCCCATATTCACCAAAGCTCTAACCTGTGTCCGCTCGATTGTCGACTTTACTCTAATGTGACAATATACAAGCCATATCGATGAGACGATTCAATACCTCGAATAGTGCCTTAAGGCCTTGCATGATCACAAAGTCATTTTTAAGGAGTACCGAAAGGATAAGTCCACTGCCAGGAAAGTGAGAGAGCTCACAGCCAGA
Organism: Tuber borchii; assembly: GCA_003070745.1. NCBI lineage: Eukaryota > Fungi > Ascomycota > Pezizomycetes > Pezizales > Tuberaceae > Tuber > Tuber borchii. The sequence continues at coordinate 385,189 of NESQ01000032.1, read as the reverse complement.
ATTCGAGGTGAGCATAGTGAAGTACTTAATCAACACCGCCTTTTGGGACCTACATTTGCCAAAAGACGTCACATTGCTGACGAGCAACGTCGCGATTTAGATGGAATTGTTGCAGATATATATAATGAGGATGTCGACTTTAACTTTGTTAAGATACATCTGTTGAGTCACTTCGGGGACCATATACGGCGCTTTGGGAACATTCAAATGTATTCTACCGAGTCGCGTGAAACAAGTCACAAAACAATGATCAAGGAGGGCTATCAGCGGTCAAATAAAAACGATGCAAGCCAACAAATACTACGATCATATTCTAGACTTAACAGCTTCAAAATTCATGAAATAAATATCCAAGCGGATCTATCGCGTCCGATGCGAGACGAAGTACGCGACAAACAGCACAAATGGCAAGTCAGTTCAGTAACTAAACAACCAATGGGTATCACACTAACCGTGGAAACCATTTCCCAGCTCTACCAGAGTTTGAGAAATCCACCGGACCTTTTAATGGATTAGTATCGAGAGAAGTCGTCTGTAAGCTAACATTTTGATGTGGATTCGGTTAAACAGTTTTCAGTTGAGATATGTCGGCTTTTACGTGTCCCGGTAGAGAACTTTCAGGACGAGAGGGAGGTCACTTGGCACCTGCTTCGGTGTACCGACACCCAGCGTTGGAGGTCAACAGGGCAGAGCAGGAATGATTGGGTATGGGTGGATTCGGGTAATAGAAGCATTTATGGAGCACTAAAAGGCTGTTATCCGGCCCGCTTGGTTTCGATAATGAAAGTTCGAGACCCAAGAACGGGTTTCGTAGATAGACTGGTATTTGTAGATAGACTATATGTTGAGAACTCGGGGAAGCTTAGCGATATCACGGGACATGTTACCGTTACTTTGGTGACGGCGAATGGCACAAATGGAACAACCAAGATAGTCGTTAGTATCAAACGGATCATCGGCATTGCGCATTTAGTGCCCGAGACTAGTGGTACGGATAACAACCGCTGGTTTGTAAATAGTAGGATTGATTTAGAAACATTTAATAGAATTTATTGAAAACTTTACATTAGAAAGAAAGAAACAAAACATGGTATGAAGGGGACGCATAGCGGTGTATTTTGAGACACCTAAGGATATCGATGGTGAACTAACCGAGGCGACAAATATGAGTAGTACAGAAAGGCAACGCGGATCATGAATGTCAGGAGAAGGACGAGAGGAGGCACAAAAGATACGGGCTTCAGTGAAATAAAACAGATTTGACACGCATACTTTGGAAACAGAAGGGTGTGTGGGGCCGGTACAGGGGTAGAGAGTAGATGTTATGACCTGAAGAACGTCCCCCAGGGGACGAAATCCATAACGGAGAAATCAAGGGAAGAGAGAGTGAGCAAAGTGCGATATTGGACGCTGAGAGAGACGAGGATGTTCCGGACGCGCACCAGGGGTAGAGAGTGCATGTTATGACGTGAAGAACGTCCCCAGGGGGACGAATTCCATAACGGAGAAATCAGGGGGAAGGGAGAGCACTAAGGGTGTGATGGGGTGCTGAGACAGGCAAGGTTGTTCCGGACGAGCACAGGTACAAAGCGGACGCACAACAGCCAAAATGGGCTTGATGCAAATGCAAAAAACAACAGGGGTCAGTTAAGCGAGATCTTCTCGCTAGTGGAGCAAGCGAGGGGCCACCTGCAAAAGAGGACGATAAATGGCGCTGAAGCCATGTATGGGGCTTTCAGAAGGCCTGTTGGGTCTTTAGGAAAGGCGGTAAATGAATGAGGGACAGGAGGGACCGGGGGAGGTGGTATTACTAGCAGATACAGGGAGATATGTAGGTAATACATGAGGGAGAACTTTTTTTTGCTGATGAGAGATTTCTACTTGATGCTTCCCTTCCTATCCTTCAGTATCGCCGGATCTCCCTCTGGGAATCTCGCAATACCTAGGAGCAGGTTACACTTTCCATCCTATCTACTATACTCCTACAACTAATTTTGTAAGTCAACTTGATTACCTGGTACAATGAGGCGTATTTTTGTTTTGTTTTCTCACGCCAATCTCATTATGGTATTAAGCATATGCTTAACCGCTGGAATTCAGCCACTAGCGGGATCCAATCGATCCTTAGCCCAAGTTCCTACTATGAACTGAAACCTGCCCGGTGTACCTGTCCACTTAAAATCTAAGACCCAGATCTTGTTCCTTCTTTTACACATATTCCCTCAAGCATTAACGATGAACACTACCAACTCGTTGACAAAACCAATGTCATTCTCCCCTATTGCTTTTGCGACTCTACCAAATTTCTTCATTGCTTAGAGGAAAGCCAGGCTCTGTTACCCTAGCAAGACTCCTGAGTCTCAGTTCATGATACATTTACCAAATGTCATTATGCGCTCTGGGTAGACTACAGTCTAGCCATTTTTGAAAGTTGAGAATACCTCTGCAACTTCTACTATTCAACCCAATAGCTGGCACGTAATAAACCCTTGTTTGATTATTTGTCAGACAATTTACAGATGATCAACCCTGAAATGTACAAGAAATTCATCAGTATCAATCAGTTCCTAGAAGGGAGTCTGCACAGGATGGCCGGAGCCTCGCATGGGGTTGCTATCAACCAGAGTATGGCAGTTGGAAATAGTTTGTCCAAAACGCATATTGGCTGGCAAGATTGTATTTCAGGATTCAATGCAGTCATTCCTTGGGGGATCTTTAGTAGTAGAAATTTGATTTTGTAATCAGCAAAGATTGTGTACCAGGTAGAATTAGGAGAGTGTTTGTTTTTCCATAGGGAGATTATAGCACACCAGGTGCAGCTTGTTACAAGTAGAATTTGTAACTCATTGGACTTGTTTTGTCACAAGAATGTCTTTGATTGGTACAAGCACCAACTTAGGACCTCTGGTATTCCTGATTTTGGTGCTTAAACTTGTATATAATAAGTAATAAAAACCTCTCTCTCCTCTTATCTTATCTCCTAGTAATATTAATACTACCCAAATAGCACTCTCTTCTACATCCAAGATTGGTTATACTAACTCAATTTTCCTTTCATAATATGTATTTTTTATAACACTTCTCTTGTTTGAACAGCATTTGTAACTACAGCTCTCCATTCATGTACTCGAAGCAGGTATTTAGTAATCAAACACACCACTTAGTGATCACATCATGTTTTCACCTTTTGAGATTACTGTGCTAGTTCAACCACTACTACATGAATGGACTAGTGTAGCTAGTTAGAGTTTTCAGATATTTATTCAGGTTCATATACTAAAATGGGGTCCAGTGTACTCTGGTTCACCTTTCTAGTTCATCACCACCTTAGCCCAATGGACTACCTAAACCTGAAGGGCACACTTATAGCATATTACGTTGTAGGGATGGGCTAAAGTCAGCCACCCTGTTACGCACATGAGAAAAGCTCTCCAGTATTATTAGTAGAGGCTGCGCCACCGTAATGGAGGAGCATATGTCCAACCTCAGCTCACTGTGGTAGGAGCAACTGGAGGCATCTATGTTGACTACTCGGGATACCGGAAGAACTCACGTTCCATGAGTATGATTACTGATTGGAAGGATAAAGTGAGAGTACTTTATTCCTTATCCGGTGCATATGCATATTCTGCATTATGTGTTATTATCTGGCTATTCGAACTCATCACTCGATAGTTCACGATAAAGACTATTGGTATGTTGGCATTGCGACCACATATATGATCTTAGTCTATTAGGACAAAGAGATCGAAGACTATCTACTGGTGGAGTGGGGACACCCTCAGATGAAATAGATGTCGGGAGTTCTCTGAGTTCGAGTGGGGCAATTATTTAGGGTCAATGGGTGTTCGCACTTCCTTTGACGAAGCTGAAATCTTAGAAAGATACATGATTGTTAGGATACAGAAAGTAGCGAGAATTTCGTATAAGTAGTAAGGACTATTCCCCAGAGTTTGAGAAAATCAAGCAACTGAGAAGAGACCTTAATAATATAATAAGTTATCAAGTTTAAAGATTCGAGAACTTCTATTTTATTACTTTACCTTTATCGAACCATCATCTCCTGAGCCTTCCTGACTTCCATCCATTATCTTGAATACGATCCGGCCTAGCTTTCTCTATTCCTTTGAGTTAGTTACCCCATAACACACCCAAGCATGTTAGCTCCAGCTCTGAATTGAATCTAAAAATAATTCATTTCTTATTCTTTTTTCTACAATTTCTATTTTGTTTATATGTTTCTTTTAAGTCTGGTAAGTTGTATTATTCGTTTACCTCAATGGTTGTGTAACTGGGTTTAAATTGAATTTTTTTTCTTTTCAACTTCTTTGAATGTTCTTTTTTGTTTTATCAGCAATCTTTCTTTAGCCTATTATTTATAAGTCTCCAATCATATCTATGATAATGATTATATTTACTGCCTACAAAATTCTGATGTTCGAGAAACATTTTAATTTTTTTTAATTTGAAGATTTAAGATTTGAGTTTTGTGACGGTTTTGTCGCTATAGGCTGCCGTATGTGTCGCATGAATAGAAACTATGTATGATTTGCAATATAACATATCATAATAGATATCGGTACATATAGTATTAATGTCACTCCATCCAGATCTTTTAATTTATGCTTGAGTATTTTATGATAATTTAGTGAGGAGAGGATGGAAGATGAATATTTAAGATATGGGTAATTTATAGGGTGAGGAAGAAAAGGTTAAAGGAGTACCGTAAAAACTCAAACAGAAGAGAATTGTACTAAGACGTTGAAATTTCCCTTCTCAGCTACACCAGGGGAACACACCGCAAACTCAGCTCCAAGTTGAGACAAAATGCAAGGAATATACAAGACGCCTTACTAGGAGAGGCAACTCCAATGTCCTAGCACATTTCTCTTCTATTTGAGTTCTTATGGTATAGAGGGTGAAGTGGGTTATAATAATATTATCATAGGGATATGACTGCTAACCCCTGCTACAGTACTGGATCACTCAACCCTGCTACACTTATCTACTACTACTAACCTAATACCTAACAGCACCTCTCTTGGCCGATGCATATTACACCCATACTACAAGAGCTTTAGGGTGTAGACATCTCTTGCTTTAAGTGTAGCTATTAAACTCAATATCCTGTATTGGAATATGTGGCTTCTTGGGATCTGGTTAACTGCTATTGACCTCATCGTATACTTTTTGTATATCATGGCCAAGTTGAGCACCTCATCACTCCCATAGTTGTACAGTATGACTGCTATGTACTTGTAGTATATTAGACCCCCTCTTGAGTATGAAGTAGAATATTGAGGGATAGAATTAAGACTTTTACAACAGGCTATGAGCCCGGACTGGCGCACCATTTCCAAAACTCTAAATTCTGTATTAGCTTCTTTCTCCATACTTCAGCTATGATATCCAACACTTTACTCAGTCCGAATACTAGTGGTATTTCTACCGATAATACCTATCGTTGCAAATACAGTCAAACGCATGTACTCCTACCAACCAATTACCACCATTGGTCCTAAGATCTTCAAGCCTTTCTGGAAATTGAACGTGCATTCAAGATTGTAATGTAAGAAGAAGAGGAACCTCTAGCGAATCCAGCTTCTCGCTATGTCTCTTGGGAAGAACGTCAAGTCAAAGCTAAGGTTATGATCTTTACCTCATGTGATCCAGCTACCCGGCAGCAGATAAACCTTTCTATGGAACCCTGGGATATGTGGCAAATATTGAAAGCCAAATATAACATCAGCAAAAAAACAGCCTGCCCCCTGTGCCTTATGTCATTGAGTTTTACGTTTTGGCACATCGTGAGTCCTATGATTGTGATATTAAAAATCCCGTTAGTTTGACTAAAGTAGATGATATTAATTCTGTTTTCTGCAAAATATGAGCAATTTTTATTAAGAACTCACAGACCTTTTACATACCAAAGTTGAGAAATTTGAGTTCAGAACATACAACTTTGTAATGTAAAATGTCTATGAGATATTGATAAAAATAGCTCATATTTTGCTAAAAGTAAAATTTGTATCTGATTATTAGGGGACACAATTGGAAGCATCATGAGTAACCGGGGTTACTCGCGATTAGCCAAAACATAAAACTCAACGACATGGCCCACTGTGGAGCCTAAAAGACAGATTTTTTTTTTGCTGATGGACTCTGCAGCCTCGAGAGTAGGACGATTTGCCCTCAGAGGACGCTTCAATCACCTCCTTCTCTCCCAGTTCTCCTCAGTGACTACCTTTATCACTGAGTTAACCAAGCTGCAGCAACAACTAGCCGGATCAACAGAGGAGGTTACTAATTCTACTTTCATCTCCCAGCTAGTTCTTGACCTTCCGAACGAATACAATACAATTGTCCAAATAATGTCCCGCGATTCAGAACTTACTGCAGATGACTTTATCACAGGTATTGTAGAACGGGAAGCTGAGCTCTTAAATAAGAAGAGTCAAGTATCAGGACTAAACTCAGCCAACTCAGCCAATAGTGCTCTACTTACTACTAGCCGCGCAGCTGCCCTTTTCACCAATACTTCAAGAGGTGACGGATGCACATTTAGAGCACCCTATACAGCATGAATCAGAGGAGTTGGTGGCAGCAGGTGACGATTTTGGCCTCACTATGGGGGTCAAAATTCTAGTATTAGAAGAAATTAGACCAGTGGGAACCACAGGACTGGGAATCACAGTAGTATTGAATATTAGTACTGTACACAGATAGGACAGTGGGATATACAGCAAGAATGCTGGTTGCGAATAAGAGCCGAGGAACTTAGACGCAGAAGGCAACCAGCACCTGCTGCAGCATATGCTACAGTAGATATCAAAGAGCCATGTGCCCTGGTAGCCACTAGGACGAAAAGAAGAGAGGTGCTAAGGACTTGGGTGGTAGACTCTGGAGCAAGTGACCATATCTGTCCTGAGAGACGTGCCTTTCACTACCTGAAAGCTCTTGCTAAGCCAGTATCTATCACACTTGGTAATGGTAGTAAGGTGCTTGCCAAAGCGAAAGGTATCATTTGGCTACTACTATGCAAGTCGTATTATATTGATATTGAAGCCCTCTACTCACCAGAAATGAAGTTCTCTCTGCTCTCGATTAGCTCTTTATCAACTGAGTTTGCAGTAGCCTTTCGGGAAGATATCTGTTACATTTCTCATCAGCAAATAGGATCTAAGGAAATACTGATCGCCCAACTGCAGCAAGGTCTTTGGAGACTCTATGGCAATCCTATCCCAATGGGACGAACACCGGCAATCCAGCTCTCTATTGAAAGTCGACAGAATTTGCCTCTAGCCTCTCCACCTTCATACGATTCTCCAACCTCTACCATTTATCTCTTGGTCTCGATAGCAGCTACCAGGGATGATCAGCTTGCCAGCTTATGGCATTAAAGACTGGGACACTTGCACTTTGCAGCTCTGAAGTTGGTGCTAGGGAGTGGGACTCCAATTGTTGACAGTATTTGCGAAACTTGTGTAAAGACAAAGCACCGTCGCCGGTTTATTAAAAGGCCTGTTCCTCGAGCAACCAGACCCTTTAAAACTATCCATTCAGACCTTTGTGGTCCGTTTAAGTCTTTGTCCTTTTCAGGAGCATGGTACTTTATCATCTATATAGATAACTATACACACTTCTGCTAGGTGTATTTTCTTCATACCAAGGAAGCGAATGAGGTTACGAGCCATTTTCTGGAATTTAAGGAAAGGGTTAGGAAGATCTTCCCCCACTGGGAAATATCACGGTTCAGGTGTAATAATGGAAAAGGTGAATATAATAACACCTTCTTCCGAGGCATTTTGAGTGCTACAGGAATACAGTTCCAGCCAGCACCTCCGTACTCGCAGCATAAAAATGGAACTAGTAAGCGTATGATACAGACTATACTTTGTAAAGCAAGAGCGATGCTACTGGATGCCTGCCTTCCAGCAGCCCTATGAGCTGAAACAGTTAATACTGCGGTGTATTTGCACTTACTCTCACCATCGCGATCAATTGGCAATAAGTCTCCACATGAGATGTTATATGGAACTAAGCCTACCCTAGGCTATCTTAGGAGATTTGAATGTATAGCCTATAAGTGTATTCCCAAGGCCCAGCAGAACGATACAAAATTTGGAAGTAGATCAAAGAGTTGCATTATGTTGGGTTATACGGCAACAACGACTATTTGGAAACTGTAGGATAGCGATTTGAAGACCACAATTTGTGCATCAGATGTTATATTTAATGAGTCTCGCCTTACCAGTACCCTAGAACAATGTAGGATATATTTGGCTTGTTGTTACCAGAGAAGCCAGAAGTCATAGAGGTAGAAGAATCTGAGCACATAGAAGATGAGGAGCCCCAGGAGAAGCCCGGAGCACAATTACCGGAGACCTTAGTCACGAGGAGAGCAGATTCTGTTGAGAAGCAATGCCTGAGTAGTGAGCCACTACCCGGAGTGAAAGGAAAGGTTCTGCCAGCTCCAAAGGCCCAATCACGGCCTTCTCAACAGAAGACTCATAAGGAGTATCTGACTTGGAAACCTCCTGCTGTACAAGGAGAAGCAGAGCCTAGGTGCTCCAGCCGCTTGAAAGCGAGAGACAGCGCTGCACTTACTAGTACTATGCCTTCTATGGTAGTGGGTAATGACCCACTCACCTATGATGAAGCGGTTAGATATCCACACTGGTAGTAGGCCATGCATGATGAGTTTGAGAGCCTGAAGAGGCATGGTACTTGCAGATATGAAACAGCCACAGGCGAGATTGCTGCTGCAGGCAAGTCCGTAATTGGGTGCAAGTGGGTCTACAGAACCAAGACTCTCCCAGATGGCTCATTGAAAGCGAAGGCAAGGCTGGTGATTAAAGGGTATGAGCAAGTGGTTTATGGAGAAACCTTCGCTCCGGTTGCAAAACTGACAAGTCTTCGAATGTTAACCGCACTTGCTGTAAAGAATGGCTATTATATTGATCACATGGATATTATTAGAGCCTTCTTGAAACCTGGTATTGATGAACCATAGTATATGGAGCTTCCAGAAGGGATTGAGTGGCTAGACTCAGCTATAATCAAAGAAAATAAGCAGCGCAACAGCGTGGTAGTCTGCCGCTTGCTTAAAGCTCTCTATGGACTAAAACAGGCACTGCTACTTTGGTATAAGGAGATTGATACTTTTCTAGGATCGATACGATTCCTACACTTGACCTTCGACCCCAACCTTTATATCTCAAAGTTTGAAGTCTTCTTACTCCTCTATGTCGACAATATCTTACTTATGTAAAGACTCCCTCCTGAGATATAGAGGGTGAAAATGTTACTACATAGTAAGTATAAAATGACTGACTTAGAGCAAGCTACTATCTTCTTGAGCATCAAAATAAACCAGGACAAGAGCTCCATTACCTTAAGTCAGTCTCAGTTTATACATACTGTACTACGCAGATTTCAGATGGAAAACTGCAATCCTGTGCAGACACCACTGGAGCCTGGAACCCAACCACCTACCTTAGACGATCCTGTCCCGGCAGCTGATTTGAAGGTATATCAGTCATTAGTTGGAAGTCTCATGTATCTAACAACTGCAACTCGACCGGACTTAGGATTTACAATCGCCTACCTTAGCAAGTATAATTCGAATGCCACCAACCGCCAACTACAGATTTCCGAACTAATTGGAATAATACCACTCCCTCCTACACAAATCAATGTCGACAACCAGAGCACAATTGATCTTAGCAACCAACCCCAATTTCATGAGCGCACAAAACACATCAATCTTAAACACCACTTCACTTGTGAAGCACTACAAACTCAAGAGATCACTATTATTCACTGTCCAACTGAACGGATAGCAGCGGATATTCTCACTCAGGCGCTCTCTCGAGTATTACACTAGAGACATTTGCATGCAATGGGATTGCGTCTCCCTCATGTCCCTTAGCTGTATATTGATGTTGATTTTCTTGTCTTTCTTTTCTTTTCCTCTATGCCTGCCTGTAAGTGACACTCTTTTCCTACCCTTAAGCTGCCTATCTAAAGGCCCGAGGGAGGTTTTTAACGAGGTCACACCTTTGTCTCTTTCCTTACATTTTTTCTATTCTACAGATCCTTCAAAGAGTGGGGATGTTGGAATATGTGGCTTCTTGGGATCCGGTTACCTGCTATTGACCTCATTGTATGCTTTTTGTATATCGTGGCCGAGTTGACCACCTCATCACTCCCATAGTTGTGCAGTGTGACTGCTATGTACTTGTAGTATATTAGACCCCCTCTTGAGCATGAAGTAGAATAATGAGGGCTAGAATTAAGACTTTTACAACATTCTGCTTAATCTAGTGGACGAGTGATTGGTTATGATGAGGGCATAGTACTTGCTAATCTGCATAGCTTATTGCGAGGCCTGCTAATGGCTTTTACTACTTTTTGATTTCCAAAAAGGCAGTTTTCTCTTTCCCTGATATTGGAGTAAAGTATTTTAGATTATAATGAAGCAAACTTTGGAAGTTGGGAGTGTGGAAACGCTCTCAGAATATATTAGCTTAGAGAGGGAAATTTTAAAACCACATTTTTAACCAATTAGAAATCCTTCCTGGCAAGTACTAGCAGCCTATTAAAAGGGTTATTGTTAGGGTATTTACCTGCTTACTCTCTAAAGATTCTTGCAGTATACAATAGTTGGAACTGTTATTGTAAAAGGAAGTGCGATGGATGTTACCTGCTGTAAGCGCAGTTAAGCCTTTTATTAAATTTTATGGCTTATACACTGATACTAATACTAAAACACCTACATATCTAATATTCAATCAGTATAGCAGTAGGCAATAAAGATAAAAAATTATTATTTGAGGCTGAATTTCTCCAATCGTATTTTCATAAGTGTTTAGAAGTATAGGCTTGCAGAGTTGGTTTGATGACAAGAGTTTATGATATCTCATATATATGGCCTTTACGTTATATATTTCCCTATCCCTTTTGATTGAATACCTTTATTTATTTAGTTTTTGGCTTTGCATTTGTTATTGTTAAACTAGTTGTATTTCTATGGGTGTGAAGACTTTCTAGACAAGAATGTATAGAATTGGTCACAGACCTCCAAAAATGTGACAAAAAGAGAGGTGGAAGGAAAAGGTAATTAGAACCAGTGATATCAAGACGTGCGAGTCCTTTTAGAAGGAGGTCCAGATGGCCCTGCCTGCTCGGTAGGGAATCGCACTGTTGGTTGTTGGCTTGCTACATGTCCGGAAATAGAATCCTCGCGGTCCTGCAGCAACTTTCTAATTCTCCAACGCATAAGGGTCGTAGCCCACCAGAGTGCTGTCTGGCCATATTTGTCAGCTTTGTCAGGATAGACATCGTTCCGTTCCAGTAGTATCTTCACGTTCCCCTCACACCCATACTGCACAGCATAGGAGAGTGGAGTTTGGCCCTCTTCGTCACCTATCGCGGGATTGACCTCGTTCCGTCCCAGTAGCATCTTCACCATTCTCTTACTTCCATACTGCGCAGCCATCGAGAGCGGTGTTCGGCCTTGCTTGTTAGCTGTATCAGGATAGACGTCGTTCCGTTCCAGTAGGATCCTGACCATTTCTTCACGTCCATACCGCGCAGCCCACCAGAGCGGCGTTCGGCCTTCGTTGTCAGGCGTATCAGGATAGATATCTCGTTCCAGTAATATCCTCACGACTCCTTCGTGCCCTTCCCTCGCGGCAAATAAGAGTGGTGTTAGGGCATATTTGTCAGCACTGTTGGGATTGACGTCACTTTGACCTAGCAGCATCCTCAAGACCCCCTCATGCCCATACAGCGCAGCCCACGAGAGCGGTGTTCGGCCTTCATTGTCAGGTGTATCGGGATGGACATCTCGTTCCAGTAGTATCCTCACGACTCCTTCGTGCCCTTTCCTCGCGGCAAATGAGAGTGGTGTTTCGCCAGATTCGTTAGCACTGTTGGGATTGACGTCGCTTCGACCTAGCAGCGCCTTCAAAACCCCCTCATGCCCATACCGCGCAGCCTGACAGAGTGGTGTTCGATCAGATAGGTTAGGCGCCTCGAGATCGACATTGCTCCATTCTAGTAGTATCCTCACGACTCCTTCGTGCCCATTCCTCGCGGCCAATGAGAGTGGTGTTTCGCAATATTCGTCACACTTGTCCGCATTGACATCGCTCCGGGCTACCAGTATCCTCACAACTTCCTCAAGCCCATTCTTGGCGGCCCAGAAGAGCGGTGTTCGGCCATACATGGCGTCAGCTGTGCCCGCATCGACATCGCTCCGGGCTAGCAGTATCCTCACAACTTCCTCATGCCCATTCTTGGCGGCCCACCAGAGCGGCGTTTGGCCATGCATGGTGTCAGCTGCGTTGAGGTGCGCGCTATTTTGCTCTAGCGGTATCCTCACGGCCTCCGAATGCGACCTCCTAGCTGCCCAAGCAAATGCTGTGTTACTCTAGCAATTAGTGCCCTGCGCATTCCATTTACCCATATTCAACAGAGTATCTACTCTCTCCAAGTACACGGAGTACCGAAAGAAAAGCATCGGGTGGAAGGAGAGAATGGAGCTGCTAAGCAAGCTTCACTTACCGGCAGCTACCAACGGGAAAGGTGGTTAATCGGAGCCTTCGTACGAGATCAGATGCTTATTCAAGCTAGCTTTAGGTGAACGTCCACGATCAGGAGGTACTCGCACAAGTTTGTGAGATTAACACTGTGGAAATAACAAGGTAGTAGGAAAAAACAAAAGATAAAGAACCAGCGTGGTCGTGTTCGTGTTCGTTTTCCCCTCTCCCGTCAAGGAGGATCTCGTTGTCGTCGTTATGGCCTGCTCTAGCGTACTCTAGTCTGGGGAAGCAAGTGCTAGAAAACACCTCCTTTTATACCCCTCAAGAAACTGTCCCCCGGATGACCGAATTAGCTTTCTAACCAAAAGAGGTAAATATTAGGGCTAAAAAGAAAACCTTTTATGATATCATAGAAATTATAGCGCAGGTGACTGTTTTCTTTATTGCAATGGTGGCTAGTATTTTGGGGGTTGAACCAGGTGACTGTACCATATAGGAAATACCTAGCGTGCATGTTATCTGGCCTTAAGTTCTTATCACTTATCCCAAACTTCTCCCATGGCGCTTGTGTAATACTAGAAAGGGTGAAACACTTTAACGTCACGAGCCTCTGTCGACCGCATCACTAACGCCCACCGGCATACCCAAGTGGATATCTGTTTACCTTCAGAGGTTATCATTCGTCACCCTCATTCCGCCTACTTGTCACGAGGGTACACATACTGGGCGGGAACCAACGGAAAGAGTAAAAATACTAAGATTCAAACTACTTGAGGGGTGCGACAAGTGCATGAAAATAAATGCCCTCACAAAGGACATGGTTTGTTCGCTCTCCAATCCCCAACCACCCGAGTGATACAACATGAAGCGTTTCAGTAGGCGTAGCAAAGAAAAGAGCAAACATTCCATAAAGGTCAAATAGCGACAAAAAGCATGGAGAATTTCAAAAAAAGAAAGAAACAAGCAACCCCCAGATATACCTCCCCCATTCGAATCAACCTCTGCCTCTAGGTACCGTTTTTCCCACAACACGATTAGCAAACCCGTAGTTTAAAAAAAGAGAACAGATCTCACAACGGTCGAATAGCAACAAAACGCACAGAGTAGTTAAAAAAAAAAAAAAAGTAAAAATCCGCCGAAAACACCTCTCTTCATTGAATTAGCTCCCGTATCAATTGATAGCTCTTGTCCTGCCGCTTAACCTTATCGCCCCAGAAGCGTTTCCAGAAATGAGCACTCCCAAGACAAAATTATGATGGAGGGTTCAGGGTACTCTTCGCCGAGCGCTCAAGTTGTTTAAAAAACAGGTCTATATCCCTGAAAACACTGTTCATCTCCTCATGGCTTCTTGGTAGAGTACCATGACGTCTTTCCAAACCCTTGATGCATGTCTGACGGAAGGCTTTAAAGTTTAAAGTGATATACCTTTCCGCCAACTCCCAAGGAGCTACCGTGGCAGGGTTTGGGGGAGCATGAGGAGGAGGAGGGAGATTGAATTCTTGGCTAGGACCAGCGGAGCTTGAAAGAAAGTGCCCGAAGTGAGAGGATGTAATGTGGGCAGGAGGAGGAGGTCCTGCAGAGCTTGGAGGAGGGGGTACAAGGTGAGAGGAGGTAATGCGGGAAGGAGCTGGAGCCTGAAGAATATCGTATTCTTGGCTAGGTCTGGCAGTGCCTGTGGGGGGGTACCCAAGATGAGCGGAGGTAATGCGGGAAGGAGGAGGAGCCTGAGAAAAATCATATCCTTGGCTAGGGCCGGCAGTGCTTGGGGGAGGGTACCCAAGGTGAGCGGAGGTAATGCGGGAAGGAGGAGGAGCCTGAGAAAAATCATATCCTTGGCTAGGGCCGGCAGTGCTTGGGGGAGGGTACCCAAGGTGAGCGGAGGTAATGCGGGAAGGAGGAGGAGCCTGAGAAAAATCATATCCTTGGCTAGGGCCCGCAGATGATGGGAGAGGTGGGAGGAACGAGGAGTATTCGCGGGGGTACAACGAGTGTTCGGGAGGGAACTTGAACGAGGAGCTTTGGGGGGGGAGAGAAGACTGTTCAGAAGGGAACGAGGGGACTGCGGGTTCTTCTTTATCGTCTTCATCGTCTTCTTCATCGTCTTCATCGTCTTCTTCATCGTCTTCATCGTCTTCTTCATCGTCTTCATCGTCTTCTTCGTTCTCCGAACCACCTGGGTCACCCAGGGCCCCTGCAGGCTTCTCCGGCCCCACAGAGAAACAGATATCATTGATTTTATCCCATGTCAGATCTTTTGATTCCAGGGCTTTGGACTTTCTCTGCAGCTCCTCGCACCTAGGCTGTAGGATAGGGCTTCCATTTGAACCTCTTCCATGCACGAAACTATGGTGTCTTCTGACCTGATTCTCATACCCACTGCAAAACTTACAGCCATCAAAGGGGCACTGCAGGTATAAGAAGTGGGATTTTTTCAGATGCTCTCTATGTAAGTTTGTTAGTTACTGAAAGTTTGTATTAAAGAAATAACTGCACTTAAGAGTAGGAAACATACTTTAATCTAGACAAATCTGACTTTGCACTAGCACACGACCCCTTATGGTTTCTGGGGTCGCTCACCCAGAACGGGCAATATATACCGTCCTTAGACCCCTCACCCACTGGTGGCTCCTTGCCTCCCCTTTTCCTACTATTACCATCACGGTCATCCTCTATAGTACGCTTTCTTCCACGTGAAGGTTGTGCAGAAGACGATGACGCAGTAATAGAGGCCATCGTTATTTTTGTTGGGTTGGTAGAGGGGAAAGCTTAAAGGAAGAATTGGAGAGGGAGAGGAAGGTTGAGGGAGAAAGATAGGGAGGGAGGGAGAAAAGAATTAGATAAGATAAAAAAGTTGAAAAGGGAAAAGTAGGGAGGAAGAGAAGGATTGGAGGGGAAAGGTAAAGAGTGAGGGAGGGAAGGATTAGGGGAGATGGAAAGGTTGAGAGGGGAAAGGGAGGGAGGAAGAGAAGGATTGGAGGGGGATGGGAAGGGCAGGAGGGCAGGGCAGGAAGGTAGCAAAGAGAAACTAGGGTATAAAAGCTTTTTCACATGATAATTTGCGCGCCCTTTAACTCGTGCGTACGTGCACCAGTGCGGCCTTGAAATGAGGGCACATCTCGCATCAAGTGCGGCCATTAAACTGCTACGGTTTTTTCAACATCCTGCTCAATTTATCCGGCGAGTGATCAGCTATGATGAGTGTACTTTTTACTGGTTCTACAAGTATTGCAGCCTGGCGATGTCTCCTTTGAGAGATTCCTCCACTTTCTTTATTCAATTTGTCAAATGGAGGCGTCAATCCTGCTTTAGATGTATTCCATCTCATCAATACTTTCGGATTCTAGGGTAGCGCGAGGGTTACTTGATTCAGATGAGGCGAGCTATTGGTCATTTGCACTAGGTTTAAGAACTTTTAATCAGGGTAGCTCATTGTGAGTCCCGCGAATGACTTACTCCCGTTTTCTCTTTCTACGCTATCATAGTGGGGTAGTTTACAGTACAAGAGGTTTTGCAAGTTGAGAGTGGAAACACTCCCAAAATATTTTTTTTGAGCGGAGAGATGGAAATTTTAAAACTACTTTTAGCTCGCTTGGAACCTCCCCCGGTAAGCACCAGCAGCCGATTGAAAAGTTTGTTGTGAGGGTGTTTATCTGCTCACTCTAAAGATTCTTGCAACATACGATAGTTGGCACCGTGGTTGTACAAGGCAGTGCGATGGGTTTTACCAACTGGGCGCGCAGTCTAAAGCTAGTTTAGGCTTAGTGCGGATTCTCCTCGTCAGAAAATAGAGGTTTCAGCCATGTATTCGCACAAATGACCCCCGTGAGCGATCCCTTCGGCCAACTGTCGGAGAATTGGTCGGTACCAGTCCCGATGCTCACCCAAAGATTTCTCCGGCACAATTCTCTAGATGGACCCACCACCCTAGCTAGACCTACTAGTTGCAGCGGTACTACCGCAGCAACAAGTGCTGTCGGCCAAATTTCTCATCATAATGGGAATTCCTCCAACAAATTAGTAGGCTTTATAACTCCAGCAGCCAAGAGTATCCTAAATCGCTTATCACACAAATCTAACATCATGAAGGGGTCAATTGTAGCAAGTCTACCACAAGCAAGTTAAGTACTCAGTTTAGAAGGGTCATCTAAACACACGATGGACCACTGGCAATCGATACAAATGGAAACACGAAAAACGCTCAAATCCATCGAATGAAACCCTCCCAATTCATAATTTAGCCAATCTACAGTGCTGAAAAGACAAACAACTAGGATGAACCGTCAGTGGTATGCCCAAACACAGAATGGTTGATATGATTGGGGCTTACATTATTTGTTGCTGCGATAGCAATCGAGTCTTCAAACGGATGCCAACTCATATGCAAGATCTTTTTATTAAAATCAATTTGATCCGCATCCGTTTCCTTCCTCATCCGACCTCCAGGACCAGACCCAGCAGCAGGACTTCCAGCCCTTGAGCCGCCCTTCTTTCCACCGTTGATAGGAGTAGGTACGCCAACCTTCTTTGCTTTGAAGGCGCTCTTGTCCGCCTGCAAGACAACCTCAACCTCCTTCTCAGGGTCGCTAGGGTAAATCATGAAGTTGTTGTTGTACGACCCAGTCATTACATTATTTCCATCGCCTGAAAATACAACCTCGAACTTGTCGAAGATCGAATCATTCTCATAAGTGTCGCAAAGCCTAGGCCGCAGATGCTCATGAATTGGAATAGTTTTGACAGGCCTGTTCTCCATATTAATATCCCATATCTTGACTGTCAGGTAGTCACGCGAGAGAATATAACGACCATCGGAGGAGAATCGGACGTCCGAGATCGACGAGATAATCTCCGAAAAGAACGAACGCGATGTTGGGTCTTCTTCCTGTTCGAACACTGTACAATAAACCGAATTAGATATCGACCATCAAATGTGTTGCTGGGGGGGGGTCAGGGAATAGCAAAAGAGGATTGTCACATTTCACATGTTGGTCGCAGAGAGCGCTTTCCCTCATATCTGCTAATTTTATGGTCCCCTTGCTACTGGCATACATGAACCAGTTACAATACTGTGGATGAAACTCTGCAGCGGTAACAACTTCCGTCAGTTCCTCCATATTAGCCGGCTTGATATCCACAATGTTGAAGCTCTGATCTTGGATATTGAGATTCCAAAGATTAATGCGGAGATCATCACTAGAAATGAAGGTCTCTCCATCCGAATTCACCGAAATACTATTGATATGGTAAGCGTGGGCATTTGCGTAAGTCCTCCTGGGTACCGCTGCCACCACGGTATCGTGGTGCGTTAGTCGCGGAAGCCGAAGCGCAGACGAGTTGTTGAAGGTTGGGGGTGGTTGTGCAAGGTGGTGTCGTACACCCCCGGCAGAAGGAGAAGCGCCATCATGAGATAAGTTGTTTTCCGCCACCACCTTGAGAGACTTTTCGAAGACTTTCCATAATTTGATGGTCTTGTCGTTTGTAGAGAGCAAAAAATGAGAAGCGTTTTGACGTCTACACCATTTGATTTTGTTTATCTTTTCCTCAATCTCCAAAGATTTTAAGTAGTCGAACTCCGGCTCGTGTGACTGGAACTCGGTATGAAATTTGTATTCGCACGTTTTTTTCTATCGAGGGCAAGAGAGAGTTTCAATCAGCTGGAGCTTTTGAATCTGGCACAACCAGTGTCTGAGGGTAATTCCAGGGAGGAGCTTACTGTCTCGTTTCTCTCAAACAGCACTACACGCCCACCCTTATCTCCCGTAGCTAAATAGTTGCCGGTATGATCGAACTCAACAGTCGATATTATGTCGGCTAAGGAGCGAGTGACCCGGTGTCAGTAGTGAACCTGAGAGGTGAAATCTCTCATGTGGGAACTCACCCTCAGTAATATCTTCTACGTCCCCTTTGTCTCCGAAACACCTTGTTGTCGATATACCCCGGTCAGTTTTCCCTCTCTTCACCACGATAAGATGGCACTCCATCTATGGTATCAGCGGGGAAGTGGGGTTTGATTGATCCATCTGCCCCGCACCAAAAATAGACACTACGCGGAACAACCAATGGAGCGAACTCACTGTGTGAACTTCCACGTCGGCGACGCTATCTCGCCGTCGACCATTGCTGCGCCGGAATAGATAATTCAACAAGGGATAAGAGGAGGAGCTGAGCGGTTGATAGCTAATTCCGGATAGATTCGATGGCCCGAGGATGGAGAGGATTGTTATCGCAGAGGGGTTACGAACAGCGCTGAAATGAAGTAGGTGGGAAAGCTGAGTATAGATTCGGTAAAGATAAATGCTTAGGACTAGTTGGAATGCGAAGGCTAATCCTTGAGGATATAGTGATGTTAGAAAGGCGAAAGCACAGAACGAGGCGAGGGGTTAATGACTTGGTCTCTTTGTTCCACGGAAGCGAGCAAGCGAAGGTAACCTCCCACTTCGCTTATCAAACCTTCGGCGGGGGATTTTCTGCCAAAGAAGGCGTATGTAAAACTGGTGATGAATATGATAGCAGTAGCTGTGTGGTGGTGGTGGAGGTAGCGGTAGTGGTGGTGTTGGTGGGGTAGTGGAGGGGGGGAATGAAGCGGGCAGAGCGGTGTCCAAGTTAGTATTTGGGGTCGGCTGGCAAGATGTGGGGCGGGGGGATTGGGGTTCGGTTGCCTCCTCTGGATTTTTTTTAGGTTATGGTACGGTAAGTCTAGCTTAACGGGACAACAATGGTACCATCCTATAATGCCACTCTTGTTGTTGATAGCCCTAAAGCCACCCAAGAATACGGTAGTTGTTTACCCTATATCCGCTTCTTTTACACTTCTATTACAAGTATGGATATGGTTCAAAAATAGAACTCACATTTGTCTCGAACACAATACCATTTTATTTTCAGGCCACATACCGGTTGGCGTCCTTCTCAGAGAAATGCTATTGGTCTAGAGCCAAGCCAAGGGAGGGGCCTCCCCAAACAAAGTGATGTTCCTAGAGTTTCCTGGCTGACTCATCATCGTAGGCCTGGAACTCATTGCGGTACAGTGCTCTGCTCAAATACAGTGCCGGTACCAATACCCACCATTATCCCACCCACCATATCCTAATGCAAAAAAACCGCCTTTTCAAATGTTCTACTTATATTGTATAATAGCATAATCGCATCTTCGAGTCTCCCGTAAATTATTGTCTCCATGATGTCTGTCACCACTCAATAGGTGACGCAATTGAAGAATTTCTACCATTTCGGCTACTCCCTAGATATGTCCCGAGCGTCTTGCAAGGTCTGCCCGGTCATCTTGGTGCTTTGGAAGGGTTTGTCTTCCCAAGATCTCCCGACCTCGGTCCCTCGGTTCATGTTTTTAATAAAAATTAATAGTTAAATAAAGCCTCGTCCATCCCATCTGCCACTACCGAGCTCAGAGTCTCGAGAGTTCTCCACAGCTTCCTCTAGGCCGTCACTATAATGGCCTCCCCTCCCCCTCCCCCTCCTCTTCTCCTTCCCGCGCAGGACTCTATTAATTCGAGATCAGCGGCCGCGGATGTGAGTCGAGTTTCTCCAGCACCAAGCCAGGCCCCCTCATCCTCCTCCACTTCTAAGGTCATTTCGAGCATAACCACCTCGGCCTCATCTCTTCTTAGCTCCCTTGTGCATCAAGATTCAACCTCTATCAACGCGACCCTTACTTCCTTCTCTGGATCATCTGGGAAAGTTCAATCTCCTCCAACCGCTCCATCCAACAGCTCATCACTATTTGCCGATCCTTCCCATCCTGCTCTGTCAAATGCTTCGTCTGCGGCAACATCTGCAGCCTTTAAATCCCAGCCACTCAGCAGCCCATCTTCGGAAATCGAGTTCACATTATTCTCAACCGATTTCACAGTTCCAACGTGTCAAAATTGCAATCATCCGCAGCATTCGGTAACGAATGACGGTCAGGCGGTCATTGACCTACTTTCACAGCCTTTGTGCGCCCTCGCCCTCCCCCTTTCGGATCTCTCCCGGATAGATGCATCGCATCCAGTGGTCGCTGAGTTTGTTGCGTGCGATGATCCTGTAGACTTTCTACTCACCACGTCGGAGTACAGTGAGGACGTATGGGGAGATTTAGTGGGATTATTTCGTCAAGCAAAAGAAGAGGTCAAAGGGAAAATGAAGGAGTCGCAGCCACCAACAACGATAACCCGACTAAGGGGAGTTTGGAGTCATCTTAGAACCCCGAAGCTCTAGCTATATCCACCAGACCCGAGGTTGCAGGTGTTGGGCGCGAGACTCACATTTCCGGGTTAGCACTTGAATAACTCTGGAAGAATTTGAACTTTAGCGTTTTTCTTTTGTGTCATCATGCGCGTTTACCGATTAGAGTCGCTATCATTATCCTACCTAGGCTTGTCTCAATGTTTAATCACTATCATCTTTGGGCACCGTAGGTATCACCCTCCGTTTTTCCCCGGTATGATATATCTCCCCGAGTAATATTATCATAATATTAATACATAAAAAACGAACTTTCATTAATTCCCACGACCTATCAAAAGCTGAAGTTTTCCGAACGGTAATGCTCTTCCAGTGCCCCGGCCCATCTACTAGTAATGAACTGACGTTTGTGAACACGGCTGCTATTGCATATGGGCAAAAAATAGGCTAGAGCCTCAGGGTTTTGGTGGATGCAATAGCAGTCGTGTTCACAAAAGTCGGTTCGTTACGAATTCAGCGTGCATAGCCTATGCAACCAGCACAAGTTCTCAGGATATTATTCCAAACACCCATCCATCCACACACTCTCTTGGAAAACATGAGCACGATCACATTTTTAACACGCGACGATAGCCCTTCACAGCAATATCTCTAGAACACCACAACATACCACACCTAGATAACCCTCGCTTCGAACTCTTCCCTACGGTGCGGTGCGCATTGGTCAACTCTTCTCTCTTTAACTTTCGTAAAAGCAAGCAGGTCGAGGTCGAACCACCGCTCTCGATGCAGGACATCTAAACCGACTGGGGCGACAACTTGTGGTGGGTCGCGAAACCATCCGCCGCCCTTGAAGGGCTCTACTACAGCCTCCGCCAGCAACGGTCCTAGAATGCTGGTGCTAGTACTGCCCTCCAGTTCTCGGATAGACCGCCATCCATCCCGGTAACCCTACCCACACGTTCTAGGATCAATGCAATATTATACTCTGTAGCAGCAACATGATACTCCAAGTTTCGGCCAGATAACCTTATCTTGAAGTCAAACCTCTCGGACAGGAATCAACAAGTTCCCCCGTCTGATAGGGTGGCCTTCAAACAACCCCTCGGATCATCTGGAAGAAAGGTTTCCTATTGCCCCAAACGTTCATCAGTTTGAAAGAAGCCGCCAGCCATTCGGGAGCCCCCGGTTAGTTCGACGAATTATCCGGAGGGCAGCCCAGTGGCAATACTTATGGCACAGTGGTTAATGCACGGATATGCTCCTCGCTCGTATGCATAGTATTGCACCGTGAATCTAGGCCATCCAATAACTAAGTATAAAAAGCACCCGGCCAGCCACAATTTCATCCTCATTCTTAGGACTCCGGAGTTGTAATCGCATAGTATATGACAGTGCCGTATTCTGGTTCGGTAGAATCCTGACCTTAAAGACTTAGGCCGGTATCACAATAGCACTCTTCGTACTATATTAGTACAATATTAGAATTAAACAGATCAATAATCCACCTCCATTAGATTCTCAAGGGGCGCTAGTGCAGATAGCGCCGGTAGGGCGGGGGGGATGGGGAGCGGCTAATGCGGATGGCAGCGTTAGGCCTCTCATTTGACGAAGAGAATCTGCAAGTTGATGCTTTCCGCAGATCATTTAGGCCCGAAATTTACTCGAGTACAGGCAATGCAGGTGTATTTTAACTTAGGCCGAGCTTTCTAATAAACTTGACTCTTTACACTAACCTCATGCACCACACCTACTTCGCATCGTGCTATTTCAATGTTCAGCACTCACACGGCACGACACTATGGCCTCTTCTTCTACCGCCCGAGTAGGCTTCCGTCAGACCACCGGTATCGCGTCCTACCTTGGTCTCCCTTCGCCCTTTAATCGCAGTCACTCTCCGAACCAATCTCTAGCTCGACACTTGCTAGAGCCCAGCATTCACTTCCCATTCGCAACTGTAAAATGAGGCACAGTATCGCGAACAGTGGCCAGAAGAGGGGGTCAAGATTACCGGATTCGACAGATGCAGTCAAATTGACAATATGACCCCCGCGGACCAACAGAATAAATTAGATTCCACTTTCTCACTTCCATAATAAACAATTGGGCTGAGATGGTGAAGCGATAAACCGTGAGGTGCCACGTCGCGCCTATAGGCGTACTTTCCAAATCCGCCCTGCATATCCATGCTTCTCGTACAAACGGATTTTCGTCTTCAATTAAATTTTGATAGCAAACCACTCGAGCGGGGACTGTCAATTGGAAGGGTGGCAAGGTGTGGATCTCTATCCGTGTGGAGCCCTGTTTGCACTTCAAATTTTTGCCCGTGCAGCAGCAGCGTGTCATCATCTCTTCACCTCCATCCCTTTACCTTCGCTACTGTTTGCTTGTGAGGTTTAGCCCCTTGGGATATATCTGCTTGCTACATTATACATAGCGTTATTGGAGTGCCGTAGACTACAGCACTGGAGTTTAACCACTTAACATGGTTACACAACTACCGTTAAGCAAGACTTGAGGGAAAGACCTTAGTTACCTTCAATCTGTCGCCTGCCTGCTCCACACTCATCATCTCACCGTCTCTCTCCTTTCCATCCATGTATTCCCCTCAACTCCGCCCTACACCTATCCAATTCCAAATCCCCCCCCCCAACTTGATTTCTCCCGTCAAGTTTTCAATATGGTGGCTTGTTCATCAAATCAAACGGTTTGTATCTCTCTCTCCCCCACCCCGCCAAAATCTCTTATAAGCCCTGCGCTCCTCAATTGCACTTGCCAGTCAATCAGTAGCATCTTTTCGGTTGTAAGCCCTTGTAGAAACGCTGATCTCCTTTCGGGTTATTGCAGGCGCTTTGTTTGCCCGGTTTTGAAAAGGTTAGTTAGCTGCTGGAAGCCGTTCAATTTGATATTTACACTTAGTTTTTTTTATTTTATCCCTACAGTCTCTTTAGTTGCGCCCCCCCGCCAAACTACTTAGGCATTCTATTCCTCGCTGCCCCTCATCTGCTATCTGAAGCTGACATCAATCAATTACTTGTGTAGGGAAATTATAGTTTTTTCCCTTGCATTTGCACGAAGGAGGTCTTTGGGAACGAGATATCTATGCCTCATGTGCTGTATGTGCTCAATCGGCCTTCTGGCTTTTCCCGCCCCTTCTTTCCCGCTCCTACACCAAAACCCTCGTGGGTTTGCGTCATATATCGGCCTTCGACACACCTTAGTCCCCCTGCTCTGCCTAATCCGCGGGCTAATCATAGCATATAATGACTGTAGCTCTCTCCATCTCCCAACTTCAAACCCTCCGTTCAGCTTAGCTCAATAACCCCTCCCCCCCCATTTATACTTTATTCCTCCTAACCTACGCTTTTGGGACTTGCAAACGAGAAAAAAGAGATACTGGTACTCAATGGCTTCCGCTAGCCCACTCCCGTTGAGAAACGCCTCTCCAGCTGATACCCCTTTGCCTGAATCTCCACTCCCGCGCACCGCCGCTCTTGTCGACACAAACACTGGGGCATCCGGAACAATCCTGGAAAAGGTTCCGTCAACTGACAGGGTGACTACCCTGGGTGACCCTCCCACAAGACTTGTAAGAGTCAAACCTCGATCTCCCACCTACTCTGATTCCCCTTCCATGGGGCCACGTCAACCTCACCCGTATCATTTCCCCCCCTCGCCCCTACAGACTCCTCCCAGCACGGCAATCCACCCTGCTTACTACCAGCAAACACCCCAAGGGCCTGCCCACTACCTACCTCCTAGACCTTTACATAATTACACCTCTCCCAGAAGCGAATATGGTAGTCAATACGCACCTTCAACAAATGGTCACCCACAGCCGCGCCGTTCATCCTTTGCCCAACGATATCAAGCCGGTGCGGGCGTCATGAACACACCAGAGCACTCACATCCACTCCGCCGATTTAGCTCACAAGGGTACCCCCTACTTATCCTATGTCTAGCACAGGCTCAATGTACGAGTATGAGGATCCTATAGACGACAACCCCATCTACTCCGGTCAAAGTACCTCCGGCACACTCTCCCCTTCCGCACCGTATGACGCAGATCCTCACGGTAATATTGAGGGCCTCATCCAGAGGGCCCAAGGCGCCTTGCAGTCACTCACTATGCCGATTCATAGTCTACAACATCTGTGCGATCGGTATAGGACTGTCCATGATGAATTGGAGAGGTTTCAGCATATCGCTGACGAGCAAGAAAAAGATATGCGGGAACTGCAGGAGAAAAAGGCCGAATTGGAGGCTGTGAAAATTGATTTGGAACGAAATTTGGATATGAGTGCCGCAGACCTCGATCATTTGAAGGGGCAGCTTTCCAATCTAGAAGCCGAGGTCCAAAGGTTATCGGAGATAATAAAGAAGAAGGATGAAGAGAAATCGCATTTAGAGCAACGAGTAACTTTTGAGAAAGAAGCGATGACGGTGGAATTCCAGAATTGGAAGCGGGATACATTCGAAGCCCATGAAGCGGACAGACGTTCTATCATCACAGCTCACGATGCCGAGAAGAGAACCATGGAGGCCAAATTCCTCTCAAAACAACGCTCCATCGAAGCAACTCATTCCACCGAGAAAATGCAGATAGCGGATATACACCGTGCTAGCTCCAAGGAACTTGAGGAAGCCCACGCGAACGAGATTCAGCGACTAAAGAATAGTCACAAGGACGAATTGGGGATGGCTCGGGACACCCATAAATCGATTGTTAGCGGTCTAGAAAAAAATCTCCGCGACAGCCTCGAACAGTTACGGGCTGACTTCTCCATCGAGAGGGGCGGTATGCAGGCAGTCTTTGATTCGGAAAAGGTAAAATTGGAAGAAGGTTTTGCCCAACAGAAGGCTTCACTTCAAGGTTCCTTCTCTGCTGAAAAGAATTCAATGGACGCGGAATTCACCTTGCAAAAGGAAAAAATCGAGGAAAGGTTTTCTTCACAGAAACGCGCCGCAGAGCTCCAATTTAATATGGAAGTTGAGGACCTTCGTCAAACATGCGAAGCCGAAAAATTGGAAATGCAAGAGTCCCTTGAAGCGGCAAAGACGAAATGGCAGAACGAAAAAGAGAAAATCACCGCAAAATTTGACGATGAGAAAGCCAAACTGGACCAAATAATCAACACTCTAGAGGATGAAAAGTGTATTGCTGAGAATACTAACCTATCGCTGAGTGCCGATAAATCTGCACTCCTCGGTCAGAAAGCTACTCTCGAGGATACTGTGGCAAACTTGGAAGTTGACATGGCGTCACTGGTATCCGACGCAGAACGTCAGAAGTCGGAGTGGGAGGAACAAAAACAGAAGTTGGAGGTTGAAGTAAAGGATCTGAAGGATATGCGTGACAGCTTAAAAAAGGAAGTTAGAGGGCTCAAGGAGGTTATTCAACGTACTGCGGAGGAAGAAGAGGGGGACGAAAGGAAGAGTCGGGGTGACGGGTATTAGTAAGTTTCCTGTCCTCCGTGATGATGTATACCGAAGCCTTAACTAACTTTAATCAGCACCGATGCCTTCACCAAGCTGTCTAAAGACATTATCGATATCTCGAAGGAATTTTCGGACCTGCCCGTGGCTCCTAGTGGAGTACGTACTTTTTCCCTCGTGTGAATCACCTTTAATCACTCGATGCAATTTACTAACACTACTTCCTCCCTTTAGCGAGTTATTGCGGAACTTCCACCTGGGCTACCATGCATGCTTGTAAACACTGACGCCTCTCGCCTTATCCGTATGGCATATGTTCAGCACATCATCTCCAAATACCTCTGTCACAGGATTTTCCAGCCATTCTTGTTCTATCTAGGGAAACGATATGATAAAGCCGACAGCTTCTTCCAGGCCATGTCAAAGCAGCTTCGGGAGAAGTCTACCCGAAAAGAAGCAATCTGGCGTTACTATACTCTTCTCGCTGGGTACACGGGATCGAACGCAAAGAGGACAGCCAGCGTGGCCGCGGCTAATGTAATCGAGGAGATTGCTGGACACGTCAAACCTTTCGCGGATCAGAACAGAATGGACGTCATAACGTCTGGTATTTCCAGGATTGTGAAGTTTGCGGTTGAGACTTGGCGGCACGCTCGCGTTGAGCGCGAATTCTTTACCGCCTCAATATCTTTAGATGGAACGGATGAGAGTTTATGGCTTGGACACCTCTACGAGCATGAAAAGCCATACGCAGAAAATCCAGCTCTCGTCGCCCGGCTCAAATCCCTTAGGGGTCGACACGAGATTATCCTTCCATTACTCCCGATCTTTTCCCGTGAGGGAACATTGCCCTCATTGCATCGCCCAGGAGCCTCTCTAGATAGCGGCGTAGTTTTCTCCAAAGGTATTGCTCTCTACATGGATTGTCTACCAGCCCTCCAGCGAAGCGTCGAGACAAGTCCTTTTGGCTCTGTACCCGCGCTTCCTATTGATGTGGAACTCGTCACTACACAGGAAAAGAAGAGACTCTCACCAGTGTCAGAAGGGGAAGATGAATATAAGGCTATGGCTGCTGATAAGGAGGTGGAGGAGAAGTTTTTGAAAGAACAGGCGGGTATCCGTGAAAAAGAGGAGGCTGAAAGGCAAGTGAAAGAGGAGGCGGAGGCCATGGTGAGGAGAGAAGAGGAAAGGGTTGCTAGGGAAGAAGCTAAACGACTGGCAGCTGAAAACGCTGAGCGAGAGGCTAGGGAGGTAGCCAATAAGGCAGCCGCCGAAGAAACCGAGCGCATTGCTACCGAGCTCGCAGAAAAGGAGGCTGCAGATAAACTTTTAAGAGAGGAGGAGGCGGCGGAATTCATCTTGCTCGAGCAGGAATTAGCTCGACTCGCCCTAGAAGCTAATGAAGAGCGTCAAGAGTGCCAGGTGCTTGGGAACTCCGATTGTAAACATCAAGCCGACCCCGAAACCACCGCACCTAATGACAAGACACCTACTGAGGCCGCTCTTGCAGATAACGAGGCATGGGGGGGAGATGAGGAGATTGAGAGGACGATTCAACAAGCCCTAGCGAATACCCAAACAGCAGAAGACGAATCACTTAGCATGATCGACTCAAACTCTGTCGATAGATTCGTAGCGTCCCCACAGCTGGATACCGTCTCCCCAGATCAAGGCATTGCCGCTCCCTCAATTGCTGGTGAAACCGAGCAAACCGACGACACAGTTGAGACAGCGCTTGAACAACAGCCCGATGATGCTGCCGCACCCGGTCACCTGGCCCACTCCGCGAGCCTTCCTCAAACACCTTTGGCTTCCGAAAGCCATAAACCCGCAACCCAAGGTGAGACACGCAAATTTAGAAGATTGGCATTTTCCTGGCTATAATGCAACCCAGTTGTATTTTCAAAGCTAACAAGAGCAGATAATACCGAAGGAGCCAATGAAAAGTCAACGGAAGAAGGCGAAATTACTACCACTAATGATGAAATCCAAACTACCGCACAGGAGGGTTCAACTGAGGATCTCCAAAGCGCAGCTGAAAGCGAGGGCGTCACCCTTCCGACGGCAGAACTGGGGCTAGTCCCGCTAGTTGCCCAACCAGAGGGCGAGAGCTTTCTCGATACCATTACTGCTGAGACTCCCCTGGAAGTATCAACTAATGTCTCTATCCCTGAACTCCCTCCAACTCAAAAACACGAAATCAATGATAAAGAAGAAAATCCCGCCGAGGCTGTTGATGAGAACCTTCAGCAGCGGTTCAGCGAGACACTCGTAGAGAGCCTAAGGATCCCACCAACCAACACCACGCTTGAGGTGGACACCAACAATCCGATTTCTTCTCCAGAGGCCTCGGACGCCGCCCTCATATCCGTCACAGATATGGCGGGAGCCACAGATGCATCCGCGCCGGTCGCTATAGGGCTAGTGGCTAATGGCGTACTTAGCGGCTCCACTTCTGAATTCCCAAATCCTGAGGAGGCTCCAATTGAACATCCCGCCCTCCGTGATATCACAGCCAGCGAATCCGAAGCGAGTGCTACCTCTGAGCCCATTGCTCAAGACCCAGCAGTTGAGATGGAAGCCGTGGCGTCAGCTACGGAAGCGCCAAAGATTGAAGATCCAATGATCGAGGAGCTCTCTGCTGTAGCCACTGAAGTAAAGGAATTGCTCCTCGATGGCCTGGAGGCTGCCGAGGATATCAAACCGGATCCAAAGCTCACCGAACCGGATCCTCAGATTATAGAATCAAAGGGAAAAATGCTAGGCAGTGGGGTTAAAGATTCCGAGACCGAGCAAACCGGTGCGGTCGCAGAGCCCAGGGCCGAGGAGCCAATATTCGAGGAGCCAAACGCCGAAGAGCCAGCCATCAAGGAGCCAGTACCTGAGACTGAAGAGCCAAAGGCTGCAGTCCAAGAATCAGAAATCGCCCTAGTATGCCCGAAACTTGAAGCCATAGAACTAAACGACAAGTCTGATCAGCCAGAGACCATGGAGCCATCACCTGAAGCTGAAGAGCGGAAGTTTCAGAGCGATGACCTGATGCCCAACACGGGTGATCTCAAGCCCGAGGCTGACGAAACCAGACCAAAGCCCACCTCCCCTATCATTGGGATGGCAAGAGTAGGCTTCAGTAAATCGTCACTATCTGATGGCAAAACTAGCGGACCTTCTCCTAGAAAGATGTTTTACGGCAACCTTCGCCACTCTGCTAGCATGAGCGAGAAGCGCAACTCCCCATCGATTACCGCTGACGAAGACGAAGTTGAGGAAGAGCTCGCTGAAGACTCCAAACTTGATGCCCCAGAGTCAATACCCTCCACTCCGACCAGCCCATCCCCCGGGCCGGAAGGACTAACCCTACCCGATCAGAAGACCACCGGCAAACAGAAAAGGAGGAAGAACAGAAAGGGTAAATCGCAGCATAAGTAACGCTCTCGTATCCCTAATTATTTAATCCCTCCATCTTTCTTCCGTTTTCGATTCTACTCTTATTTATTTTTTACCGGAGCCCATTCCTCAGTTTAATTTTACCTCCTGACTGCTTTGCTTTCATTTGTTGGTTCACTTTTTGGCACAAAAAAATGGTCCCTATTTGTTATTGCCGGCTCGCTGTTCTTCCTTTGTTCTCCCAATTGTGTTTTGAGTTCTCGGTCTATTTCTATCTTTTTCTGTAGTCTTATAGTTCGGGTTTTCAGGTTCCTGGCTACGGCACTTATTTGGTAGCAAGCGGTATTCATTCACAACCTTTCTGTTTGATTTTGTTAGGGTTCACGCATGTAATTTTTCATCATTTCCTACTTGGGGCATTAACAATTCACACTACTCATTATTGAACGAATGTTTGCCTTTGAAAGTATTGCTAGCCACCCTCTGCAGAACTAGCGTACTATGAGCACTACACTGTAAGCAGTTCGCCATATTATACCGTAATATCTTTGCAAGAAAATCACACCATCCTACCGTACCCTACGCCGTTGCGATAGCCTCACTCAACAAACCCCAATCCAAAACACCCTTCCCACACGGCAAACAGCAAAACCCCTCCGAGTGACATCTCATGACCACCACTATACAACCCCAAACATGACAATGATAAAATACAAAAAACAAAGCCACCAGCGCCCATCCCATGCTATTATGATAGAATAAAGCAAAACAAGCAAAACAGATAAGCCCCCTCCCGCTTCCTTCTTCCCTTTGCCCAAGAATGACTCAAACCCAATTCTACAATATATTCAAGAAACAATTGCCCAGCAAGATCAACCAATCAATCAATCAATTCCAACGGAAAAAACCGTTTTTTTGTTTTTTTCCTACCAATCATCTTCTATATCATCGTCGCTGAGGACTAGCCTTTCCACATGTGCGGCAGTGTCTAGTTCTTCGGGCTTGCTCTTTTTGTAATTCCGCGCGGTATTATACCTTCGCGAGGGTAGTTTACCGCGCTCTTCCGCTGCTTCTAGCTCGTCAGGTGGTGCGCTCTGTGTCGCCTTATCGTCATCGCCGTTGCTGGGGACGTCCTCACTGCGAGGGGGGATTACCCCCCTAAGGCCTGTGACCTTCTCTAGCTCCTTAAGCGCGCCTATTCCAGCTAATTTTCCAGACATTTCAAAGGCCATCCTGTTGAAGGGCCTGTTGCTAGCTTTCCGTTGCTGGCGAGCTTTCAGTATGATCTTAGAGTAAGGCATCCGTTCTAGCGTTAACCCCGTCCGGCCGGTTCCCACGGCACCGTCGCCACCAAAGTCGCCGTGATCGCCGACGGTGTGGAAGCGCTTCCCAAAGAGGTCTATCAGGCCTTCGATTTCCTCCTGGTCGCGCCAGAGACGGAGGGCGGTGGGGTAGTACATCTTCGTATCCCGGCTTTCGCGCTTCACGGGCGTTGGCAGGCCGATGAGGGCTCCCCGCACGGCTGTCTGGAAAGATATTTCGTCCTGGCGGATCCCAGCTGACCCCATTGCCGCGTCGCCGCCTTCGTATCCGCCGAGTCGGCCGAGGATTCGGTGATAGGGCTTCGGGGAGGCTAAGAGATCGCTGTCGCTGAGGTTTTCGATGCAGTCGATCACGCAGCTGAGGACATCTTCCATGGAGTAGTCGCTACGAGAAAGGCCGCCGAGGAGATTGCAGGAGCCAAGATAGTTTTCGTGGAGCCCCGAGATGAAAGTCTGGGGGTCGGTTCCCGCCTCGTCCATCAGACCGTCAAGGTCCACTCGCGAAGCTCTGGCCCTATACGGAAAATGGGATAAAGGAGGTTTCGGGGGAGGAGGCATATATGGATCGCCGGCATCATCTCCATACCCTATACAAAAATTAAGCCAACTTTCGCACATCAATCATACCATAAGATTAGACTCACGTTTATTATATACCACCCTCCCAACCGCATGGAAGAACCCCAGACTTGATTCCCGTTGGGTCACTGCATTCAAGGTCTCTCGCTCAATCTCATTCAGGTCACTATCTCCCGACTTTTTCTTCCTCTTCGCCTGCTCATTGGAATCCACCTTCTCCGAGAACGCGCCAAGCTCTCCATTTACTGCCAAGAACTCCAATCCCATTATCGCGCTCCTGATGTCTCCACTGCTAGATAAAGCCTGTAGCATTGGATTACTAGGACCAAATCTACGCCCGGATTCGTGCGACTCTTGAATGATTATTGCCGACAGGGCCTTGACCATAAACGTAGGAGCAATCTTGTTGAAAGTAATTGACGTTGCTAATGGATGGTGTAAAATTTCCGGAGAAAGTAGACGATGGGCAGTGAAAGCGCTTGAGCCAGATATGTCGGCGCTCTCAGAAATTATTAACACCAGGGGAGGGACCGGAGGCGAGAAGCGAGGGGGTGCAGGAACGGCAAGGAAGGATTTGATGGTGTGTCGAAAAGACGCCAGAGGAGCTGGTGAGGATGTGAAAAGCGCATTAGGGAAATCTTCAATCAATATCACCTTCTTTTTACTTTTATCAGTTTTTGGCAATGGTTTGCCGTTCGTAGATCTCTTCCCTTCAGCGTTATTTCTAGGCGATGGTGTAGTAGAAACCATATTCAAACAACCGAACCTACCAGCGCGCCCCACGAACTCTTCAAACACACCCGTTAAGCCGGAACTGAATGCACCTCCCTCGCCAGGCCCCTCCGTCGGGATGACACTGCCAGGGTTTTTCCACTCCAGCACTTCAAAGCCAATCTCTTTCGACAGAACCTCAAGCACAGCAGTTTTACCTGAACCAGCAGAGCCCTTCAGTACCAGTAGTCTTTGTTTCGAAAATCCGTCCAAGACATGTTTCAGCCAGGACCGTACCTCGGAGACTTTTTTCGGGTTTACCGCCAGCGAGTTCGACGACTGCGGAGCAAATCTCTCGGGCCAAGGTCGGGGATCTAAAAGTTTCTAGGGTTAATTCACTTTTCAAAAGGGAAAGGGAGAAGATCAGGGAGCAAGTACCAACTATCTGAACTTTAGACGTCACCTTCACAATGCTCGAGCCCTTACTCTCCGTCGTCCGACCCTTCCCTATAGCCCCACCACCGCCAACCTTAAACCTCCCAGCTCCGCTCAAAGAACTAGTACGAGTCTGTGTTCCCACCTGTACAGCACTACTCCCCTCAAACCCACCATCGGAAAACGCATCCTCAATTAGATCATCAAAGACCTCATTCTGCGACGCCGGGGGAACACTGGTCCTCGCATTTTGTGAAGAGCTCGAGGGTGGCCGCTGCGTTGCAGTAAAGAACGAAGAAATAGGCTTATTCATCGCAGGCGCTTTCTTCTGTAAAGAGGCAGTAGACTTCCTAGTCGTGCCCCTTGGTTTTGCGGGTGTATTGTTGCTCGCCTTCGGCTTTAGCGGTGCTGGACATGAAGTCTTCCTGACAGCCTTGGTTTGTGGGGGGAGGGTTTTAGCGTGACCGCGTCATTTGCAGCCGGTGGGGTGGAGCCAGCGGCTGCTCGTCGGGTGGAAGCTCTGGTCCTCCTTTGTGATGCGGAGGACGAAGGCGCGATTGATAGCTCCTCTTCAAAATGGTCGTCATCCGATATCTCGACAACGACTCTTCGCTTCTTGGGAGCTGGTGCAGGCATTTGTGGTGTGATGATTAGGGGTTGAAGTACGGTAGGTGGGAACAATTAACTGCCTGCTAACTAGCGTGAAGAACAGTTCAACCCAGGGAACTTGGGGGAACGCGTCGATAATCGCCACGGTAGGGTTTCAGAGTGCGCCTGCAGGTTACCCGGCCAATCGTCATTTTTGAGACATCTAGCGTAGCCTAATACTAACCATCTAATCTTATCTCGAACCCCACATGCCTCAGCACCTCGATCAATCATTAGTGAAACATCTATTAAGAACGAATCGTGCCAGTACCGTATCCTTTAAACCGCTGAGACATTCAGGCATTTAAAATGTTGAACACCAGCGCATTTGGGTAATCGTGATAATAATATAAAAAACTTGGTGCTAAAGTAGCGCACTGTCATGCCTAGAATGAACCTATATCTTAGATGAAGCCAATTTGCCTGTATGATACTATCACAAAAAAAAACAAAAAGACACAAAATTCAAGAGAGTACCGGTAAACCAAAAACACTGTTTCCTATTAAAAGATAATTATGTTGTCAATAAATCTCCCTCTTACGAAAATGCCTACGTACGGTAGGTAGGCGTCCTGCCAAGCTGTATCGAGACAACGTTTATTACTTGTATGATACCATACAGTACCGTACCTTATTTCGCACCACTAGAAATCGCTTTTCCACACAAATTACATTTTCTCCACCTAACATATCTCCAATACTTTCAATACAATAGGGAAAAAAAATATCAATAAATGCATCTAGATGTTTTCCACTTTTTAATACAGTACCAGTACTAGCCAAGTATTGTGTTTCACCAACTTGTCAAGAAAATAGTACAAGTACTACTACTATCCCTTGGGCGGTCTGAGACAGTAAAATTCGCGACCAGCACGCTAAAAAATTCCTATGTCCAGATCAGTTGGGTAACTAGCTAAAGTACCTAGGCAGAAGTCTTGGTGAAACAGCCTTTTTACACCAAAATTAGCAATGTTTGATTAGTCCCCACACCAGCAATTCCTTTAAATACTGTTCATGACCTACCTAATTATTTTCACATTCATTATACCTTTCACCTGGCACCACTTATTGGGTCAATTTACTCTATGGCTCTAGGCTGTATGTTTTCAAAGTTGATCATACCCGTTGCAAAACCAATTTTGTATGTAAAATGAAACTTTTTGACCAACTCAAAACTTTAGAACTACATAGCTTTTCCAATTCTTTGCCAGATTTATTAAGAATTTGGTAGTATTAGGAGATAAGCAATCTAACTACATATAAGAAGTTAGGTTGGAAAATTCTTTGTGGTCGATAAACTAGAGGTAGCTAAAAATCGATGTTTTTGGTGTAAAAAGCCCATTTCACCAACACTTTTGCGGAGGTACTTTATTTCGGGTTCGGAATTGAGCTTTTCAATGTCAAAGTGACTCAGCATCTTAACAACAGTTCTAATCCCCAACGAATCGCAGTCCTACAAACCAGGATTAGAGCGCTGGTCGCGAATTTTACTGTCTCAGACCGCCCAAGGGATAGTACTTTGACTTCTAAGCAAGAAAACATACGGTAATCACGGGAGATCGTGAGTGAAAGATGGAAAAACATTACTCGTATTCCACAAGGAGTGCCCGGGATTACTCGAGCAGTGTACCGTACAGTATCTTCTCATTTAATATAATTCTTTCGCGCTCGCGCAGAAAACTCTCACGGGGCATCAGCAACCGTTCAGCTGATCGACGTGTTTCTCAGCTAGTGCTCGAGTACCGTAACGCAGTATTACATAAACTAAACCGCCGGGCATAACCATACCATAAACAAATGCGGTGACTAACATGACCCGAAACTATTTAAAAATAAAAATAAAAAAATAAAGATTCGTCAGAAAGAGAAGTTGCCCCACCCGACCGCACCCGACCACACCCCACCCACCATCCGCAAAGTCTCCGTGATCATAAGGGGGGAAAGGGAGTATGATACGGGACTGGAGTAAGTTACCGGTACAGGTAAAAGTGCCGTATGATACATCTCATAGGGTACCGTACCAGTACCGAATCCAAAAGCGAATCACTACCTATGACAAAAGAACCCTCCCTCCAAGCCCACTATAAAAATAATAAGCGTACCAAGTCGGGCGCTATTTTACCTCAACTACTATCGACATCCTTGCTCTTGCCATCTCCCCGCGTCTACAGTACCGGTACTAGTACAAGTACGAGTCAGTAAACGAGTCAGTCAGTCAGTCAATCGGCTAGTCGGGTGAGGCGGGACAACGCAACGTCTCGTCGACAAGTTGACTCACGCGGTATGACTAGGTCTCCCACCTTATCCTCTCCTCGAGCACCGTGCACAAACCCCCTGATTGGAGCGCTGAACCCCCCACACTGAGCCGCAATTTGTGCACTTTTGTTGGGTCAATGGAGGGGTTAAGGTTGTGGTGGTGGGGTTCTGGCAACCCCCTGTATCGGTACCGTAACCACTGGAATATCGGTAATTGAACCTCACACCAGTTGTCTGACCTAGTGAATAATATACCAGTATTTTTATTATCTGTCCTCCCACTTGTTTAAGCTATGGTGCTGACCAACCAAAAAAACACCAATATTCGAGGCTTGTTGCATCGTGGCTTAGTTTGCGCCCAAGCAGCAAGGCTTGTTGTACGAGTAATTATTTTACCTTATTTGCCTCAGTGGGCGGGGTACCTTCTCCTGTAGCACCGCCAGGGATGTCACGGTGGCTGAGGCGGTTGTCATGGTAACCGAGGATAAAGGTGATTCGGCGCACTCCCGTACGAGAGAGGCCATCGGTTCGCAATCAGGCGGGCAGGCTAGATAGTTGGCTACTACCGTAAAATATCGAGAATAACGAACACGGCCGGGCTGGAGATGCATGAAAGAGAGAGAATCTAAGTGGTATATCCGAACGATTCATGGGTAACCACGCTGCACAAGGCACCAAGACACAAGCGAAATCTGGTATTTGAGAAGTTTTAACCAATCATGCAAACTTCCTCCCGGCCCGGGCGTGTTCGTTATTGTCGAGATATTACGGTACCATGAGCCCAAACAATTAAGAGTTAGTGGCATTGCAGGAGGTCTTTGTTTGTGCTAGACACAAGCCGTTGCCTCCTCCAATTGGTGCGGAATTGAGGAGGTCCGCTTGACCATGCATGTGTATGCACTTGAACCATCCAAGGATGAACCTGTTGTGGCTAGTGACTATCAACTCAACAACACAGAAAACGACTCCGGGGGGTGGTGGGAAAGATGACAAAACAGTTCCCGGTAGTGGTAAAGGCCCGAATACACTCAGTATAAGGGTTTTGTAGTTTTCACTCTGGTGTTTGGTCTGCTGTTGCCAGTCGCCGGCTCTCAACCAAGCAGGAGGGACATGAGGCCAGTACGGCCGGTTATAGCAAGGAGCTTGATCAGCAGGAAACAGTGGTCTCGGGCCAGTTGTCAGCGGAAATCTGCTTTGACCTAACTGTGGTCTGAGACTTACGAAAGGATAAAGGAGTCCCTCAACGAGGACTGGGATGCCCGGATGCCCGATGCTGGGATACCGTTGGTAAATTTAGCTGCTTCCTGGAGGGCTTTTCATGTACTCGAGTAATGTGTTTGCAACTCTCCCACCCCGAAGCGCCACCTTGTGTTAGCATAGACATCTCCCGACTTGACGTGACATTATCAATCTGGCTCGTCTCCCGCTTTTTCTTCATCCTCGCTCACCAGCCTTCTATCTGGAACAGCAACCTACAGACATTGAATGGCTTTGCTCGAGGGGGCTTTCAGGTTCATAACACTTGCATTCCAATTCATAGCGAGAAAAAGACAGGTTTCAATAGGAAAATCGTCAACTCAGATCGACATAGTTCTTAAATCAGTAACTCGGAAAATCGGTCGTTAAAAACAAAAGACACTGTAGGAGAGAGGATTGAAGGAGAATATTAAAGACAAACGAGGAAAAGAGCTGCCAAAATAACTGAAAATAGAAATCCCAGTTGATAAGAATGAGGCCCCAAACTACCCATACACCAGCGCACCACCACTACAAGAACGAAACAAGCACCCCCTGGTGACTACCCCCTACATATATGGAAATATGCAACCCGTACACAACATCAGCAGAAAAACAACGAGGCTCCCGCTACGGAGCCTACGCTCTTCCGGAGTCACTCGTTATTTTTCTGTTGCATACTTACTTTCCCGCCTTTAAGGGAAAGGACCCGTTCCTCCACTCGTACCTCCAATTACGGAAAACCCTATCGAGACCAAAATGTTTATAGTCCGCCAAGAGCATCCGGACTGCCCGTCTTTTTTTTTTTTTTTTTTTGATTTTGGGGAGATGTTTTGGTTGTCTTAGGAGGACGAAGATGGCAGTAACTGGACCTCCGCGTGATCTCACGGCTTGGCCATGGCGCGAAGGCCGATATATCTGCCGTTCAAATATGCAACCAAACTATGGGCGCTATCAGTCCGCGGTGTCATCATCACCAACACCTTCATCGTATGGGGCGCTGGACTGCCCAAAGTAATCATTATAGTCTTCCAGAAAGCCAGAATCATGTGACGTGTACCATGAATTCTCTATCATGGGGTGGCTGGGTTCGTACGCATTTATAGAAGGGTTGTAGACCACTGGGGCAGCGGCGGGGCTAAGCTCAAAATCTGTTGTAGGAGACCCATCGGGGTATGGCATCCCGGGGTCCATGGGTCGGTAACCATTTACTTCGTGCATGGGCTGTGGTTGAGGGTAGTTGGAGTACGGATCAAACTCAGTTGATACGGCGACATCGGAATCTTGCCTTGGCAAAGCGGTGTGTTCAGATGCCTCAGGCCGAGATGATCGTGAAGCATTGGTTGCCTTGGAGACTGCCGACCTGGAAGTCGCAACTGACGTCTTTCTAATGGCGCTACGCTTTTTCTTATCCGAAGTTACGGGCTTCATCGGCTGCTCTGGTCGTTTTCGGGGATTCCTCTTCATCCGCTTGTAAGTGTAACCGTGTGCTTTTTCCATGTGCTGCTTGCAATTGCTCTCGCGCTTGCTTTTATAGGTGCATGGTGGATATGTGCATTTCCATTCCTTCGAATTTGCGGCATGTATGTCGTTTTGGTGCCGCTCACGCTCTTTATTGGTCGGAAAACCTTCAGCATGGTACTTGCAACTCTCGTCATCACATTTAAATGGACGCTCGTGGGTTTTCTTATGCTTCCTATTTCCACGTTCTTTTAGAATCCTCTAGGTTATAGGGGTTAGGGGGAGCTCACGTCAAGTCACAAGGCCTAGGAAATTCCCTAGGGCATTGATCGCAGGAGTAAATTGGGGTATCTTCTTCATCAGGCTTACCAGCTTGTACTAGAGCCTTTCTCTTTGAGGTCCCGCGGCTATTGCTATTGGGCCCTTCAAGGGATGGTACTGGAGCTGCTGGCGATCCAGAGTAGCTGGTATCAGCTGGGGTTGGGGCTTGGGGGTATCCAGTGGAGTGCCTAGCCATAGCTCTATGGTCTCCTGAGACATCTGAAGGGAAGGGAGCTGTCGTAGTTGCTGCCATCGACTCAGATGATGGATGAGTGTACTCATTGAACTGCCCTGGCTGGACAGTTGTCAATAGCCTTGGGCCGAAATCAAAGCCAAGGTTTAGGGTGTATCCGATATTTTCGGTTTGAAGAGGGCTTGAAGATAATGCATCGTGGTAACCGTCAAAATATCCCAGCGGGACCGTGGTCTGAATAGCTAATCTTGGGTGTGCAGACCCAATTGCCTTGTTTGGAGTCAATGCTTGACTGATATCAATAGGTATTTTCCTTTTGCGACACCCCAAAGAGATCATGTCGGGAGATGGCACGGAATCTTTAAGTTTACTGCGTTCATTGGATTTTAGCAAGAAAAAAACCAAAAAGTGTATCATGCAGTTTATAAATACCTTTTGTTGTTTCTAGAAGTGTCAAGCTCTTCGCTCATTGATTGACTGTTGTGGCTAGGCTTGCGCATTACTTTATTTTTCTGAGCTGTCCAAGCATCTGCTGACTCCTTTGCACGATGAAGGGCATCGATGAAATAGGCTGAAGAATAAACTGGGTCATAAGACCGCTGCTGGTCTAGTTCCCGGATGTAGGGAAGAGCTCTTTGACAATTATCTAGAAAGGCTCCACAGAATGCTTTGTATGAACTCAATGAACGGACAGCCTATGCCAACCGTTAGCACGGGCCGAGGTAATATTGAAGGGAATGGAAACTCAACTGGAATACCATCAAACAGGAACTTCTCCAAATCGCGTAACCAGCATATTTTCCCTTGAAGAAGTCTACGCTTCGCCTGTTCACACAAGTCCCAGAAGTCCCCGAAAGTTTCATCACGTAGAATGGGACCAAGAATGTAATGGATCATAGCTTCGACACTCTCGGAAGACAACTGTTTTGTTTTCGGGAAATCGCGAGCTTCGAAGAGGGGATAGGTAGACGGCGAACAGATAGCCGAGCTAGGGGGCGTCGGCTCTCCGTAATGAAAAATAGTAGAATCATAGGGCGCACGAACGTCATCGAATTGCGGTGAGGATTCATGGTGGCCACTGTAATCGGCAACAGTTTCTGAAACTTGATCCACTGTTTCAGTCTTCACATTATAAACTTCCACCGGGTTGTCGGTAGCACACGAAGGCAGTTCCCCGAAGAACAGTTGGCCACTGCCCTCATAATCTAAACCTTTATATTCTTTGAATAAAAATGCATTCCCGGGTGAGCCTTGTGTTGACCCTATACCAGAGTCACTCTTTGGATGTTTGTGATATTGCGCAGCGGCTGAGTTCTCCCCACGATTGGTTCGAGCGCGTGACTGGGCGTTGCCCTCTAGATCTTCATGCACTTTGTGGCCTGTGGGATGGAATTGTGGCTTGTGCGAGGGTGAGACAGGGTCTTTTGGCGTCTCCACAGCCAACATGGGCGCATTCTCAGGCTTCAAAAATGTATTTCTGTCCGACCCTTCGATGCCTTCCATGGAATCAGAAGGGTTTGGAAGACAATCATCAAATGCTTTGTCAAGGTCATCGAAAGTTATAACTTCCGGGTCAATTTCCCCTCTGGCTATCCATGAATCGCTGGCGGCGGAAGAGCTGTTCATGGTGGTATCACAAAATATTCCTGGAAGGGGATCGACTTCCATTTGGTCTTCATTTAAAGGATGGCTCCGGGATTCTGGGGCCTCGATAGTTTCAAGTATAGAGCTCATTTTAGAGCTTACCCTTTCGATATGTCGCTTTGTGACTTCTGGGCAACCGGTGGGTGAGGTATTGGACCTTCTAAGTATCGAGGAAGAGGAGGCGGTTTGACTCTTTGGTGACGAGTCGGGGGTGGGGTATGTATTTCTTTTAGCCATAATTTGACTGGTCTGAGGTAAAGGTTCTTGAGCGACTGTTGATGGACCCAAAGGTAGTTTTCTTGAGCTAGAAGTTGATGATGAGGATGATGACGGAAGGCCCGAAAAAGCACAATTGGGAGCGTTGGTTATCTGTTCCAGGTGAGGGAGTTTTGAGGGCCGTCTGGATTCCCTATTGTTAAGGGAATTTTCGGTCCATGTTAGTCAAGATATATAACCTTCCAGCAAAGGTCATGAAATGAGACAATGAGAACTAGGAAGCGAGGATGACGGGGGGTATTTAGAAGGACAGGCAGGAAATTATTAGAAAATAATAATAAGGGAGACGTACACTGGCGGTGCTACCAACAAGCTTGTGGACTTGCTCAGAGATCTGGTTTGGACTTTATTACGCTCCTGGCGAGACGAAGCGGTTGCTGTCCCAAGACCACTAGAAAACCATTCGTATCAGTCGTTCGCATAGGTACAAATGTATTTCGTACACGCCGAGAGAAAATTACAGAGAGGGTATGAATGAGGGAGCAAGGTGAAGCCCAAACAGAGGGAAAAGAGAGACGGGGAAGTGGGGTGAGAAAATGGTGGGGTGTGCGCAGAGTGTAGACCAGAGGTTACGTGTGCGCGTAATGAATGTCTAAGGACTTGCGTAGATGCGTGCGCAACACACTCCCCACAAAGAGCAGTGTATGGAATGAAGACACAGGATAGAGACGGAAAGGTAATTCAAAAATAAAAGTGATTCATGCTAGAGGAAATGGCGGTTATGAGGACTCACCCTTCACCTTTTTGACTATCCTTCCCAGCTCGTTTTCTTTGGACACAAGTGTTACGTGAAGATGGCTCCATTATAGTGATTGAATGAGGTTTGTTCACCGCAGAGT
Organism: Tuber borchii; assembly: GCA_003070745.1. Classification (NCBI taxonomy): domain Eukaryota; kingdom Fungi; phylum Ascomycota; class Pezizomycetes; order Pezizales; family Tuberaceae; genus Tuber; species Tuber borchii. The sequence goes on along the minus strand of NESQ01000032.1, from coordinate 343,716 downwards.
ACCGAAAGGTGAGTGGGGTACAATATGGTTTCTAATGGTGAGGACGGTACTGAAATGAGATGGACGGGTACTTGTATATATGAGTGAGTCTCGAGGGTACCGGTACTAAACGAGTACTAAAGCTCAAGTGAAGAAAGCTCTAATTGTTGGTTGGAAAGTAACGGTGCAACGGGGCTAGTAACACCACTATAAGTTCCAGTTAATGAGCTTGGAGCTCCAAAAAAAATGGATTGCCAGAAAGCAAGAGTCGAGCTCGCCAAACGCGTTCGCTTCGTGGCCTTTGCTTTTGCTCCTCTTACCAAGGGCGGATCACCCAGCAAAAAGGGAAGAGCTAGAGGGAAATTCGAAAAAAACGAAAAATAATAATAAAAATAAAAATAATAATAATAATAAAAATCAAGAGGAAAGTCGTAGGAAGCTCTTGGGAGGAGTCAGAAACTAGGCTGCAGCAAATAATGCGGCGGACCTTGGCGGCTTAAAAAAAAAAAAAAAAAGAGATAATGTGCGAGGTGTGAGCAGTGGTGGTGCGCACTTCAGTCACTCGACCGAAACCGACTCAATCTTGGAAGAGCCGAGCTGATATATGATATGGTTATCTCTCTCTCTCTCTCTCTCCCTCTCTCGTCGAAAGAGTGCGGTAGACCGAATGATATGTGAAGGGAGTTTAGCTTTTCCCTCTAGGCCGGAGGAGGCGAAGCGAGTCAAGAGAGAGGCACGGTTATGGGAGAACCCTTGATCAAGAGAATCGCGAATGCCATCATGAGCACTGTACCAGCCATATTTTCGGACCTTGCAGGTACCAGTTTGTAGCTCCGCGAAACCAACAGAAAACAGCGGTAGATTAGGGAAATGGAAATCTCTGATTCGCCAATATGAGGCTCTTTTCTGCAGTCCACTCAATTGGGTTCTGACAGTGCCTTGTGGTTGGGGCTGTTCCAATGGGCTCTCGAGGACGATAGGCAACCTCGAAAGGCTCACAGCGAGGCAAGGCAACCGCCAAGCCCTGAAAGAAGCAATGGATCTGCACTGTAACCCCTGTCACTCGCTCTGCTTGGAGGCTGAAAGGGCGGAGTTTACTTAGCAAAGGATCGTCACGGATTGCATAATATATTTACTCGAGTAGAGCGTGCTCTGTACATTCTACTGGACAGTATTATACTCGTACATGCTTTGAGAACTCCCCAACATGATCTACCGGTAGCCACTGTGAAGCCCTCCATAACTCATACCCTATGTACGGTACTATGCACCTTCGTGTCATCACAACGGTCATGGCCCCTCCACTTTCATCTTCTCTCCCTTTATTTTCTCGCTCCGACATTTCATGGTACTCCCGTGCCATTCTTTGCCCCCTTTTTTCTATCGAGTTCCGGGGCTGTATCATCAGCACTCTTCAGTTCCTGTATCGTGCGTAGTCATCAGTCGGAACCGCGAGTTGTCATTGTTGTTGACCAGATATCAGAAACTCTCTATTGTTAGTATCCCCCACTGACTATAATAAGCTGCGACGGACCTGAGTCTCCCTAAAACATTAACACTGCAACATATTATTGATCTCTATCAGAGCGAAAAAAAAATGAAAAAATGAAAAGAAAGGAAAAGAACCTGAATGAAAGATGGCAATAAAAAAGCAAGTACCGGATAATGGAGTGTAGAAAGCATTGAAACCCATTCGTACTGTTTACGGGGGATCAGCAGTCTCTCAGGCTTAAGTTTAACCGAAGCCTCGGCCCTAATCGCCGGTTGGCCTTGAAAGTGACCCTCGTGAAGCTTTAGGTTGACACCCGCAGAGATGATTCCAGTACAGTGCACCAGAGGTGCAGGTGTTTTTCTTATTTTATACTTCATTTATGTTGAAACAGTGTACTTGCACTGTGCTGTACTCGAATACCTCCTCGCACTTTCACTTGACCGCGCTCCCATTTAGAGTTCATCACTCCAATTCCTGCCTATTCCCCGCGCTAGAGACATAGGGAGTCGCCTAAACTAGCAGCCCTTAAGATAAATACCGGTAGTAGACGCATAGGCGCGAGTAATGAGAGGGGAAAAAAAAACATTTTATTATCTGTTTTAGTTAGTCCAACAGCGGCCCTGTAATTGGCACTGATAGACAACCGCGGCTCACACTGCTCAAGCGCCAATGCCTTCTTGTTACAGGAGAATTATTATTATTGAGCGAAAATCACATATTAAGAGGTTACACACCCTGTGGTCCCAGCAAACCCGTTACTGTAGATACCCCTCTCGAGTAGGTAACAACCGCTTCGGCTACCAATCAAAGAGATTATTTTCCCTACTAGCGGAGCACCGGTCGAGCTCCTTACAGACTATCCAAGCGATTGAGGTTAGCCAGTGGGGTGGATACCGATGGCGCGTAGCCGCTTCCACATTGGAAGAAATAGAGGGAAAGAAAAGGAAAGAATGAAAGGAAAAAAAAAAGTGAAAGATTTGAAAAAAGATCGCATGAATTTTGATGACCAGGGTATATAGGAGGGGGGGTACAATGCATCATTTCCAGCTGCGATGGAATCAACTGCGGCTGGACCTCCTTGGGGTACAGGATGGGACTCGCGGGTAACCCGTTGTCTCGGGAGTAAGGACATCACAAATGATCGTGGCTGATGCGCGATGCGAGGGACACAGACCACCACCCCGCGTCTGATACGGTTGGAAGACTGTGGGGGGTAGAATGGTAAGGAGGGGAAAAAAAATAAAGACAAAGATTGGAAGAGACTTTGGAGGTGACAGGGAATAGAGCAGGCTGAGCCAAGAAAACGGCGAGAGACATCCGAAAATCAGAGGCCGCAACTTTCGCCTTCCCAGACACCCCCCGAAATCGAAGAAAACATACAAGTATTTGACCAAAGTCTACCCTTCCAAACTTGAAGGAGAGGCGTCCTGCAGGGGGGAAAATGAAACAAAATAAAACGAATTTGGCTAAAGGGTAACGACATGAAAAAAATAAAAATAATACGAACCCATATCAGCTTCAATCCCTTCCTGTCCCATGTATCGCTTTCCGGCGAATGCAGGAAAAATCTTTGTCCCACCCATCTCTTTCTCTTTTCGAAAATGTGACTGTAGCATTGAAAGTAGTTGAGCTTGTTCAATCTCTTTTTTGTTTTTTTGGATAGACGTTAGCTGAGACCCGGACTCTGGCTATGGAGCATGGTTCGTAGTTTAAATCGCATAATACAAGCAAGTATGTTCTGCAATGGGAAAGCCTTGCTCCTGAATAGAAAAAAAAGGGGGTTTCTGGATTCGACAATAATAGGCCTCTCTAGATTGCGCGTCGTGATTGCAGGAGAAACGTATAATGAAAAAAAAAAAATCAGAAGGACACCATGGACAGGGGGGCAAAGAGAAAAAGGAACTCACTTTCGTTGGCATTGATCAGTCGCTGCTTCTCACTCACTTCCACACCCTCATTCTGGTCGTTAACGTTGGCCCTTGGGAGTTCCCCGGGACCAGTTAGAATTCCTATACAACGGTCCGCCCTAGTTACCGCACTTCTTCCATTAACAAGACACTTAGTGACCTCATGTGAGATCAAAAGAAAAAAGGGGGAAAGTACTCTTTTGCGCACAACTGCCTATGTTTAGCCTCTAATTTTTCTAGTGTATTTCTCGCCATCCTCTTTAAAGCCTCTACGGCGTCTTTACTGTCCTCTGGTTCGCCGTAGACATCGTACGACAACACGGATGTTTCCGCAGATAAGGGGAGAACACGTATGGAAAACCAGATTCCACTACCTTTTGGATCACTCCGAGTGACAAGAGTTGTTGCAGGGAATATGTGGGTCCTCGTACTTCCAGTTTTTGAGGCGAAAGGGAGAAACCTAAAGAGTCGTGAGGCATATGATCTTGAATTGTCCGGTGGCTGCATCTGGGTGCTAGGCTCGGCAGAATCTGGTACTTGATTTGGTCTAGCTGTCAGCCATGATTACTCCAAGCTTTTGCCAAGAAAAATGCGAGACAATCTAGAATTGTGCGACAGAAGGAATGAGAACTCGAGAAGCCCGACTGACGACGCCTTCATGTAGGAGAAGGAAACAATGACTGCATAGGAGGTAGGGGAAGGATCACGAGCTCTCTCGTTCCCTGCATTGTTGACCCATGAGAGTTGAGTTCGAGTGACTACCGATGTTGATTCACCGGAAAGCTTATCCAACGTTTGCAACACGACTCGAGGGTGTGTAGCATCAAAATTGCCATCAAGGTACAAAGCATACGTATCGGTGTTCAACCCGAAGCAAATCTCATGCCGGGGGGCTGAATATCGATAGGGAAAACAAACTTACGAAGGGCTACTTTCCAGTTGAATCTTCCTTCGGTTGCCCAACCATCCATCCATTTTCCATGGATTCCTGATTTCAACCCTGCTGTGTTAAGCTTATCTTGGGGGTACACGGTGGCGTTCTCAGAGGCATCGAAGTTTACAAAAATAAACCCCTCTTTGGTTGTGCGAGTGTGTATCTCGAAGAGACTATTGCGGTCTTTATCAAATCCCTCAACACCCTCGAACTGTGGTGCGTTGACCAGCGCCCCTTGAACATTATACGACCAGCCGTGGTATCGGCAACCTGCATGAGTGCGTCGTTAGACCATCCGTCGACGTTTCTCGTTCTAAGGAGGAGGATTGTGTTAAGTGCGTAACTACCTATGACTACGGAGCTACCCTTTTCTTTACGAATCACAGGGTATGCTCGATGTCGACATACGTTGTGGAACGCACGTAGCTGGTTGTCTTTCCCAAGGATGATGAAGAACGGCAGATCGGTGATCTCGAAGGATAGATAGTCTCCGGGTTTTTCGAACCGCGAAATATGTGTGACGTAGATCCAGGACTTTTCAAGAGGTCAGACTTAAGAATTGTGAGGGGAGGAAGGGACAGGGTTCTGGAGAGCACCTTGCTAAATATCGCCCTCTTTTCTAGTTGGAAAAGCTCATCACTTGACCACCAGTTCGCTGGGAACACAGATTCCTTAGAAACTCTGATCTCAGTGGACTCTGTATCTTCGGTTGGTGACCCTGTTGGGAGCTTTTCGCCCAACCTTGTATTCTCCTCGAGGCCCCGCTTGGGTTTAGACTTTTTTCCTGACTTGGGTGGAAGATGAGCTTTATGGGATACTGAAAAATAGGCAATATAAAAGGGCAAAAAGACGAGAATTGCTACGAGAAGTGGCGTGGGATATAGGGTGAGGAGTCTTTTCGAAATGTTCTCGATCTCGGTCGAGACTGCATAGGTACGTAAGTGACCAAAAGATGGTTGCGGAAGGGCAAGAAGAGATGTCATTTATACTCTTTGGTTATCGAGTGATAGAATTGGGGTTATCTTTGGCAAGCAATGAGCGTTAATACATTTACTGAAGAAGTCCCTGGGACCCTTTATATTGCGGCCAACTGGTAGTCAAACTTCATCATCTATGATCCTATTCCCCCTCCCTAACCATGTTCAAAGGGAAGTGGAAGGGACCCTACTGATACGCCTACCTGCGTAATGTGTTATAGGCTATCATCAAATGAGAAGAATCGATGCGGAAGCTCAATGCCGAGCGTTCAAAGTACCCATTAATTCTCCAACACGGGCTAAAATCTGAGCAAGGCCGTTATGAATGGCCCTTCTCCCTCTCTACGCCATAGAAGCCAGCTCCAGTGATATATTTTTGGAGGGGAGGTTGTGAAGGGATGCATTCGTCAAGATGTATGTCGATACTCATCTAACTTGAGCGGCATAAAGGGAATATTTTACCGCATCCGTGAGGTCCACGATATCCGTTACAACGGCCCTAATGAATGAAGATAGATATTATGCCCGAAGGACCCTAGAAGCGGGCTCTAACTTCGACCCCCATCTCCGGCATCCTCTACATCGTACTCTACTGTTCGTCACCCGCATGGCTCGCCTATCTCACTGCTAGTTGCATGGAGATCGTCTGCTAATATTGGCTCAGTGATATCCCGTGTAATTCCTCGCTTCCTACTTCTGCGCTTTGGTACATCTGCATACGCGGCGTGCTACTTTGGCGAATGCCCAGCGATATCTGAAGTGTGGGTGTTGCTGTGCAGTTTCCGCAAGGGGTGAATGGTTCCCGTCGCGGTCGTCGTGGTTGTGGCCGAGGAAACAAGCTAATAAGACGGTAAACATAGGAAACGCAGACCTGTTGGGCATTGTGGTTGCTCGCTTTGATATGTTTTGACAAGCCGGGGTAGGATTATCGCACTTCGTTACATTGCTCAGATGGGGTTAGTGCCGTTTGTCAGTTGTTGGGGGAGAAACTCAAGCGCTACTGTAGCAGTCTGCAATATCGGGATTAAGCATCTGGATGAGTTCTTAAATGGGATAGTGCTTAAGTTGAACAACAGTTTTAGAAATCTTGCCAGAAGAGTATCAATGAAGAAGCATACATAAGATTTTGCAATATCATTGTTAGGAATTAGGCTATCCAAATCTACACTACACCTCTACGGCAACGGTCGGACCTAAGTGCTATAGGAGGCAACTTAAAAAGGTATAGAAAATTTTTCGTCGTATGTCGCCAACGGCATCTCCGTAGTGCTTGAGCCGCGTGGTCCGACCATTTTCGTTTCCGGAATGGGAAGAGGTTTGGGCTTGACTTGTTTGCCTTGAACGTGCACGGGTTATTTTATGACCAATGGCGATTTCCTTCCCTGAACGTTTCACTGAAGAACGCACTCAGGTGCTCACCATTGGTAATGCTTTCGGAGGGATCTGCACTTATATAAGCGTCTTTTTTCATTTTTTTTTTCTCATGATCTGCTCCTGGTATCATATTAGTACCGGTACTCGTACGATAGCGTCGGGCTCTGGCTCTGGCTGTTGGTCTATTAGCCATCCTCTTCCAGTATTGTCATCGCCGAGTCATTTCTGATGTTACACACAAATCACCAGTATTACCCGCAATAAACGATTGAGCCTCAGAGGTTGGATGCAGTTTCAGCTCCGCTAGTATCATAAATCAAAGGGAATTTCGATTGAGGAATAATAGCCTTGATGGGCTCTCCGGAGGGTTTCCTACTGTGTTTTTCCTTAGCTTATTGTTCCTATAGGATATCGACTCCTGCAACGTTCTCAACGCCTCTCGGGATGCGAAGCGCGATCTCCCATGAGCACTATGCCTACACTGCAGCAGTCCCGGGATAGATCCTGCTCTGGAACCATCATTCCATGGAAATGCGTAGTGGGCACGGTAGGGCGCTTGAGTTACTTAATTGATATACCATAAAAATCGAATCTCATGAAACCCACTATCAGATTATCGGCGGGGATCGGCCCGTCAGCCTAAGACAGGTTTGGTATGACAAGTTAGCAGAATCGCGGATACCAGCCGGTGAGATCCAACACACCCTAAGAACAAATCTCATACTGGCTTAGGAAAGCGCTGATACTTCTCGGGAGATTTGCCCCAGGGTCCGGGGGCTGCAGGGCCGACGGGGGCACGGTAGTGGATTTCAAGAGATTTTGCGGGAATCATGGAGTAAACTAAAAATTTTAGGCGAACCAGGTTGCTTTAGACGGAAGCTATGGTATAATACCATCGCCTCTACGCCGCCACCGTACATCGACAGCATTGATGGGCTGTGTCAATTCACATCACTCACAGCTGTCAACGGACGACCTTCCGTCTCGACGATCGTCGATTGCGGTTCAAAAATTCAAATCGCACCTTCAATATATCTTCGTTAAGACCTAAGGTTTTGGGATCCACTTCTCATGTTTTATTGGTTGTAAGGTAGGCCCCGCCCTATTCGGCAAGCCACAAATACGGCACCGTAGTACTTCTGCTTTTACGGGGTATTCAACCGTATTTGGGCTCCGCTTTTTTATATAATTATTAATATATTATTATTATTGTGACATGTTCGACACGCCGTGGATTACCACGGATTTAACAAAAAAATCGACACGCCGTGGATGCTACCGTAACTTAAGTACTTGGCAAAAAAAACAAAAACAGAAACAGGCAAAGACTTTTTTTTATTGCGAAATACTTTTGATGTGATTGAAAGAAAAAAAAACGGAACTCTTCTCGTTTATCATAGGGGGTACAAGTATCACAGAAACTATTTTTTGGGTGGGGAGGGAGAAAAGCACTTGGGGGAGGGGGTCATTGCATACCTGGAAACATCGCCCTTGTCTCTGTAGAGAATTACTCGTATATGACCCCCCGGAGTAACTTAAGGGTGACATCTGCTGGTCCTGGAGTGAGGTATGCTAAATTAATGTGCTATGATTACATAAGACTTCTTTGGACGCGGTTTTTTCTTGTCTGATTGTGGGCACGTGGGACTATCCCTGCCCTTTTCAAGCACTTATCAAAAAATAATGCGATAAAAATGAAAGGCACCCCCGAACTCCCCCCTTGTTTCCCGAAACACACCCTATGTTTATTTCAGCTTGTAACCTATTTTCGTGAAATAGCATAGTGTTTTTATATTGGTGCATGCCGAACGGACAGACCTTGAATATTTGCTCATATTTGGGGGTGTGAAGAAAAAAAGGGGGGGAGGGTCAGGAAGGAGAGCGTGCGTCGAGCTGGGGGCGTTCTTCATGGCTGATCATTCGTTTTTTGCACAATCTCTCACGAGGCCGCCTTGAGAGCTGGAGTCATTGAAAATCTCGGCGGGGCATTGGAGTTGTTTCTCCTAGTAAGGCTTGCTGTATGTTTTTTTTGGGTTGTCTTGACCTGGGCTGGATGGAGGTCTTGTTATTCTAGGGGGGGAGAATTCTGGAGGTCCTACCGTTATTCTTAATTATTCTAGTTCTTACCGTGTATGGAGGGATCGAGACTATATGCCGCTTAGCCCCTACCATAGTGCATTGTAAACAAAATCTCTATCTTGCTCGTGGTATAAGTTGGGGCCGGTCTCCCAAAGAGTGAGCCCCATCTAAGGCTCTTGAGAGTTAGGACATATTGGATCATTGGGGTTCGGGAGAAAAATGATTCCTCTTGTATTCATAGTTTTGTGAGAGACCCCTTTACGAAGGCTCAAGTTGCCTTTACCTTATATCTATTTTACTAATTAACTAGAAATCAATGACAGGAATCACGCTGCAGTGGGCCAGTTGGTAAAGATGCGCAGCGTCTTCGACCCCAATTCGAAACCAGAACAACGACTTTCTCTATTACTTTTGGCGGAAACGGGGACCAAAGTCGATTTTAATTAAATTTTGTTATTTAAATAATGGGACTGGAGGGGGTCATATCGTACCTTCTCAAGAATGCGCTGTTCCTAACTTGGGGGTTCCGGATCTAGCTGGCGGCCGGGGGAGATATTAGTTGCTAGGAACCATATGATCTTCGCATCAGGGCATTGATTCAGGCTCATGTTGGAAGCTGTTGAATGCTGCTCGGCGTTCTCTGGGTATAGCTCCATTGGGTTGATGTATCCATCGGAGGCAGTGATCCGAAATGTTGAAGGCGGGAGATAAAAATGGACTGTATGGAGGCTATGGAGAGCGGCGGCGGGGGCGGTTTCTTTTGATAGACATGTCCTTCCTTTGTTATAACTGGTGTACAGAAGGAAGTAAGGGACATGCATTGAGGAAAATGGGTATGTATGGTGATAGATGGCAAAATTTGGGGGATTTTATCATGTTTCATATATACTCTTGTCTTGCTGTTAGCTTTAGAGATGATGGCGATCAATCACCAAAGTTCCTAGCTCATACCGAAGTTGGGTTAGCGGAACCGTATCCCATTGCATTTTGTCTAAGAGCCCAGAACTAATGCACCAAGCTTCTAAACCTGGCGCTAGAGTTGAAGATCCTAGTGCGGGGTCACCTAATTTGATAAGGCTTTCTCAAGCCTTCTGAATGTCCGGTTGGTCGACCGCGGCCTTTAGACACTTCATAGCCTATTTTTATTATCCTCTATTTCAGCTCGAAATGTCCTGTGGTACTAATCAGTGGGTTAGCCTATGGCCTCCGTGCTGCTTCACATCATACTATCTCTCTTTACCTGGGCTGCTACAATGAGTTGTGAAGGCATTAGTGGGCTTCCTCCACTGGTGGGGGTAAAATTTAAGACCTAATCACGCCTCACTCTGTATCTTCACTTGCCTCCAATGCCGGGCTGGAACCACAGGTTTGATGTGCGGTGTATGTTGCAGTCTCGATTACTGTATAGTACTTACTTTTTTGCATTAGCAGTTATTTTGCAACCCTCATTACAGTTGTTGACCTTCGGGAGATCAAAACCTTGCCTCCCACTTACCCTCCTGCTTGTGCAGCGCCCTGCTGCAAGTTCCATTTAAGGATCTAGATAAGAGTGCTCTGTTCTTCTATCAGCGGAGACTACCAGTATAAGGAGCTGAGACGGTAATGGTGACGGTGATGGGAATCAAGAAACATCTTTCTGTTTGTTGTGTGCGGGACATGAGGATTTCTGTGCTCACAGTGGGCTTGGGGAGTATCTTTAACTGGAAGTTTTGTCTTCAACTATCTACCAGCAGAGCCCATTTCTTTGGAACATCTCTGAAATGCTCACCATCTCCAACCGGACCTAACCGCGAGTATCTTTGTGCTATTGGTGTTGGGTTTGATCAACTATTCATTCCAACCTATTGGCTCAATTACGGTCCTTCCGCTGGGTTACTCTCGTGAGGACATTGCAATAACTATTACGGGCCTTGAGATGCTTGACGCAGTGGGGTGGAGTCTGTGCTTAGTTCTAATACCCTGTCTGGTGCTTGAGTATTCAACTAATATATCGCACTAAAACTAGCAGTTGAGTGTCTAGTGTGGGGAACTGAACTCGGGGATGCATTCGACCGTAGTGAGACGATAGACACTCTTATTCGATAACGTCTGGTCGGCACATTGGTGTGCTCTTTTCACTCTCCGGCATATACCTGCAATCACTCTTTTTTGTTCTCTTCTGGACACAAGGAATTATATGGAATCGTAGAATCAAGTATTGTGTGCTTACACAATTGTAAGGCTGCAAATTAAGGTCAAGTATCCGTGGAAATTCGAGGTTCTCTGATATAGTTGATGTATCTAGCCAACCAGGCAGAAGCGGAGTGAGCGGAAGCACTTCTCACTTGGAAAGGGAGCGGAAAGGCAGGAAAGGTATTGTCATAAATTTTGTTATCCTGCCTTTAATTCTAGACTAGCTGAAAGGATAGGATCACAGATAAAATAGAATATTATCCTGAGCCCCCCACGGTCATCACACATCTCTCCATACCTCCATGCTTGCCTATTGCTCTGGGTGCTCTCGCTATGACCAAGAAAAAAACATACTTGAAGAACCTTCTCCGGATATCACGACAGCCGCAAACCAAACCAAATGAAAAGGTCTATAACACTCTCCTCCTAGATTCCACAATCACGAATGATGCGGGAGCTCCCCCAGCAACTCTAACAGATACATGGGTGGGTGGGGCTCTTTGCAGACACGGTCGATGGTGCTCCCTATGGTGAGAAACATGGGGGTGATTTTATAGCTGTGGACCGGGGTTGATGATCGACTTGGAGGGAAATCTTAAAGTGGGTGAATAAGGGTTGCACAGCGGTAGACGATAGAGTGAGAGTTTTTCACGTGGAGCTCAGGCACTCTGTAGGAAGGATATGAAATGTAACTTCCACCACTCGCTCTCTCGCTGTTCTCTCAAACTAAACTATCGGTAAAGGCCTGTGTGTATGTAAAACGCAAACTATACGTCCTCATCCTCCCATGAATCACTACCCTATCTCTGTACTTCCCTAGGTGCTCTTATTCCTCTGTACACTCTCATGATAAGAAAAGAAAAACATGTTGGTAAAAACTACTCTGTAAACTATTAGACAATCTAGCGCACTCTCACACATTCTACAATGTACTTAAACGATCTGTAACACTCCCTCAACTACTAAAGTTAACCACATCATTCTAACAGGAAAAGATATTTGGAAACGTTGGTCTAAGGTACCAAGATAAGGAGTGCTATTGCCAGATATATTTAGTGCTGTATACTGGAAATTAAGACCGCTTCCTGTAGCTCCTTTAGTCCACGGTGCCTTCGTCGCTGGAAAACCAGCTCTTAAAATAAGGGAGGGTAAGTGAAATACTCTATAGTGTGCTATGACACATGAGTACAAGAAAGCAACTAGAAATATGCATGCCCACTTCTGAGTTTTGGAGCGTTTGCGTATCAGGGACATGATGTGCATTGTCTTCAAATTGGGGAGGCATTCCCCCACTCCTCGTATACTTTGCCCTACTATGTCCGACACGGGCAACGACTGGCCCTTGGCATTGACAAGCACTATACCATCCGTCGTGGGGTTTTGACAAAGGCTGTTTGTAGATCTGGGGGTCTGACTATTTTTTAATTCACGCCATGGCAAATATCGGACTTTTTGCCAGCCAGCCAGCCACTCTAGCTGTGTTCAGTCATCCTAGTGTTCGTAGGACTTCTCTGTTCTATTATAATCTTCCAACTGCGTTTGGAGTTCAATAACTTCCTATGATCCTGACCGGACAATTTGGTATTGAATTATCCCCTCCATATCTGGTACCCTGATATTGGAACCAGAAAATGAAACTAAAAAATGAAACTGGCAGCTCCCCCCTCTCTACTGGTGGAGGAGGCAGCAAAAAAAGAAAACAAGAGTTCAGCAACCGGGATTCCCACATGGTCACCCACTGTAGTACTAACCGGTCGATACGATGCTTGTTTCACGCAGAGCGGACGGGATGCGAAATTTTCATCGTTCTATGGCCGAACACATTTATAAGTGATAGCTTCCAGCCCATATACGGCAGCGAGGGCTGTGTGGTGCGCGCCGGAAGTTATGTTCATCAACACTAGGCTTGCAGCACTATCATCGCTTCCCTTTGCCAAAATACGCCCCCAGCCTAGTAATTAAGTTTCCTTGAACATGCAATGTTTAGTTTAACCGAGATTAGAACCTTTGCCTGTATATAGTGGTGGTGCTTTCTTCGGATTTTGTTCTTTATAGAAGCCTGAGAGATAAATTTTACCTCACTGGGATCGCCTCTTTAGTAATGATATATTATAGGAAATCGAGGGCCGCATCTTACCACCCTTCCAGCCAGGATTAGACGAATTGGATGGCTTAAAACTAGATTGTATCACCAAAGGGAGGGGCTCGTAGTAGGGGTTATAGGGAGAGTTGTTTTTTATCCAGGAACAGGTGACCGACTCATCCGAGTGATGACTGGTGATGGTGAATCATCACAAGCCTTGTGTTTTTTTTTGTGAAATCTGTGGTTTGATTTAGGTACAAGGCTAGCCTCGTGTGCGCAACCGAAGCAATGACCTAACAGCTCAAAGTCATTCTTGGTGGTCGGGGGTTATTGAGGCAAACGAATTTTGCTAAGTAGAGCCTTGGGACAAATCCTGGATTTTTACTAGCCGTGTATGGTGGGAGCTATCTGTGATACGGAGCCCTGGTATTTCTGAATGTTGTGCCTTATATAATCAGGATTTAGGACATTCCATAAGATCCTTGGATTTTTTGAGGTCGGAATTCAAGTTACATGATAAGTCCAAGACAATGTTTTTTCTCTTATTTTTACATGGGAGGGTTTTTTTCAAAATGGGTTGTAAACTTGTACCTGTATGGTACCCGTAGAGACCGAAATAATTAAAAATGTCGCTAAGGCCTTGTTTGGATGCAACGGTTCCGTTCTATTTCCTATACAAATCGTCTTTTTCCTTCCGGAGGGAAGGCCATTTTCACAGCAGAAACGGTCGCCCAACCGAACGGTCCCATTTTGCCAAACAGGCCCTAAGGCGTTGGAGTTGCCTCTACTAGTAAGGTCGGGGCTGTTTTTCCTTTTTCCATGTCTCAAGTGAGGGCTGAAGGATAATCTTCTGGCTGCGCTTTCCCCCCTAATCTAAAGGAGGAAATTCTGGACGTCCTAGCCCCATTCTCAATTATTTGGGTTTTTATAGTAGTATGCTAGATATGTCAGGCAACATGATAGTTGCAATCCAGGAATATAAGAGGATGGAATTAATAAATTCAATTGAGAAGGATAATTTTAACACTTGCATATTATTAGAAATTATATAAATTAAGTATGTTATCTGGTAGTAGAACGGTGCAATTGTACTGAATTGAGGCAACGTCCTAAGGTAGTTAGCCTACTTAAAACCCACACAAAATCAAACTATTACTGCTGGTATGGAAAGCATAATAATACTAGCTAGTATGCAATATGGTTTTCAGCTGCTCTTAAATCTTTAAATAAAGGTTAATAGGAGAGTATTTGGACAGAAGCTAAGGTATTCGAGATTCTAAAGTCAAGTATCTACTATTTCTCTATAGAAGAAGAAAGGCAACTAGTATTAGCTTGCCTGAATTGATAAAGAGTTAATTGCAACTACTAATGAGGAAGTAATTATAGCTGAAGTAGGAAGTAGGATGGGAGGGGGTTTCATCCTGGTCAGATATGATGAAAAGCATGATCTAAGATCCTTATAAAATGGGAACTAGGAATAATATTATAGTTCCAGACCATTTATATATAGAAAAGTGAGCACAAAAAAATACCTTACTTTTAGTAATGAATGCAATAGAGTAACCTCATTACTGGCTATATTCCAGATTCAGTTTAAGTTTTTTTAGGGCCTCTGCCATTATGCATGAGCTGTATTAGTAATTGTAATGATATTATAAAATCTAGGATAACATGGGAGGGAGGTCAACGAATAGGCGGGCTTAAGGAACAGACTAAACAAAATCACAGCTTGAATTAATGCTTACTAACTCACTTTTAGTGTAGTGTTCCCCTCCTGTTCGTTGACCCCCCTCCTAGTCTATACAACTTCAAGTACTACAAAATTGCCATTTTTCTAACTAGTATCTGGCCTTTATAGAGTTCTTAATCAGGATGCTGAAACAGGTCAACTAAAAAGGGGATCTGCTTGTATCTTAGCCTGAAAAAAAAAACGATTTTTACTATTTTTATAACTATATATATTGGAGGGTGCCCTGTAATTGGGAATCGTCTTATAACAGAGCTAAATACGCCAAGGGCTATCTCCTCTTATTAGCTATGCTGCAGCATTAGTGTAGATAGGGCTAACTGTTACTCCAGGACCTAGTATCTGGGTTGCTAAAGACAATGCAGCCAACGTAGCCCATGCTCTAGAATTCAATTGACTCTTGAGGGGAAAAGAAGGTGTATATGCTGTCGATAAGTAACCCTCACAGGAAGCAAATGCTTTCCGTCGGAAACCCCATCCCATAGGCAGTCCAAAACAGGAAAAATTCTCGACCAGGCACACTTACTTCTGATCAGTTAGCACTTAGCTATTTCGAGTCATGAATATCGGATTTTCAATGCTCGATTCACACAGCATGATAACAACCATTAATTTTTAGTAGGATAGGCGGTTGTCATTCGTTTTAGCTAGTGGACGCTGATCGGTATAACTAGGATAATACTAAGTACATTGAATTTTCAACGAATCACAACATTCCGATGTTCCCAAAATAGGATTGGCGTGCTGGCTGCGTATTTTACTGTTTCAGACCGCTTAAGAAACAATCTCGCGGTAGCACAACTACGCTCAGTGGAGGGCTATCGTCTGCCTGGAGAAGACAAGCGCTTAGCAAAAGGGGACCTACATTGATGGCTCCCACCCCATACTCAGATAGCGAGCCGTCCTCGAGGAAGTACTGTACAGTACAGCTAAGTACTCGTGGAACTCACTATCAAATCATAAGCAGAACTCACCGATTTGGCTCACAATTAGTTTAATTGAGCAAGTTAATAGGATCGTCTAATAAATCTAGCGCGTCAGAAAGGCTCAGCCTACCCCATGTCAAGAGGGCACTAATCTTTCTGAGGAGTCGTTTTTCTCTAAACCAGGAGATTCCAGGCCAGTAAGATATAGCGAATTACAAGAGTTGCCAAGATGGTGATGCGCCTAGTTTAGAATCACTAAATCCGTCTAACTTAAGCCAAGAAACCGTGTTAAAGATTGGGTACTACTTAAGGCAGCTGACTACCAGAGTAGTACTATGCAGCGGTTCCCAAACAGCCGCGGCGAGAGTAAATGCCGGTACCCCTACATACGCGGGCTAGAGGGGGACAAGGCTTTGCTGCGGCCAAGGGTGAGGGAAGTTGAATCATACCTCTCTCTACCGGAGAGTCTCATCCTCTTGTGAAGTTTGATATTTTGTATGGATATGGGGAGAGTGTTGGCTGTGCACAAGATTTACAATCTAATGCTCCGATCAGGAAGTAATCACGAGAGGCAATTACATCATATCTATCACTTTGTGGTTTTCACTGTTTAGCTATCCTAGCTTACTCCCGGAGAGATTCAAGGATTACCCCAGGGAAAGATGAAAGGTGACATATACTCGTGCATATTAGATTACTCGTGCAGAATATTATTCTAGTAATCTGTAAAATGCTCGAGATTTCACTCTCTCCAGCCGAGGGCGACTACGTTCTTCAGTCGAATTTCAACTTCACCGAAGCGTTAAGTTCTTGACACGAAGCGGGCTTCTAGGTCCTTAGAGAGCTCCCATAGAATGCTCTTTTCAAATAGCCACCGTCGTCTATCGCGGATGGCTCAGATCCCGAGGGTTCTAACCGAGCTGAATGAATCTTTTAGCACCAACCCAATAGCTTACATAATATATGCACATATGCTATCATACTGTTTCAAGACTGACCCCATGTTTTCACGCCTAATCCTCAAGGCGGTCCCGTCAGGTGTCAAAATCTGGAGAACCTGAACTTAAGCTTAATATATCAAGGAAAAAACGACCCTGCGCCCATCAAAAGACTCACCAGAAACCACGCGGTAAGCAAAGAGAAAAGTAGATCATGCGCTACGCCCAACTGATACGCCCAAAGGTTCAGAATTCCTCATCGTTCGGATTTGGATATGGTGTTGAGTGAAAATCATGGCATACATGCACGAGGGATACTTGGGGGAAACGATCCCCACAAGGTTGGTGAGGCTAAAAGAGCGGCTCTAGCTTGACTAAGGTGGTGTTAGGAAATGATCCGCAACTACACATAGAACAACACGTTCTGTGTGTATCTGCGCCGTATCGATGCCTCAGCACATCGGAGGCCCAAGGGTAGAGGAGAAGACTGGTGATGGGGTAAAATTTTGCCACAATCACGCTGTATCGGTTGGCGGTGAAATTCTAGCTCTCTTGAAGTCCCACAGATCCATACAGTGGGTTGAATCTATCGGCTCATTCGGCTTTTCCTGGCCACTGAGGCTTTCATGTATTGCCGCCATCACAGGAGGAAAAGTGCCGAGGGGAGGCGGGGAGTTATGAAAGCAGAAGTACGACAAGGGAGCAGTGCTCGGTGGTCAGCATATTATGATCAATCCGTGTAACCTCCTGGCTCGCAGGAATACAAGCACTCTACACTCGCAGTTGGCATTCTTTTCTCAAACTCCACTGCATATGCTGTAACACAACTTGGAGGATTGCTCAGTTGAAATGGTTGCTCCTGCCGTACAATATGTATCATTAGGTCAAGGGAATGGTAGCGGTAAGCACTAAGTGTTACCCTTTGGTTTCGCTCCCATGATAGATTCGGCGCCGTGGGGTAAATATTTCCGGTCGTCCAAATGGCCTGAATGTTTTGGGTCACTCTGGTGAACAGCCACCAGTTTCCAGTGCAAGTAGATTTCTCTAGTTTGGCATGAACGAGAACAATGGTAAGACTAGAACCGTACTGTATAAGTGGTCTTGGTATAGCCTACTCGAGTAGATAGCGAGCGCCATTGGAGGGAGACTCATCCGATTGTTTTTTATTTGTTTTTTTTAGTGCATGGGTGTCCCCCCAGATCAATCTTTAAGAACAGAGAGGCTCTTTATCCCGCATTGATGGGCATCGGGATTTTGACACTCTTTTTTTTCTTTTTCTTTCTTTCCTTTCCTTTCCTTTCCTTATCTTTTCTTTTTTTCCTTTGGTTTTGCAAATCCAAATAGTTTTCAATAAACTACCGTACCGTCATTCGATAAGAGCATGATGTTAAAAGCGGTAACAGAGAGCATGCCTAGGGTTGAAATGAGCCCTAACTCACTTCAGTACCTGCCACACCACACTGCTAGCCGATCACGGAAATGGTCTGGATCTCGTTAGACTCCGCTGGTCGCCGGATCACTCTGGTCGAAAGATTACGGCACAAGGACGGAAATAATTCGATACGATAAAACTGATTGGCTAATGGAGTAATTATGTGAGAAACGCCGAGAGCGGAATGATAGCTAGGAGTTACACAGATTAAATGGGGAATGAGGATAAAAATGAGAACCAAAACGGGAAGAAAAAACTCTTCGCACTCCTTCGCTTTTTTGCCCATGTCCGAACACCAGGCCTTGTAAGAATATCCTGCGAAGTACAGCCAATGAAGCCCCACATGCCCGCAGAATCTAGTAATATATAAACCAAAAATTCCTTCTTTTTAATAGTACTACCCAATCGCAATATATGCAGTGAAATCTAATGCTGAAAAAAAATTCACACTTAACGCCTAACTAACAGCGAGAATTCCAAATAGATGTCCCCAATAAGAAATAAGGCCCTAGAACTGACAACCTTGGGTGATCCAGTGTCCATTATGCACTACCTGAGTGCCCTGCTGGTATCTGGCTTTTCGTATTTGCCGCTATCGGCCATTTGATTCCTCCAGGCATTGGCTTCCTGCTCGTCAACTCCAGGTGGCATAGTGTGCATTCTCTTTAAATGATCCTTCAAGTTGTCTCTCCTGGCAAACTCCTTCCTAAAGCTCGAGCAGTTGGGATCCAAGCATCTCCAGTAGAAACCCGCGATCTTATGGACAGATTTTTCATGTCGCTCGCGGTCATTCGGTGTAGCAAAGCCTTCTGTGCGAGTGCAATTGTCGAAACGACAACGATACATCTTTTGGTGCTTTTGTTGATGCTTCCTGTTCAGTGATAGTGATTAGTCCCAAACAGCCCTACAAATACCGGGTGTCCCGGGTAACCAGCTGAACATAGCAAGTGAAAGGGCAGTTTGCTTACGTGTACTGCTCAGCTGTTGGGAAAGTTTGCGTGCAAAGCGGGCAATGAATTGCGTTGGGATGCGGGCTTGAGCTGAGGGTTTCAAGAGAATGACTCCGCGCTGAATGTCGTTGTCCTGGGGAGCTTCCTCGTTGAGATAATCCCCCATCTGGTATATGTGTAGCCGATCCGTAGGGAGCCGTCACGTAGCTCCCCTCTAGGTGGGGGCTCGTGCTGAACGCTGCGTAGGTTGGCGGGTATAGTGGAGCCTGCAGGTCGGAGGAAGGGGAGGTAAGCCATGATCGTGACGACCACGACACCCCCGAATCCCTATGACCATCAGCAGATCTCCCATGGCTTAGTGGAGCTCCGTGGAGATAATCCCCTTCGTTAGTAACTGTCCGGGGAAGTTCCTTTTGGTGTAAGTTGTCCTGCAACATCCTCTCGTTGTACCCAGTAGTTCCGTTTAATGTATTCTCTGTATGTGAGCGGGAAAATTCTGGACTGTACGGATGGAATCGGTTACGTGGATTTACTTGTCTACTTGGTGAGAGTCGGGCTATTACGATAGTCATTGGTGGTTAGCTTTCTGCGCAGCGCTGACTGTGCGTGAATTCCACATGCTGCATGAAGAAACTTACTGCAATTTACTTCTTTGTCTCCCGTGAAACTTGTTGGCAGATATGAGTGAGAACCAGAGTTTTCGTTGGCAGCCAGAAATGCCGCAGTATTCTTGACTCTATTGTTTGGTGATGCTGATCCTATCTTGGTACCGGTATGGCTTGGGTCTGAATTTCTATAATCTGAAGGCAATGATTCCGGAGAATAGGGGATCCTTTGGAATTTGGCTGTCTCAAAATCCTTGGCTCGGTCGTGAAGGTTTATAGAATAGCTATTCTGAACACTGTTTTGGCGGTGGTGGCCCCCGTATCTATACATCAAATCGTCTGAAGCTGTCGCTGATACGATCTCCGGGTCTCGTGCGCCTGAGAAGTGTGGAGAAGGGAGGTATGAGTAGCGTCCAGTCTTGTGATGTACTCCGCTATCCAGGGGACCAGTAGAGTCCATTGAAAATGACTCTGGTTTGGGTTTGGAGAAGAGTCCGGAAGAGACAGTCGGTGGTTTGGCACAAGAAGCTATCGGGTGGGGGAAATGAGAACAATGCGGGGCCTGGTCCAACGTCTAGCTTTATCGTAGGGGAGATTCCATGGACGTGGGGTTGTGTAGATGGGGTGGAGGCCGAGAGGGCGTGGCTACTTTAAAAAGTACAGCTCCAGGAGTGTCGGTCTGTAGGTTGCTTTAATATACATACGCTGCTTTCACTTATGATAGACATATGGATCCGCAAGGGGCTTACTTGTGAGGCTCACTGCAGGAGTTACCGAGTGACACTTAGTGTGTGCTGTACTGTATGTACGGGGGAGAATAGAAGTTAGTGGACTGGATGGCGGCGTAGAAAGCACGGACGGATAGATTTGGCGAACGTCGGTTCCAGTCTCGTGGAGTGTGGACATATATAGTGCTTTACGGTCAATGGGTCAAGGAGAGTCATTGCTGGTTGTGGTGGTACAAACCCTATAAGGGTAGGAACTTGAGAAGGGGCTGGCACCCACAAGGGTATGTAGAAGGGAGCGATAGGGTGAGAAAGAGGCAGTGGCTAGTCGAGGGGGAGCTAACTTCTCCGGCGGCACCAAGTGGTGTATTGTGAACCATCAGGTATCGAACTTCACTCCAAACTTCCTAGACCTCCTTCCAACTAAAGCCAGAGTTTAGGGATCACTGGCTCAGTGACTTTCAGAATGTCGTCAATGGCATGGAGGGAATATTGACTAATATTACCGGTAAACCGAAGGCGACCAAAGCCCGCTGCCCTCTTCTTTTTTTTTGGTGGGGGATCAATAGCGAAAAGATGATGGAATTGCGGTGCCGTACAGGAAATCAAGATCATACAGGTACAATTGCCTTACTCCAATGGGCTTAGGAGCCAGGGGAGTGAAAGAGGGGAGTGAAAGTTAGGCACTGTATTTGTGTATTTGTATTGTATATATGGCAATCTTTGCAGAAATCTTTGTAGATCGGGTTCGATGTCGGGGGCGGAGAAAAAACAGCATATATGCAGCTTCCTACATGTCGGGAGTGTCGCTCTGGGAGATAGTAAGAGGCAACGGATGACAAACTGGAATGCTGATGACAGATCTTGCGTTCTTCAAGTTCAGCCCCATGCTCTATGGAGCACACCTTTTGGATCATTCGAGTAGTCGGAGAAGCATTGGCCAACAGAACGGAAGGTTGGTGGCAGGGCCAAAGGAGGGTGTGTAGACTCCAGTTGTTTTTCGCTTATTGACAGCCGCTCTGGAAGGTTTCCCAAAAACGCTCTCGCGACCACCTTCCTTCTGTGTATAGGCAAGGAGTGTGTTCCGTGGCAGCCCCCAGAAAAAAAAGTCGGGCTATTTTTGCAGTTTTCTGACTGTCTTGGCCGGACCTGTGGGAAATAGTGGATCCGCATCTGGTATGACCCCCGTAATAGCGGGATTCTTGGGAAGGAGGAAACTGATGTGAGGGCTGCATTCCTGGTAATCAACTACAGGTACCGGTGCTGGATGAATGTGATCGAATACGGTACTCGAGTAGTTATTCGAGATGATGCACTCATGCGCGCTCGCATGCCACCCGACAAGGACAATCCCTCATAGGGCTGGGGCCGCTTAGGGCCGGTAGAGCTGGACCCTTCATTCTTATAAGGCTAGTCAGGGCTGGTAAGTTAATCTCTGGTAGCAGGGCGGCTACCGGTTAATTACAATGCAGCGCGTCTGTTATATATGCTGGGGAGTGGATTCTTCTATTTCCGTTGAGGGGAAAATGTAAAGAGTAGGCATCTACTCTGTCTATAATATCTTAATATCAAGTAATTAGACCGTGTCTATATCACTAGGGCTACCTGCTCTGGTAGGGTCTGCCATTTTTCTTGTTCTACCATACCGAGGGGTTGAGAGATCACGTTTACTGTTTTTCACCCCCTAGCGAAGGAAACCCGGGCTACTTCGCCCACAATTCGATTATCTGAGATTCTACTGTATGTGGCCCATATCCTATTCTCCTCGACTTGAGCCATCACCCCATAGCAATCACGCTCTCCTGCTCGGTTACTCAGAATGCGTTTTTAGGGATGCTACATCATATTGAGACAGAGTTTACCAAGACAGAAGAAAAAACTACCCAGAAGCGTTCAGCTCTTCTGGTTAGCCCGAAATTAGCAAAGATAATTCAGCTGCCACATCATCACAGGGCGGTCTGTGGTACAAATTCACAGGCCAGGGCTGGTAGTAGTAGAGTGAAACATATCAGATGCTCTACTATTTTGGCGGAGGGGCAGGAATCCGGTACAGTATGGCACGGCCCTCTGCTACGATTAATTACTGTAAATTTCACCTGAAGCGGGGCATCGTTATCAGCGGAGGGAGAAGTCAGAGGGGAAATACCGTGGAATGAAGAATTTGCCGCGCATAAGCGACGGCCGCAGGACTCATAATTGCCTGACGTTTCTAAAACCGACGGCTATTGCATGCCAAAGTTCTGAGGCTCTGGCCAATTATTGGCCTGCATGCAATAACGGTCCGTCTTACCAATGTCAGGCAATTACGAGAGCCTCTATGATTCCTCTGGTAGGGTGGAAGATTTTTAACCGTTCAAGGCGTGGACAGTGGCACAGTTTTGTGACGTGATCCAGGGTTCGAGGATCCACGACAGTTATCTGGCCTGGCTAGTTTCAGCGGAATGGGAGAGAGGCAATGCATTTAGGGTAAAGAGCCAAAACTTTCGCACCCAGGCCATAGCCATACAGAAAAACCGCCCAGCCACTCTTCGGTGAATCAGGCGTCTTCCAAGGCTTTCTCTGCGGCTGTCGCGCTTAGAGACTGGCTGTGGAAGTAGCCGGTGGGCTTAGGGCGTGTTTGTCGTAGCATGATACCACCCCAACTATTACCATATTCCCCAGTTTCATGAACATGTAGATAGTCAGTCTTAAACCAGACATTTTGTTACAAATGCAACAAACCCCTTATTCAAATAAGTAACAGGCAAGGAATACCCGAATATTTAAGGACTAGTTTAGTACGGGCCCCCGGGTACGCACTGATAATTAGAAATATATTTTCATAGTCCCTGCCTTCGGAGACCATTTGTTTTATGTTATAGGGGCCTATTCGGCACTTCACTCCTATGCAATAAAAGCGGTTCATATAACATAAATTTCTTCGTATAAAAAGTTGATACGGAGGGGCCCTCAGCATGGCAAAGAATACGTAATTTTCTTTATGCTAAAGGCCTCACATGCCTCTCGTTTTTGGAAAAATCCCTCCAAATGCATTAGTATCCTGAGATATAGTATAACAAGGAATACGCTATGTAAGTTTTATTTGCAAGCAATTTTAAAGACTTCAAATTTTTGTATACCAGATTTAGAATACAAGTAATATAAGTTTTGCTTAATCAAAATACTAATATCATACATACCAAAGTTGCATTCAAGTTCAAAGTTCCTCCACCACTGAGTCTCCAACGATCAACAGCTCTGATTGCACTATCCTGTAATATAAATTAACTGTGAGGTTTTTGGTAGAAGCAGGGCACTACTTGTTTGATAATGTGGCTTTATAATAGTTTTATTTACAAGAAGGGCCTAAATATCTGACTTTAGGAGGACAAATAATAAGATAACCTTTGTGGAGTGTTATAACTTATTTTGTTCAAGCTCCTGTTCTAAAATTTGATTGAGGAGAAGTTTGCTTTTAAGGGTTTTAACTGCGACAGTAAAAGGGTGATATATATTTATATTATTGAAGACCATCACTCGGGAGTAAGAGCCAATTTTAAAACATGAATAGCTCCTGAGTAATCATATACACTAGACAAGTACTATATGTAGCATATAAGTATCACTTTAATAACATATGCTCGGTACTTAAACATCACAAAAACAGCAAAACCCTGGAAAATAATTGCTTCTGGAAGACAAGATTGGGTTTAACGTAACATGAAACAAAATTTAATAGCTTAATTATTATACTTATTCTAATTTTACTACCGTACATTTCCCTAAACCCTGGGACAACCGATATCACTTATAAATATTAGCTCTTAAGACTTCCCAATTTCTTTTTACCCTTTCATCCCCTTTTTAGATATTGATTGTATAAGTTATAATTCATATATGATATTATTAAGTATAATCTTTAAATAGATCAATCTTATCAGACAGAATCACGGGATACCTTTTGGGCTATTCTGATCCACTCGGTGTCCGACACATTCAGCTTTATAGTAATGCTCTCTTGGCCTCCGGTTCGGAGCGGGGCATATAAACTAGATATCCTAGCTGTATATGTAATCAATATTTATTCCTCTCCTCGAATCATAAACCTATGCTGAATGGATAGTCTTATTGCATCACATTTTATTTATCTGCCACCCCGCCCCCGCCTCTACCCCACAGCCCCCATATCCCACATAAAACCTGGCCTAACTACGAATACAGTATTCTAAGAATAATCATACTGAAAACCGATACGTTGGGTTAATCACAATTGATCACTCGTCATTTCAATAACTTCCAAAAGGGCCTTCTAATCGAGACCTTTCCTATTAGGCTCTTGACATGTATGCGGGGCTTGGAAGTTTATGATTGAGCCAAGATATATGCTCTTTTCTCCATGGGTCATCGTCCCAAAACACAATCGTCCTAGGTCCTCTCATCGCCCAGGTACAGCCCTCTCAACTGCTGAGGGTACTCATGCTCCGCCTGAGTTCTGCCAGCCTTGGCAGGGGCGCATCCACGGGCGCCTTGACCACCCAATTCAGAACAACCTGCTTCTAGGATGGCACTTGTTACCATTCTAGAGAAATCCACACTCTGTCTTAAAAGGCTGATTCTTCTCTTATAGGTTAAACTCCACGAACGTTTCCTGTTTCACATGACGCGGGAAGAGTGTTTTGGGATTTAGCGAACATTCTTCGCAGTGTAGGAGTTTGGTCCACTGCTTAGGAGGATCTTTGTCAAAGTGACCGTTGGGACTTCCCTGGTAAGGGTGTCCTAGCTCTAGGGACCTCTTTGATATCTTAGTACTCATTTCGGATACAATTACCTTGCGGCATAGTCCTAGGCCGCATCCACAGCGAGAGGCGATCGAGAAGACGTAAAACTGCAGCCAAGGATCCCGAGAAGCTTCCCTAAGAGGTGATGGGCTAACCCATATTGCTTCGCCCCCACAAAATTGGCTTGTAGCTACCCCACTCCTAAGCCAATCGACTCGGTTGAATTATTAGGATACTGGGCCGCTAGGGTACTGTGAAACTCCTTGCCTAAGGGTATGTTTTGGACATTCAGATCAGATAAGAACATATTAGTTTTAGCAAAGAAGATGGGGTGGGCCCAGTTTTTCCCCCGCATATTCTACTCTCACATTCATACAACAGATACCCGAATTGGCGGAGTCGAATGGACGGGCGAGCATTTTATCCACCTTCTTCGATGGCCATGGATACTTTTCCAGGCGGTGCTACCCTTTATGCTACCTTCAAATTCAGCACGCGGTTGGTCTTACTATATTCATCAGTAACCGTCCCGATAGGGGAAATTACCTTACCCCCCTGAGACACGGTCGTACCTGTAAGAGAAACTATCAATTAAAAAGATATGGCCAAGCGAGATTCCGCAAGGCTCTCGTTATGGACAGTGTATTTGACCGCTCATTAGTGAGAGATTATAGGAGTCTGAGTAAGAAGAGATGTGATACCCATAGCTAGAATTTTATTGATTTTAGATTATTCATAGATTCACTAACCTTCCTACGGAGAAAAGTTTCTGTCCATTTGTTCATTAGAAAATCCTCTTTTGGAATTTAGGTATATTTTACCCTCCCGGCTAAAACCTAACAGGTGATGCTGCCGAATCCAAAATTATTGCACACAGTGCCGTAAGCGCCCTAAGACTAACACATAGCCATGTTTTTTTTGGTAGAGAAGAAGATGGCGGATCAGCATTCCCCACTAGTCTGCAGGGGCAGTCACGATTTTTTCGGCATGAAAAGGGTACGGTACCCGCATGCCAATACTGTTCTCAAGAGAGGGCGGGAAGCGCTGGCGCAATCTTGGCTCCAATCTTTTACACCGCAATCACACAGCACAGCACATCGCCCCAAAGTCCCCTCCTGCACGATGATGGGTTTATTACGACTCGAAATGAAAAAAATAAATAGAAATTCCTAGAGCTCTAGTAGTAGCTCGGGGGATAAAAGGCTGTAAGGGGATATTTTTTAATCATATCTAGTTATTAGAAGCTGGGGTGCACCATCTTACCTCTTAGGGGAGAAAGGAAGACTCGGAGGTTCGTGTTGTTTGTAAACGGAAATGACATGTAATCCGTTATCCTAAGCCCACTACTACCGATTGAGCGAAATGGGCTGATACTGGACTTTTCGAAATGCACTAGTAACGTACATCAAGCTAAAAAAAATAACCAGATCTAGCCAGAGAATGGTTCTCGGTGTCAGCGCTCTAGCGCCTTTGTAAAATAAGGCAAATAGACAACATTCAGTTTTCCCATCGCCGCTTGGGACAACCCTGAACTTACAATGCCACGTAATCTGGTGAAACTCGTTTTCACGCTCAGAGGTCAGAAGAAGGTGTGGCGCAATTCACCAGCTCCTTTGAGTAGAGGGTAGCCTTTAGGGGTAGGATTTTCACAAATCTTTAGTCCTGGGCGTCATTCCCTGGACTTTTGTCATTTATTAAAGGAAAAAACTGACTGAGAAGGGTTACTTTGTGAAAAAGCTTGACTCACATCTTATTCTAACCTCTTAGCGTGGAAATGAGTTTCACTTGATTATGCGGTAACTGGTCACTGCAGCTTCGCCGCTCGCATTTGTTGCCCACCATCGCATTCTATAACAAATCCAAACACCAAGATGGAGAAACTACTTTTCTGGTAAGGTATAATTGTAACTCTGGGCCCCAAATACCCGAAATGCTAGAACACACTGCAGGTAGCCCGATCCAAAATAAAGGCAGGTTAGAGGGGTTAACCAGGGGTAGGGGAGGAGAGCAAAAAAAGTGGAGTTGTTATTCTTTATTCTGGTTGGCCCGTACAAACATCGAACCTCCGAGTGGGACATTACATGAATGTGTTTGATAAGGTTGGAGCTCGAACATTACTAGGGTCTAAGTGATACCGCATGTTTCAGTGGCTTTTCTTCACTACGTGTAGCAATATATCTTTGCAGGGTCAAAACTGAGAACTTCTAACAAATAACCCCGGGTAGGATTGACATACCTCTTTTTCTACCTCAGAGTGATTTTCATATTAGAGAGGAGTTTTTCTGTTAGACTTCGGGATAGAGGGGGGGGGAGTGCAAGGTTGTGAAATTTTATTCCTAGGAGGTGTATAAACCCATTATACCGTACAAGGGTCACTAGCATCTTGCACCAGACGTCATCCCACCCTGAAGAATGTACAATAGATCGAAGGCATTAAGTACAGAACTTCCCCTCTATTCTAGAATGTCTCATGACGCTCCTTCGGGAATACCGCTATCTCCTGAGCTAAATGGCCCCCGTGTTATGGGGAGGGGGTTGAATATCTAGGAATGTAAAACCATCTCAGCGGTATGAGCTATGCTTCTCTCCTCCCATCCAAATCCCAAAAGTCCCCGGAGCCAACCCCAGAAATATAGCTGGTTGCACGTTTTACCTACTCAGACATATACCAGGAAACATAGCCATGTTTCACGAACCTTAATCCCTCTTGGTCGATACCTCATGGCTGGTCCAGTAATCTCATCTCCTACCTCCAGACCCCCACCAGCAGTGAGTACGCTTCATGGCTCCTATTAATCATAGCTTCTGTGACACGTTAGACTCTATGGAAACCTCTGCTCGGTGTCCTGATAGAATCCTAGCATAATTCTCAAAGATTAATGTAGTCAAGGCATCAGAAACGTGAATGGTGATTGTATAATAATCCAAGTGGCCGGACATTGTAGTACTAGGAGAGCAAATATTGAGCAGGGCACATATGGAGGAGCACATAAGCATGGACGTACGTAGGCGCACCAGTGCATGAACGGATATGCAGGGTTATGGATGTAGAAGCTTTCTCTTATCAAGTAGCCGTTAGCTAGCAACCTCTAATAGATAACGCACACCTCGGCATCTCTAACCGTCAATACTTGTGAGCGACCCCCCACCTCCATTAGATAGATACTAAAAGAAGCACGGAAACAATATGATGGGCCAGCAGACTAGGCCGGATTTCGCCACGGGTTAGACGACTCACCCCCAACCGCGAAGAAAGTTAGCGGGTAGGGTGAGGCGGGCGTTTCTCATTTGTAAGCGAGTGATTGGACATGAGTAAATGTAGGGCGGTCCCATACCAAGTCCTCCCAAGACCCCCGAAGCCATATAAGCCCACCATTCTGCTGAGCCTCCGGTGGCGGATATCCTCTAATCACCTGGATGTGCCCTATCGCCCCTGGCCCGTCCATTAACACGGCTCAGAACCCATCCTAACAAGTGCCCTAGAAAAACAAATTCAAGCCAAATAATAGGAATCTAAAATCCCCAGCCTTTACCCCAAGGGGCTGATTCCCGCCTGAGTCAGACATTCCGGGGCCCCAGCGCTCCCTAGAATCATGGCGAAAAATGGGCAATCAGTAAGGGATAAGGACGTAGCCGAGGAGAGGGCCCGATAAGCACCTACCTTGCACCCAGCCCCTTAAGAACAGCCTTGAACCTCTCAGAACAGCAACGAAAGAAACTCCATAGAGGAACCAAGAACTCTCAGGAAACAACCTCACCCATCCCAGAAATTGTGAGAGCGTAGCCGAGCGAACGAGAATGTCCCGTCTTGGAACGGCGAAACCCGCGCCATATGCCTATGCCTAGAGGGGTAAGGTATGAGCGATAAAACTCCGAACTACCCTAAGGCAACCAAAGGAACGACAACACACCGAAATCTCAATATCTCTAAGACGAAGGCTACTGGTCCTAGAGATCCGGGAGAAAGCCTTCAAATAGTGCTACATGGCGCGTATGCGCTTCAGTCAGGACAGCGGGCTAGCAAAGGAAAGCTAAAGAGGCTAACCTAGACATAGGACATGCGGAAATCAATCCCGGCGCTCTCCTAACGAAAAGGAATACATAAGATATGTCCGCCCAGCCACCCTCAGGGATCGGTACGAGTGGTCTATTTTTCGAAGAGAGACGGCACCGTCCCTCCCCACCCACTGGTTTTTTCCGTGGGTGAGACTCTAGTTCGAACAAAAACTCTCAACAACGTACGGCTCTAATACAAGGGCCGAGAGCCTTCCAATCGCGTTCAGATTTCTCCAATTAACGAGATACGATGTGTCTGTCGGGTTGCTAGGTAGATAGATACCTTCGGCTAACCCACCGAGTTATGAAACTGGAAGAAACCTCGGTCTTGTCGATTGGGGTGCCTTTGCACAAAAGCTGCTATCCTCCTCCGAATGCTTCAATCAATGGGCTAAATGAGCCAATGGAATAACTCTCCTACTCTCTCTGTCCGATATCGTGGCTCCTACCACTAACATAGATTATAGAGATAGAACGGTCCTTACCCGCCAGCAGCAAGATAAATGTTGCATATCCTCTTTCGCCCCATATCCTCTTAAGCCGCTATTCTTCCAGTTCCGAGTTATTGCGGGGATATCTTGTTGGAGGCTAGGTTTTTGGGGACTCTCCACGGAGCTAACTATGCTTCGGAGTTGGATTTTAGAAAAGCTTCAGTATCCCCCGTGACCCTACGTCCCCACAACATTTTAGCGGAAAATCCAAAATTGAGGAGAAACCGAAAAGGGGTGCGATGGAATGGTGGAAGAGGTAGAAAAATAGGCGATTCTAATTGAAGAATGCCTATAAGTCAAATAAAAAAGAGATTGAAAAAGAAAAGGGAAGAAAGCGGATAGATCTGAGCTGTCAGCCGGGAAATTGGACTTCTAACAGAATTCGGGGAGACTCGGTTTAGCAAACCCCCTAAAGCGAGTGATCCCTTGTGAATAGCTTTAGAGCGGGGACCCACAATAAAGGGAATTCGGCCGGCTTCAGGCGGTCCAGAAAAAGTCGCGCCAAACAAAGGTATTGACCCTAACGGTCTCAAGAGAGACCAGTGCTCCGATACTTCACCCCGCCAAATGTGGGCACTGAGGCAACCCCCCAAAAACCTAAGTCATCCCGAGGAATACACAAAGATATGAGAGACTCAACTCCCTAGGTCACTAGGAGAGAGTATTGAGTTGACCAGTCGTGGTGGAAGAAAATTTTACGAGTTTTATATATCGGATTCTCAGTTTGGCTTTTCCAACGAGTGCTGCTCCATGCATCAGCTGATCTGCTCCACAAAAATTCCGGGGGGATCCACGATTGCTGATAGTTCATCTGAGAAGCCAGGCTAGAGAGCTAACTTTATCAGTAGTTTGAGTGCTCTTTTGAGCTGAGACTTGACTACAAAAGTCTAAAAGCGCAAAAAATCCTTTGTGCAACACTCCAGCCTTCACAAACAATCACGAATCAATCTAATAGCCTAGACAAAAGGACCAATAGGGCGCTTTTGCTCCAGAGGGACAACTTGCCGGTAATTATCATTTACAAAGTCGAAATTTGCTTTTGATATTTAGTCTCCGGCACGGCAGTCGACCCTCTACCATGACCCGGGCCAATAAAGGGGCAATTAAATGCCTCGATAGACATCCTTGAGCTATATGGGGCGGCGCTGGAAGCTTCCAGCCTACCAGAAAACTTATTTTAAAAGGGGAGGGGGGAGAAATAGGAGGGGGACGTCTATCATATCTTCGTTGAGACCGATCGCTTTGACCATTTGGCGCTTTCACCATCCCCGGCCTGCAGACAAGCCCCCGGCTACCCTGGAAATCCTTTGTTATAGCATTGACAGCACATTACTCCTGTGTCAAAATAAAGGGCTGCAGGAGAGGGGGAGCGAAAGGGTTGGTGGCGGGCAGGACTCCTTCGTATAGCGAGTCTCCAACCACCACCATGCCAGGGCCCCCCCACAGACGCCAAGTTCTCGTGGATAGTCTCCTCGTACAGCATGTCATATCGCCCGCCACGCTCTACTGATATGCCCCCTTTCGATATATTGATCCTCTCTTGTTTTTGGGCCTGAGACCCACCAAAAATCAAGGGCTCCCGGGGCATTTACTGCACTGTAGCCCAGCTTAATAAGTCAGGACATTAATTAGCAGTAATTTCCTGAATGTAGGCACACGGCAAGTGGAGTATTATATGTGATGCCTGGCTTTTTCTTTCGCTCTTCTCCGGAAAAATACCCTTGGAGCATAAAACCTAGATCGGGATAAAATGACGGGTGATCAAGTATGATTCTGATAGCAACGAAAAGCAAAAGTAACTTTGGGCAGGAACCATCGTGAGCACGTACACCCTTTAATGTTGCTTGGATGGTATTGCCGTCAAGTTCAGTTACAAATAGTTCCCAAGAACATATATTCGACCTTTCGATGTAGCCACTCCCCCTCCTCAAAGGATAACTGTATTGAAAAATGGATTATGGCAAGGCGCAACGGCCTATCACAATTAGATTTTAGCACAGAACATACCGAATCGACGATCCGCGAAGGGCAGTTACAGAGGTAGCATGCGTTAGCTATGAAGCCAGCCTTTCGTCGTGGCCTCTCTGGTAGGGTTGATTTGAGATTCAAAATACAGAACATTGATACACTCTAACAATCGATGCAGCAGGTCATGAGTCACATGGGAGGTAAAGAATCCTGTTTTTCGTTTTTCGCCGCCCGCCCGCGTCCCATTATCATGAAATTTAGCTCCCAAAGCCTGGCCTCTGAAGAGCCTCACTGAAAGGGCTCAAGGAGGGGGGCCCCGTCCGGCAAGGCAGATACAAGAAACTATATACAAAATTATGACCTGTTCAGTTCCCGATAGCACACTCATTATGTTTCTAATGCGCAGTGAGTGCAATAAGTCTACCGTGGGCCGTATATGCTCTAGACTTCGCGTGATTCTAGTTGAGGGGGGCTAACCAGTGTTGTTCTCCTTTTTCTCCTCTATTCTCTTTGCTAACACCTTTATTTACTTCATTGGCCGTTCGACACAACTTACAGAAATCCGGTGAAAGCAAAAAAACACCAAAATCAAAGGATAATTGCTAATTTTACCATATTACCTCCACTCCAAACGTCCAAAAAATGATTAACCCTCTACCAGCACCAAAAGGCAGTCCCAGAAACCAGAAAACTCGCCCAACAAAAACATCCTCATGATTAATGAACTAACCCGAACTCCTTCCCGTGCCCTCAAGTTCCTGTTTCGGGGCTCGGGTGGAAAGATTTCTAGGGGCCGCGGCCGGATCAAACACACTGGGTTGCGATTCGTCGTTCCGTGTGCCCTAGCTAATCCATCAATAAGAACCGCAGAAACTCAACCAGGAGAGATGATCTGGGAGCAGTGCACCAAACGACACGTATGAGCTAGGGCTATGTTAACTTACTGATTGGTAGTGGTAGTTATCTTCTTTGAACTCTTGATTGGAGTACAGAACTTGCTGTCTGTGTTCACCAGTTCTAACCGCAGGCCAAGTGGGATAGTCTTGCCTGCCTCCCTCCCACACCGTGCGATGAGAAGCAGGTGTGACATGTTGGAGCACGTTTGGATCGATGTTGTCTGATTGTCCGAGTGATTCCATGTACCCTCTTGCGTATACTGAGTTGGGACCATACAATGGCTGGCCTGGGCCTGTGTCCATGTACCCCTGAGGCATGATTGGTGTTTCCTGTGGGCCTTGGTAGGAGGCTGGAGGGTAAGGGCTAGGGTCTACAAGTGGGCTTCTTCGCATGGTGGATCCAGTCTCTGTAGGGGTTGCATAGGCCGAGGCTACTCTCTGGGGGAAATAGTCACTCGCACCTTGTGTCCTAGGCAGACTTGATGCGTAAGGCTGAGCGTAAGGTGGACTTTGCTGCGGGGGGAGCCTCTCAGCTGCTGAACAGATCAAATTAGTCCCAACTTTGCTACACCTCGTGGGCTAGAAAAACCCTTACAAACTTGAGTGCGGTTTTCAAATGGAGGGCTAGATCCAAGGGTAAGTAGCCGCATTTCAGACGGTTCGGTTTCGTTTTGATTTTGAGTTCGTCTCCTTCGACTAGGAAGCGCTCCGTTATGCCTCTTGATAATGCTAACGGCCCTGTCAACCTGCTCCTGGACGGTCTGAATAGCCCATAGAGCTGCATAAGTCTCTTTTCGAATGTAGAATGCATTATCAGCATCCATCTTCCTGTTCGGACACTCTCGACATGGGCCTCGTTTTTGCTGAGAGCCAGTGTGATCAACGTCCTTCAGATGGCGAGTGTAAAGGGACTTCCTCGTATAAACTCTTTTGCAATTCTCACATTGAAAGGGGGAGAAGGCCATATGCTTCTCAATCAAATGTGCTCTGCAGCAGCCATCGGGGTCAATACAAGGGTTATTCGTACGGGGGGCAAAAATTCAAACAAACCTGATATCAGAAGGAAGCTTGAACGACTGTCCACAGGCAGAACTCCCCTCCTCGAACTTGCAGATAAATCCCCCTTCAGGACCTGCGGCAGACGGTGTAACTGTATGCTGGTTTCCAGCCTTCGACTTTCTACTAAAAGGACGAGGCCGATGAGAAATCGAGTTGCCCTGAGAGACCAACCCTCTCCCGAGTTCAGCAGCACCGGGATCGTCCTGTTCTGGGGTGCCAGAGTACTGAGGGCTGCCGTTGCTTCTCACAGTCTCTGAAAAGTCTTCCTTGTTGCTAGATGTCTCGGTGAAATTTCCCGCACTGGACGGGGACGTCGCGCCGGCGCTCGTGCCCCTAGGAGCCAACGAAGATATAGGTGGCCAACTAGAACTCTCACGGTTCGGATACTCCCATTCCCTAGTGGAGGGTGGTGGCGAGTTACCACTCTCATAACCTTGACTGTGGATGCTCTCACTCGAATATGCCGACATGGGAGAGGTACTTTCGGAACTGTTCAATTGACCGTGTAAATCTCCCTGGGTGGGTAATTCAAGAGATTTGGCTCTGGATAAGAAGACTCCCTTTTCAGGCCGTGCTTGGGTGGCTAGGTGTGGGTGCTGGGACGGAGGTACATGCTCCCAAGGGGAATCATGCTGAGTAGACACTACATAATTCGTTCTTAGAGACAATCCAAGCTCGAAGTCTAACCCCAGCAAAATGTGGGAAAATCTGCATGGGGTAACAGGTTAAAAAAATAAAATAAGAAACTCACGTGGCATTCCTTGACTTCTTAGGATCCGATGATCGGGCATGCTAGCACTCTGGTGGTTCATTGTCCAACGCTTTTACCGAATAAGAGTGGCCGTGAGTATAGTTAGGGCTGCGGAAATATTTCGAACTTCCGGGAATAAGGGTAAGAAAAAACCGTCAGTAATGTTATGTATGGGGTTAGTCAGGGTACTGTAGTCTACCATACCCAGGTTCTTTTCGGCGCGCGGTAGCGTTGAGGCAGGTAAGATATGTTATGATATAGCAGGGTAGAGTACCGCTATGAACTGGTATGCCACAGCTCGGTGCAAAAGGGAAACTCTTCAATAATGTAGTAGCAGAAGAAGCAAATCGAAGTTCCAGGCTTTTCAGTTATGGTAGGTAAAAAGTGTAATAAGAAAAAAACTAATTTCCGGGGAAATCCTTCGAGATATATGTATCAGATATGAATGATTAACTCCAGAGAGCTTCCCAACCAGACCATAAGATATGGCACAAACGAGAGCGTTGTCAGTTAAATTAGAGCAGACGAGGTAAAGCAAAGCAATGGAAATTGAATCCTTTTCTCGTTCCGAAGGCTACAGTCTGGTTTTTGGAGGCTCTATACAACTCCCTGGCAGAGCCTCAAAAAAGGTGTGCTTCTAACAACCATTGGTTGACGGATTGTGAAACGATGCTAGTAGGTAAGCTGCTACCGAATTCACGCGGCATGATGGCTCTAAATAATTGAATTGTGAGCCCAACATACATCCCCCCACCCCTTCCCTTTTTTTTTAATCCCTTCGTTTTTTTTTTTTCTTTTATTTCTTTTTTCTTCTTTCCCCTCTCAGCGCAGAGCCTCAAATTAGCTCCGCGGCTAAAGGTGCTTTTGGCATGAGGCGATGCTAGGAAGAGTATCTACCTGCACGTTTATGGGAGGGGTGTGACCAATTGGGGGTTATTAGGTGTCCAGTCTAGGAACAGCCAAACATTAATTCGTTGTTCCTCAGATAGGGGACGAATCGTTACATACCTTGCTACACTTTTGTGGTCACCAGTTATATGTATATATTGGGAAAGGAAAGAGCAATATCGTGCTGCACAACAAGTACGAAAAGTTGCCAATAATGCCACAGCCTTTGGTTGTTTTTGTTTTTTCCCCCCCCTCCCTCCATACCTCTTGCCATCAGCACGGCGGCGTCATGGATCGGACGGTACGATACTTGTGGTTACCTTGAATCAAATCAAATCCCGTATACCAATCCTTTGGGATCGAACATCCCCAATATCGTTACAATACGCCATATTCACACTATCGCCGCTGCCCCGACTGGCCTCATCCCCCCCCCCCGCAATTGTTGTCGGCCCCCCTCCACCATATAAGACGCCGCTTTTGAAAGAGACCGGTACATACAAGCACGTAAACACTATTCATCGCATGATAAATAATAGGGCTAAGACTCATGAGATGGTAATTGCTCCATGCACCTGAACAAAGAAGCCCACACCACTTCTGCATCTGCGTGTTGCCGAAGTAGAAGTCATGACTGTCGGGCGGGGTGGTGCAAGGAGGAGGAGAAGGGGAACACCAGGCCAGATCAGGGTTGCGGCTACCGCTACACTCCAGTCATGCCACTTCAGCAGAGCCTCAAAACATGATACCACAAATGGTTAGACACACAAAGCGAAAAGCTTCTGCGCTGTTCTTCGTGCGGTGCCATACACACGCAGTATGTACTGGTACGGTCAAAGTAGTTAAGCAAAATTAATACAGATGTGCAAACAAGCTTATCCACCCCCACCTGCCGATGCCCTCCCAACGGCCTGGGAAAAGCATAATCACTCGTACTAAAGCACAGCAACAACAGCCAGAGCAGCTTATACAGTAATGAGTACCGTAGAGATACATCTGTTCACTGAAGTGTGCGCAGCCCACGGGTGAGCTATTCATCCTAGTTTCGGTTGTCCGAAAATCGAAAAGTTACCCCTGTTTAGTTAGCTTATTATACGCTCGACCAACCAAATCAGACATGGAGACATCCGAAAGCGTATCCGACCAGCTAGGCGTCAACGTCAAAAGTGCCCCTCGAGAAAAACATTTTTTTTACAAAAAGACCCAGAAAAAAAAAAACTTACTATTCTTACCTGGTCGATCGAGCTCCTGGAACCATCGAAGGTAAGGAGCTGTGCTACGGCACCCGGTGGGGGAGCGGGGAGGGGAAAGCGGAGAGAAGTGCAGGTTGGGAGGCATTGAAAATTTGATTCAAGGTGCGATTTTTAGATCTTTGGATAGACACTATAGACACGATAATCTTCACGTCACAGGCACGCGCTATCCCACTCCGTTCAACAAGTGAGAGAGTATGAGGATGTATGGTAAGGTGGTGAATTTTAACCTCAGCGTACCGTATTCCACGACACAGCGAGTGCCCGTCATGGCCAGCCAATGCAGAT
The DNA here is from genome assembly GCA_003070745.1 of Tuber borchii. Lineage (NCBI taxonomy): Eukaryota > Fungi > Ascomycota > Pezizomycetes > Pezizales > Tuberaceae > Tuber > Tuber borchii. Next base: position 306,989 of record NESQ01000032.1, on the reverse strand, counting down.
TTGAGCAATACAATTGGTCGAACTTCAGTCGAAATCGCAACAGTGGCTATTATTCGGGTGCACGGCCCTCCCTGACGGGCTCTGTCTATGCCGTGAAATACCGGTACGTTAACCACAGGTCGAGAGCATAAGTTAACCGCCACAGCGTCTACCCATACCTAAAGCATGCACCACTCCATCCCCTTGAACCATGGGCCATTAAACAAAGCACGAGCAAATAACGACCACTCAACTCACGACCATCATCAACCCCGCCAAGTGTTGCCTTTGATCTCCGCTCGCGGACGGGCAGAAAAAATAAAATAAACCCATTTTCAGCCATCTACATTAATCCTACCCCTCCTATGATTCACCGGGACCCCAATGACTCAACGGACAAGATCAGTACGCAATCGTGAAAATCCCCTCACGAAGGACGCTGTTTGTTCGCTCTCCAATCCCCAACCACCCGAGTGATAAAACATGAACCGCATCATTAGCGAACCCGTCGCAAAACATCAAAACGCCCCGCAACAGTCAAATTGCGACTAAAAGCACAGAATACCGAAGGTTCAAAAAAAAAAAAAGAAACCGAAACACTTCCCCTCTCCATCGAGTCAACTCCTGCATCCCCGGGTTCCGAATCGCGCACTGCATAACCTTATCTAAACCACAGCGCCTCTAGAACCGACCATTCCCAAAATAAGATCAAGAACAAGGAAATATCATAAGTGAAAAGAAAAAAAATAGATATTCAAGAGCATTACCCACACATCAGACCCATTATAGTACTATACACCAAAACCATACCATACCACTTCCAGCTCAGTCTGGTGGAACCGAACGCTCTGCATAACATGTCACTATTCCTAGCTCGTTTAAGATGATACTGGAGTATACTGGTCCTAGAAGTGCATCTAATGCAACTGAGTTCGAGGGCTTTTACGTACAGTACAGCACATTGCCAGAGGGAAAGCGCGGTGTGGGAGGTTTAAGCTTAATATCGGCCCGGCTGAGAAGAAAAAGAAAAAAACTACTTCTACAGCCACGCCCCACGGACCAAGTGGTTTTATCTCGATACAGAGTCACAGACATACTAGGTAGACTATTTATAGGAGGGAGGAGAAATCTGCGGTACTTGCCGATAGGGCCCTTCTGTCTTCCATCCCAGAGTATTTTCGAGTGAGAGGTCGTGATGGTGTGGATACCACACTCTTGTGTTGGTGGATCCACCCTACGGTAGCCGTAGACTAGCGGATTTGTTTGCTTTGTTTTCAAGTTCAGTGAACAACCTAGTTTAAACCGCTTCGGTGCGATCGGCTTCGCAGCATTTTGCACCGGTGGAAGACGTCTCTGATGTAATTCCGTCCTCCTGGAGCCAATCCCCTCTTGACTAGCTCCCGATCTAGCCAAGTGGCCAACTTTATTACACATCCAGTATAAAATTTTGTCATGCAGATTTAGACCAGGCATAATCAGGTACAAGTAATCGTCATCTCGAGCGGGTCATCGTCTCTTTTTTTTTCTTTCTTCCCCGTTACTAATCATAACATGCATTCCCACCCACCAACACCCAAAAACCCAAACCGCAAAATCGAATAACCAGAGAGCAATAAAGATATCGAATAACTCAAGACGCCTTTAGGATACCAATTGGACATCTTCCTAAAATCCCGTCTACAAAAGCATCGATATAGAGCAGTGAGAATTGTCAACAAAAAAGAAAAAGAAACTCATAGAAAAAGAAAAAGAAAAAAGAAAACCCCTCGCGCAACATGAAGCATTTTTTTGGTTTTGTACCGGAAGGAGAAAAGAAAAAAGAAAAAGAGGAAAGAAAAAGAAAGGAAAAGGACATGATTCACATGCATGCATAAAGGAGTCAAACAGATTCACGAAAAGAAAAAAAAAGAGAAAGAAACGCTTTTTAAGTATGATATCAAACTTTTTCCAACCTTAAACCCCAGCAACGCCACGAATCGAAAGAAATATATGCAAAAGAGAAGAAAGCACATAGATTTTTTTTGCGGAAACGCACTAGGGACTACCGGCCCAAGTATCGTTAACCGAAAGGCACAACTGACCCTGTCAAATACGGGGGAAAATGGAAACAAAAATCTCGAACCCTCTTTTTTTTTATCTCCCTTTCCATCTTCACCGCCTTTTGTTTTTTTGATCAGGAGCGTGTTTGATCAAAGTGGGGTTGCATCTCCCGCGGATCACTACCAACACACAAGTTACCTTTAGAGTCCCGGTAAGCCAAGGCTTGACCATATTGGTTATAGATAGCACTGCCTCCAGCTTGTGGTCCCGCCATACCGGGGCCTGTCGGCTGCGAGCCAGAAGCTACGGCAGGGATGCCACTTGGATAAAAGGTTTGAGGAGTGCTAAAAGGTATTGAGTTGTGCGATGATTGGGAGTCAAGAGTGAGCGACGGCATGGTGGAGCTATCCCCTCCAATTAGGGGATCTGGGAACAATGGCTCATTAAAAGGAAGATTATACGGAATCGTGCGTTGGCTAGCGGGTGGCACTGAGCATGTGAATGATTCTATTAGGGTGTTAGCCAGTGCTCGCAAGAGATTAGGATCAGCTTCCGTCCATACCTCTAGACCAGGAGGCAGTGGGCCCACTCCCACTATTCGGCCGGTTTAGGGCAGCCTTTGCCGAGCACGAAATTTCTCCGAAAAACCTGTTTATATCTGCGAGAGCAGCCCCTGGTGAAGTCCCACGACGATTTCCCAGACCCTCAGAAATAGTCCCACAGAGAGCTTCAAGTCCTCTAAAGATCTGGTCTTGAACCATCTCCCAAGTAATTTCGTTGGCAGGGCTTAAAAAGGGGGGTTGACTAGAGTTAAAGAAGTCATCGTGACCGGGAGCAGGAAAATGAAGGTGACCTTCGTCTTGGGTTAATCCGCCTAGCGAATGGAGCCCAAAAATATCAAACGAGTTAAGGAAAGATTTGGGATCAATAGTTGTTGAAGCTGCATTGCTGGGCATACTCCCGTTAGCCTCGAGGAGGCTGGGAGGAATGGAGTTCTCCTGATGATTATCTTCAACAGCTGCCACGGCACTGCGATAACCTGCAAAGGTCAGATGTCGAACGCCCTGAAAAGAGATACCAAAACCCACCAGCATGTACGCCCTGATACTCTAGATGTCCCCCACGAGCTTCATAGTCGTCGTGGCCTTCTTGGCCTTCACGGTCCTCACCATCTTCTTCATTATCAAGTTCATCCTCAAGTTCATCCTCCTCCTCCTCATCTTCACTCTCGAAATCGACAGCTCCACCAGGGCCCATGATGGGCTCTTCGGGTTCCTTCCTGAAGCAGATATCGCGTATTTGGCCCCAGGTTAGTTGTCTGGTTCCCAAGGCTTCATTCTTCCTCAGGAGCTCGGAATCTGTGGTCCGCGGAATAGGTTCCCTAATCTCACCGGCATGGGCAGTCTTTTGATGCCTGATAATTTGGAATTTGTCGCCGGCGTGAAATTTACAGTTCTCAAAAGGGCAATCAAGGTGTAGGAAATGCGCCCTCCGAAGATGTTCTCTATGAAAGTTTGTTAGTTACCGAAAACTAGTAAAGATATGACCCCATCAAACAGTAGGAAACTTACTTGAGTTTACTAAGGTTTTTCTTCGGACTCCTGCAGGACTTCTTCTTGCAATTCTCAGGAGTTTCGACCCAGTAGGGACATAAAACACCTTCATCTTCCGAGCCAGAGGGTGAGGGGTTATCGCCGACTGGTGGCTCTTCTCTCCGCTCCTTTTTCTTGCCTTTGTGATCATCGTCATCATCTTCATTTGCACGCTTTTTACCACGCGGGAGTTGAGTAGATCTCGATTGTTGGACATGAGCCCTCGACCCAGACCCTTGGCGACTTCCGCTTGCCCCACCGTTGTAAGATTGGATCTCGCCAGTAGCTTTCCATAGAACAGGCTCATTCTCATCATCAAGCTCGGTTATGCGAGGCGATGCGGGCAGTTGCAACGCCAAAGGTTTGTGTGCGAAGCCATAGTTATCACGAAACATGGATGCGTCACTCGTTTCGAGCGCCAAGTCAAATTCCAGAATCCGCCACTTTATTTGCATGGAGCGGAGTGTTGAATTCAATGTCTGCGAGAACCCGGTACGTGCATGGAGAATGTCAATATCCCATGTCATGGCTTTTCCGAGCACTTCGTCAGAAAGTCTAGCCGGTACAGTAGACTGGGACATCAACTGGTGATTGGTAGGATATGTGAGTGCTGCTATCGCCGGAGCCAGATACGTATTAGAATGTTTAATCTCGGGCTCCCTCTCATAAAATACCTCACTAATTGTCGGCAATGGCGGGGGTGCGCACGGTGGCCCTTCTGCCTTAGAAGTGCTAGTCCCGCCGGCTGGAGTGGTAAATGGTCCTTCTAGCACCCGAAAGCCATCACTTTCTGGCAAAGCTCCATCGTCAATTGGTGGAGGTGTTCTCTGAGCGGGATGGGACGGGAGCTCATGCCGTACGATGTACGGCTTCAAAGTACGGTAAAAGTGGAGGAAATTGCTCTCCACCACCGGTTGTCGTGAAACCTGGCTTACCACTACCTCATGAGTAGGCCCAAGATTAGGGACAGAAGACGAGGCGAGAGTGAGAGCAGAACTGGGAGCAACTTCAAGGCCTAGCTCGGTTTCTCCCGTTGGGCAGGTCGTGCGGTCATCAACATTTCCGGTGGTGGCACCATAGACATCTGTCCTGGAGGATGTATTTGGGTCGAGTGATATCTGGTGACGCACTACTAAGCAGTGAATGTCAGCTTAGCCATTTTTCTCGGAGAAAGGCGGCAAACCCAAAGTAGCCTTACCCTTAGTAGCGACGGCATCCCCACCAGGCATCTCTTGGTCTTCCTCAGGACCCTGGGGCTCAGTCATGACTGGAGAATAGTCGGGGGGGCGACCGTTGCCGCGCCTACAGAAGGGTTAGGGTTAGGTTTCGCATGATTGGGGCGGCTTCGCGGAAAGATAAAGTTAAGACTCACGGGTCAGAAAGCTCACTCGAAAGAGAGTGATCAGAACATCCCTTCTCCCCCGCAAACCCCACAAGGCACTCGGAAGATTCATTGATAGCTGAAGAAGTTCCCGCAGCCAGAGTCCTCTGTTTAGAAGGCGACGGATTGTTTTCAAGGTGGTGAGGGGTTGGAGGCGCACATTTGCCCACTGGCTTGAGGAGGGCGGAAAGTCGCGAGCCCAAGCGACCGCTAACAGTGCGACTGCTAACAGTGAGAATAAAGAAGTCTGGGAATTTGTCTTTCTTGGTTGGTATTGCGCATGCGCTCGAAACCACACCTGGCTCAACGGGAACCACCGTTTGTACCCAAGACCTTTTTGTCGCTGTTGTAGAGGGTCCTGAGGTAGAGAGAACTTGAACCGAGTTTTCTATAGCTGTAGGCGAGACATGGAACCATGGTTTCGCTCTCTTGGTGGCCGAGAAGAGCCGGGTAGGAAGGCGAAGAACGAAAGCGTAGCGATGGTGTACGGCTGCCCGCAGCGAGTAATCCCCAGATGCAGACCCCATCGTCTGCAGCTCTGGTAGGTGGTAGTAGGGGAAGTGGAACATGCGGCAGGATAATTCGAAGGATGGACGTAAACGTAGTGTTCAAGTAGCGAAAAAATCGAAGTGAAGTCCAGTGTATTGGTGTTTCTCGTGCTGGGCTAATATTCAACAGTCCTAGCACTCGTAGCACTTGTAGAAGAACAGTTAAAAGGAAAGCGTGTGAGAGCAAAGGAAGGGAACGAAAATACTAAATAGTGAATACCGGTAACAGATAGGGTAGGAGCAGAAAGAGCCCCTCTCGTCTCGAGAGGCTAAAGGATCGAACAGCAATCGGCCACCAGGGGACAAGAGCATAAGTGGAGTGGGGGGGGGGGAGGTGGGGGAGGGACTAAGGTCTATGGGAGCTCTTGTCCTTACATACTAAGTACTGGCAGTCGAAAAAAAAAAAGAAGGTATGAAAACATGGCTTTGGGGGGGTGTGAGAGCAGTCTGCGATGCGCACACATCTTATTTTCCTGCCTTTGATTCCCTGAGCACTAGCTAGTTCTATCACTCGAGAACTCCTCTCGCTACACCCACCACCAACCTCAGCGAAGGGTGGCGGAGCTGTGGCAGCTAGGACAAAAACCTTTGGACGAAATTTTTTACCCCTTCATTGGCTATTGGTCGTCTTCACTCTTTTTCCAAGCTCGCCCATTATTATATTTTAAACTGCTAGAATACTGGTAACGAGAAAAAAAGGTTCTGCATCCAACCAGCAAGCGCCGCGCTTGGAACGACATCACCTTTTTCAGTGAAAAAAAAAAAATAGACGAGTGGATCAATTAGCTCCAAAGCTCGCTGCCAGTCGAGCACACAAGCATCCGAGTCGAACCTCCCACAAAAAAAAGTGGTAAGTAGCCCTCAACAGAACTAGAGGGACAAGCTGCCCCACAAAATCCATGTATACAAGTCTCACTTTCCCTAATTTAAAAAGAAAAAAAAATCGCACAAATTTAAAGCCTTCACTCTTGAAGCTATCATAGAGGAAATAAACCCAATCCGCATGACCTTAGTAAATGTATCAGGTGGAGAACTCAGGATCCTTCATTATTATTATAGTCATTAGTAGAGCTTTCGAGCACGTTCCAATGAGTTCTATTAGGGTAAAGATTCGGAGGAGCCGCTACTTATTATAGTCAGTGACCAGAGAAGTACCAGGTTGGTTCGACTAATTTGAGCTCCTATTGCTACGATCACCACCACCCCAACCCATGAATTCCATATTAAACTTAAACGTGCGATAAAAGGGTTTTCGCTCCTTCAAGTCCAACTCTCAGACCCTGTTCCACGGGTTCACGATTCACCCATAAAGAGCCCCCCGTTATACCGAAAACACGTGATCATGATTGTGCGCTATAGCACAAGGCTACGAAATTTGTTTCTAAAGAATGAGGACGAGTACCCACACTCGCAGCTGCTCAAGCCAACCATATGCGTTGTTCGCAGCCTATTGCAGCAAGGAAGAAGGAGAAAACTAAATTGGGGGCGACCTGTACGATACTCGAGTATAGAATAGAGGTAGTCAGCGCGGCCGATAAGCTTACGATCAAATTTGACCTGCATATCCTCTGTACCTAGGAGATGAGCCCTAGATGCAACTCTTCGCTGGCAATAACTACAACATAACTCTAGTTATTTGTTCTGTTTTCTGCCTTCGGTACGCTCGATATACGAAACGCACCTCAGACTCGGAGACTCGAGCTCACGATACACGAGTAGACTATTGCGGTAAAACACGTAACTGTCATATCAGCCCACAATCATCACTCATCCTACCAGACTAGAGTCAAACAAACAGTCGGTATCTACGACGACGACAATAGTCGTCCACTTTCTAAGCAACTTTCTATCTCCGTTCGATCGTCATCACCCTCACCACCGATATCCCCGCGAGACAAATTGTAAGCATATGGAGAGAAAAAACCATGGGAAAAAGAAATGAAACCAAAAGTGGGAACATAAGAAAGAAAAGAAAGAGAAAATGTGCAGTTGGCCTCCGTCCCGACCCTTGACGAAATGATTCTTCTCCACCCCAGTATTCCCACGAACAGTTCGGAATACCGTACTGTAGTGCGCATTTGTATCATCCGTTCTCTCCCGCTTCACACCAAGTTACGCGTCCGCCGTGAGCTTGACGTAGGTAGGTAGTAAAAAGTCAACCGGGAAATTGTATCTGATCTGAAGGTATTGGCTCCTGTTGATCGAAACTGGCAGCGCATCACTTAGGCAGTTCGCCCATTACGACTGGATAAGGGGAAGGAAAAGGGCCTTAGCTAGCACCCGCCCCTAGAGCAAGGTACTGTGCTCACGGGACCACGCGAAGGGGGGGAAAAAAAAACGCTGTAAAAAGATAAAAAGAAAAGTCGGAGAGATTAAAGTTGGATTTTGTATTGAGATTTACGGTCAGAAAATACCTTGCTGCGCAAAATGTGGATTTTTTTCCTTTTCCTTGCGGATGCTTCTCCAGCCATTGCCCCTGCCCGGACAGAATCGGATAGTTGACAGCTCGAGCAATAGCTTGGGAAAGCACCCTGCTGTCCAAAAAAGCTCTTTACCACATCGCATCGATGTTACGATGCAGAACGGTAGGATCACTATGGTAGCGGAGCTCGTGTTTCCGCAGGCTCGCAGGGATTTTCGGTACCATAACTTTACCCTTGTGTTGTGATGGCCTAAAAACTCAAAGCTCCTTGCATCTTACAAACCTGGACACGCGCAGGAAGATTCGCAAAAACCCAACCACAGTATTATGCAAGAGGTCATTAGGAAACAGGCTCATTGAAACTGCTTGTATAATTCATTGCCCAGCTCTCTGCATATTGTCATCTTTGACAAGCCCCGTTACTGCACGCCACCAACCCACCCTCGGGCTCTTCACCAGTGACCAAATTCCGCTCCTCAAACATGCTGGCTATCAATCAAGAGGGATGTTCCAGTGCAGAATTCAGGAAAATATTGTCGAAACATACTGTCAGGCAGCTGTAGCTATTTGCGGTACTGTAGTGACGGCTAAAAAGTTTAGGTACTGGTAGACGGCTTACCAACATCACCTTATGACTGTCCTCTCTCGGCTCCCGAATACTTAGTAATTCTGCGTGACGTAGACTACAGCCCGTATATTCTACAAGCGCAATTTACATCATAGTCACCACAAGTATGATGGCGCTGAATGGCGTTCGAACCATCGCAAGTATTTCTCCTTTAACCTTCCCTATCTGGCTGCTGAGACATTGCACTCACGGCCACTGCCGGGCCTTGGCTTACGGTCTACCACAAGTTCCCAGAGCAAAACTCGAAATACGTCACGGCCTCTACAATGCCGATATTACCGCACCTTTTATTCCAAATCCCGTATAATACAGCCTCGTCCGCAAAGGTTCTGAGTGTACTGGGGCGGGTAGGGTAGACGCGGCATTAGTCCAAAGAAAGCCCGAAGAAAAATAAATGTATTAAAACAAAAAAGTTTCAATACCCTCCTGAGTACCCCTAGCCTGGGGAAACGCTTCACTTGCCCTCTTTTTCCACTATACAGTAAAACAAATTAGGATGGAGGTCTGCAGTGCACCTGAGGGCGTGCCCGAAAATAGCCACCTAAAAGACTCTTGCCGTTCTGTCACCATTAATGGTGTTGTTCTTGAGGTACAGTACAAACTACTAAACAAGGGCCCTTTGAGCCACATAGACCGTAGGATGACCGCAATTACCCAACATAACACTTGCAACTATCAGCTCTCCGGGCATCCGTGATCCGCCTTCTTGCCGCCTCCACCTCGTAATACCGATGAAATGAGGCAGATATTATATGTAGTACCATATCATATTCCTCTTCAATGCAGGGGGTTCAGGGCAAGTGTGTCGAGCTGCGTATCGTGAGTCCGACAGACTCTTCTCCTTCGCCAAAAGCTAGTGCATAGTACATTAGGTAAATGGAGCTCGCCCGCCCTGCGCACACTATAAGCGCAATCTAATCGGATACCAGAGTTAGTCCGTGAACTTCCTCAATGAATGGGCCTTTTGATCGTATCACACTCGAGCACAGCAAAAGAAAGGAAACTCCGTGAAAGCCCCCACAGTTTCCACACTCGCTAGAAGGGGTAACTTATCTACGCTAGCCTGGCTAATATAACGGTGTTCACGGATCAACTCCCCCATCCGAGTACTAGTACCAATATGATACCATCCATTACTTGTACAACAACACCCACCGTAGTTTCAGCGAAACAAATCACTCGGTAAACGAGACCACTCGCTCGCTGCATATGTAGACAGGAATTAGAAGACAATGCGACACGGTCAAAGTATGATACCACGATATTTTTACCACAACGAGGCGAAATGGGAGGGGAAAAAAAAGAAATGAAAGAACAGGAATAAAAAAGGGAACAAAGCTAGATATCCCACGTTTGAAGATCGGGGCTATCTTCTGCTTGTTAAAATATCCGCATCCTATTCTCCAACCATATCATAACCCGCTATGGCGGAGCCCCGGCTGGCTTGCTGCATTCAGCTTCCTTTACTGAGATGAAAGAAGAGTGCAGAGAAGAAGGGGAAGGGGGGGGAGAACCAGCGAGCGGTTGGTACGATGAGCTGGAAAGCGTCGCTATGCCACCTCGACTTAATTTTCTTTTTTGGCCGCCTGATTTTTTAAAGTTTCGTGTAGCCCATCTTCCACTTTCGCCCCGCTTCATTCAGCCGACGTTCGAGCTTGATGGGGCGGTCGATGATGATGAGTGGTCACTTGGAAAGTTAGAACAGCATAACCCTTACTGATGCACCAGTAGTCGCTTTGGTAGCGATTTGTCAGATGCGCTTGGAGGTCTTGGATTATGATAGATCGCCCTCCCCGCATCGGAATTGAGTTTGACAGTCAAGTACGAGTACTGTGCAGTGGACAGTACCGCTCTTGCAAGATGTCTGGCATGTGGCGTAGTGCCGGGGTCTTTCAAAACCGGTACCGCCCGGTAATCGAGAGAGGTCAATCCGAAGTCCCTACTGATATGAGATGATAACGAAGCAGCATTGGCGATTGTGCGAAAAGATAATCTAACTTTGACTCGTTGTCATCCCTAGAAGATAGTGTACCAGCACAATAAGATACTTACCCCACGGGTCTCGGAAGCAGGAATTGGGCCGTTTCCATTGGACTATGACTCCCCCATTCAGAGAGCAGAGTACCATACTGTAGCGTAGTGGGCTCAGAACCTAAATTTACCACGCTACCTTCACGAGCGAGGCAGAGAGTAGGCTAAGAGAAACCTTAGTCCACATTGGAGCTCCGAACCACTAGGAGTTGATCCGCCCCCGAACCCCGCCGCTCGGTACATTCTCAACTCCGAGCCATGGCGGATGACACCCTATCACTTCCACCTTTTCACAAGTCCCCCTCCCCAATAGTTCCGTTTTCCCGTATCGTACACACACATCCATCCATCTATCCCACTCACTCGCATGCCCTGTCAGCCCCAAAACCTCCATTCTCGACAAAGGTCGGTTTTTCTTCCTCCCTCCTAAATACAGTACGATGCTTACCGCAATCCGACCGTCATCAACCAATCAATAAATCAACCCCACAAGATCCACAAGATCACCACGCCCACAGTCTTCAACAGGGGCACGGCCAAAACGGGCAGGTGACGAACAGGCGTATTTGGTAGACAGGAAAGGTGAATTTATCAGAATACTGCACTAGTACCATAGAGTAGGTAGGCTAGCGAGGAATATACCTGTTACCAATCCCTGCTGCTTGTCACTCGCCGATTTTTGTCTTGCTCTGGTTGAAGACTTTATTCTCCTTTCGTTCAACCAACCTCCTCCGACTAGCCGGATTCTTGGCAACGATAGCCTTGTCCCGATCGGGCACACCCTCCTCTCCGCCAAAATAATAATAATAGAGCTCGAGGGTGTACTGGTATCTAACTAATGAGAGAGGCAGACATGTTTCTTTGGCCACACCTTGTTTTGACTTCATCGGACCCAGTTCCGGATGTGCGATGAATGGGTGAAGGGATAGGCGGGGGTGGCGGAAAAGGGTATTACTGAGGTTCATCTCCCGTGCATTGTATCGCATCCTATGGGGGGGGGTGGTTTGTCATGCCAGCAACTAACTTATTAACTCCTACTCGAGTACGGTAAGGTGAGTGGGTTGGTGAAGGGAGTGCCATTGGATCGGTGCATAGCCAATTACTTGAACTGTCCCGGAGGAGTAATATTCTAGACTAGGAGGGAGGGTCAGCTCGGAGATTCAGGCTGACGACGTACAGTATGCTAGATCGAATTGACTGATTAACGTGTGGAATGGGCCGAACCGGCACGCGTGTCCGTTTACTGTTGCTTCTTCTCTCCCTCCCCCACTTACTAGCCCGCGAGATGATACGGATTGACGACTCAGTAAAGGGAGTCCCCTATAATTGGTATGATAGGAAGAGGGAAAGCAAGTCAGAAAGGTTGCCCCATCAGCGGGAGATACCGTCTGTTAATATTAGAGTAAGCTGCAATCACTTTCTTAATTCCGGGCTATACCTGCCATCCTGCTAAGACTTTGTCTTGCATTACGGTATGTTGTGTGGTGCAATACCACACGGCGCAGTTTGATATGGTATGGTACAGCATGGGGCCTATCATAGAATCTCCTTCTCTTCCCGTCTAAAGCTGAGCACCTCGGCGCTCGCGTATCAAGAGCACTTTTGCCATGCACTATGTAACGTGTTCGCTACAGATCTAGCATCCAAACAACTACTGGATAGTGGGAGAGTATTTCAGGGGGCCCTCTTCTGAACGTTCTAGACCATCCCCATTCCACCTAGACCTTCGGCAAAACAGATGTCCCATATCTACGACGTAAGTGCCCGGTGTAACGTGACGTAGGTGAAAGCCACATGAAGCCACAGCGCCAGATACAAGGTCCGAAAAGAAGTGATGGAACAGTTATGGAAGATTAGCCAGGCAAATATATCCTTGTCCGTTCCGATTAATTCTCCTTTGCCTTGTACCGGCCGGGGACGGCCTATCAAGCGAGTTGCTTGCACAGGTAAGTCTAGCCTAGACTAATCATCTTATGTAGCGATCTCATTAACCTGCGCGGCGAAGCACCGGCTGTACTCTGCCACCAGCAGTAATTGTAGCACAAACTATGGGCAACAAGATATCCCGCAAGGATAATCGCAAGGCTCTCTTGCTATTCACCCCAGCTAACTCTCTTCTCCTCAAGCACCCCCCCGATTAACCCTCGCCAATTCAAGAGCACTTGCGTTCTCCCCTCCCTCTTCGACCACCATACCTGTACCCCAAATTCCAAAGGCGGAAACTTAGCTGTACCGTAACACCTGCAAAGTATGTACCTGCCCAGCGTAGCGTAAACCCCCAACAGTACTGCCCACGGCGACCTCCCTCCCTCCCTCCCTCCGTCTGTAATTCTTTTTTACCAAACCGCTATTCCGAATCAGTACAGCCCTCATCAGTCGTACACTTCATCCACTCTGCTCGATTCACTCACTCCGCCCACACCACAATACCGCTCAATACAAAACAGAACAGAACAGGACAGGACACACCCACCCATCCACCCATCCACCCCCGTCCCTTTCCCCCGATAAAAAAAAAAAGCAAAAAACACTTTGCTCATCAGGGTTCGTCGCCCTGAAAACAACAGGAAAAAAGAAAAGAAGAGAAAAGGAAAGAAAAGGACAGGGTGAACCGTTACGGTATGGTGGTGCTTTGGTTTTTGTGGCAGCCTTGTAGCCAAGACGATGATTACCTTACTGCACTATACTCGTACCGTGGAGCCCGTAGGCTACTCTTGCCACTGACTGACTGACTGACCAACTATCAAAAAATGAGGCCCCCGTCATACCTAACATGCCACGCCTGCCAGGTCATGACTTTTAACATCATAGGGTGTGTTGGGGGGTTGGGGGGGGGGGGGCTTGTGCACTGCAATTGTGTAAATTGATGACGATTACTGGTAGCGTAGCATACTGCTCTGTGCTATGCCCTGGCCGTTGCCTAGTAAATGACAGTACAGTACTGGTACTGGTAGGGCAGTAAGTTAGAGTCAATTATTAGATGTATTATCCTTTCGCCCCCCATTTCCTCCCCTTTCCACGGTGGGGATGTAAAGAGGGAAATTAAGTTCTCTGACCCAAACAAGAACGCTAGTTGTAACATATATATCTATAGAGTGGAATAAAACTAACTTGGGAACAAAAGAGAGAGGAAAGAAATGAAATGAAAAAAAGCAAATTGGTGCTACGCCATTCGCCAAACACCGTTTCTAAGATAAGATAGGAGACCGAATGAGATGAAGAAATAAAAATAAAAATACAAGATTGAAGGAAGACATGAAATCCAGAGATGTGGCAGAGTAGGGAAGACATAACGGAAATGATATGGTAAGGAAAAGATGCCGCTAATATATAGGTAAAACATTTGGGATGAAGAGTGAAACTGTAATAGTAACTGGAAGAATAATTTGAAAGGGAAAAAGAGAAATGGTATCATGGGCCTCAATAAACATGGTGATTTTCAACCTATCTTTTTTTTTTTGGTCGTATCTTTCATTCTTGTCCTTTTTTTTTTTTCCTTCCTCCCATCCTTTCGTCTGGGATTCGGGGGTTTTTTTATGAAAAATTCAACTCTAATACCCCACCCACTGCCGATCGAGCACCACCGATCACTCACTAAAATCGCATCCCGAAAACCATCGACCCGAAAGACCCATACCCAGCAGATATGAGCGGCGTCGCCCCATATCCTTGGCCAATCCCCCGCGAGTTTATTCCGTACGGCACATGTTCCGTATCCGGACTGCCCTCCTCCTCCCCTCCCCTGAAGTTCCCATCGCGGTGATGATCGTATAGGCTGTCGGGGGAGGTAGGATTCGGATAGTAAATATTTTGCTGCGCGTACGGATTCGGATCACTCGAGCGGGTGACAGTCGGGCTTTTGATCTGCGGTTCCGCCTCGGTAACCACGATTTCTGGAATGTTTAACAAGAGATTTGTAATTGCGTTAGAAGTACTTGAAGTAGAATAGTCCATATCTGACGATGATCTTAAGATGGGTGAAATTTGGTGTTGGTGTTGGTGGTAGGGGTAGAGAGTCCGGCTCTCGTCTTCACCTCGCGACGGTTGTTGTAGCGGGTACTGGAATGAGTCTTGACTCAGCGAATGTTGGGCGTTGTCGGAGTTAAGGCGGTCGAAGCCATGGTGTGGGTTCAAACCTAGTCCTGCTTCATCTTCCTCTTGTTCTTGTTCTCTGCTATTGATGGAAGCTCTTCTGGCGTCAATATCCATGTCTACTCCTTCTCCTATCCCAGCGCTGCTAGTTTGCCGGGGTTGTGCGTACGTATGGTTCGGTCTGGTGTAGTTGCTTCCGTGGTCGCTGTCACCATCAGAAACGCTAGCATTGGAAGCGTTCTGAGATTCTGGGCTGGAGCTTCTGTCGTCTTGACCGTCTCTGTATTTTCCGACTTGGTGGTGTTCGTCGCTGGTGCAGTCATCATCGTTGTTGTTCTTATCTTGATTGTGGGTGTTGGAGGAGGAAGGGGAGGAGTTACTGTCCCGTGGGTTGTCTGAAAGGAGGCATTTGTGAGCTCTTTGTACCAGAGGGAATAGACGTTAGTCGACTCGGGAGAGATGTGAGAGATTCAACTAACGCTTTTCTCGTTCATATTCCTCAAAGATCTCGATCATCTCCTTCGTGCTCTTTGCAGACTCAATCTTCTGATCCCTTCGTTGCTCGGCGCTACCCTCATACGTCGAGGGCATCTTCTTGCATTTCGTCTTGCGTTGGTCGCAGTGAATCGCTCGGGTCTTTTCACGACCAAACCCTTCCCCGCAGGTGGGGCACTTAAAGGGCTTTAACCAGCGCCAGACGTGTTCCCTAGAAATGTATTAGCCTTCAGTGCGACAAGGGGATAACGACAGAAGGCGCACTGATTGATATTGGAAGAACTCACTTCAATTTTCGGGGGTTCGGGAACGACTTGTTTGCGCACTCTGGGTGGTCATTGACGTTCTGGGCGTGGTATGGACATATAAACTGGGTTCGGTCTCCGAAATTCACGGACTTTGACTTTGAAACTCGCCGATTCTGATAGTCATCTGAATCCTCGAATGGTCGCTTTGATACCGGTTGAACGGGGATGGGGTATACTCTGGAGTTCACACCGGCGGCAGCAGCAGCAGCTCCTGCTTCAATGGATTGTACCACCGGATCATTGCACGGTGTCCACCCCGAATACGAGTTCTGACGACGCGCGGCATAGGCCTCAGGGAATATAGGGCGGGAGGGCTCAGATATCGGAAGCCTGGCCTTCTGCTCCACCGCAGCATCAGTAGGAGCAATTGCAGCAGTGGCGGTTGCATCGTCCATATTCAGATCCCCGTGCTGTTTGGAAACTTTCGGGCACAGATTTCGTAGGGCTGAACTCTCCCATGTCTTATCCCATCCAACGCTACACCAGCGCTTCAGAATGCTTTGTATATCCATTGCCAGATGAGTTTTCGCCCAATACATTTCGAATTCCCCGGGTGTCGTCTGAATATTCTGCTCCAAGAGGATCTGCTTGAGCACCGAGTCGACAAGTTGGCATTCGTTTCGACTGGCCCGCAGTGCTGAGAGGGGAATTGTTGGATTATTTTGCTCAATGAGCGCCTCTAGTCGGTGTTCCCCGAACAGCCATGAAGGTCGGGTTGGTCCCAAGGCCATTGGTGATTGCATATATTCTTTGTGTTTGTATGAAGAAATTGGATATCCACCTTTAAACTATCTTTAAAGCTTAGCAGGTAAAAGTACTTGGTGTTGTTATAAAAGAGTTTCTCTAAAGGCGCGCTATGAAATGGAGTGTCAGTAAAATGTGCAGATTTATTCCTTTGCGTTGTCGCTCGAGTGAGATTAGGCGTATTGCCTACTTACTTGTCCGTCCGTTTGTGACGTGTAGAGGCTCTTGAAAAGCTTGACTCAGCTGTGTGGAGATTTCTAGAGATGTAATATGCTTTCGAACCCTTCTAGAACGAGGATGCCGGCAAATATTTATCTGAATGGGCTGTTGCCTAAAGCCTAAAGTCCAGAGTTCGCGGACTCACATCCACAGATGTCCCCCCCCCAAGGGTGAATCGCCTTGTTCGTACTATAGATGCATGACTGTTCTTGACGCGAAACGGGACAGAGCGGACAAGGCAGTCTTGCAGAAGATACGAACTACGGTACGCGAGAAATTCAAGGCTGCAAAGTCTATCCTCCATCCAATGTTTTTTCTTCCCCTTGGGTGCCTGCTGTGCTGCCTGGGTGCACCGCCAAGGCTTGCTTTGTGGGGCTTGTATCATACCGGTACTCGAGTAGCATGCTGCTCAGAACGTCGCCACAGCCTCAACAACACCCCTGTATCCCATCGAACAACACAGCCTTAATTTTCCCCTCGAAGCCCCCAACACATCAGCTCTGTTGTGCAAATGCTGGCGAGCATGAGACTGTATAGAGCGCCGATACCGATATACATGAATGGGAAAAAAACACAAAGGTTTCAAGATGAACTATTTATAGAAAGGCATTCTCAAGGACAACCAATATGATACCGCAGTTACAGAGTAGCCTGTGCATTGCAAACACTCGTCCACTCTCTACCCCCATCCCCAGATTCCACTCGAGCCAACAAGGAAGCCAGCGATAAAGTTTTCCTGCATTGTCATCACCATCATGACCATCACCACCCGCATCTGTGCTCCCGTCATAAGTCATGATCTGCAGGTACAGTACTCGAATGTTCCACTGGACACCTTGAGTTTGAAATACTCATCCACCTTTTTACTCCATCTTCACGTGTCAAGTATCTCAAACACCAACGAATGTACGATAATGTAGATGAACTATCCGAAGAGACCACTCTGCTCGCTAACAGTACCCACGTGGCGAAAGAGCTGAGAAAACAGGAAAAGGAGAAAAATAAGAGGAAAAAAAAAGAAAAGAACGGAAAAGAAAAGGAAGTAGAAGGTGTCGGTAATCCCAGCAAATGAGTGGCCCTAGGAGTCAATCGCCTCTTGTTAGGCGCTGTCAACGCCTTGATCGCCAACGTCAGTAGAGTTTAAATCGTGTCTGAAAGAAGAGTCATTCCAAAACATACCAGGTCAAGCTAAACCAGGGAACAGCTGTCTATTTAACCTTTCATGCAATCTATCGGAAATCCCGGTCCTGTACAAGTCAAGTCAAGTAAGTAACTTGAAACAATGCGAACATAATGTGAAATAGTCATACTGTTCGGTGTCCGTCCTATCTACTTCTCTTTGTCTATCGACAGCCAGTGTATCGGCAACCAGTGGTTCTAGAATTGCCACACCTCCATCTGTATGACTCGAAGCCGGCGTGGATGACCTAGAAAACGTGCTCTCACGAGGCGACGCAGAGGAAGTCCTATCAGAGTCCAAAAGCTCACTCGTTGGAGAGCCCCCATCATAGCCCGTGGAACTGGGGGGCTGTCGTGGAGGGGCGAGAGCGTACGGGGCAGGAGGGTGAGGATGAGGATGAGGGACTGGTGGACGGGAAGCTCCAGGGACTGTAGTTGACAAGGCCGGTCAATTAAGGCCCATATTCAGTAGCTCGACAAGCCCCAACTTCCTTGACCAAGGTCCGGGCAAACGAGCGAGGGCTACGTACCACGTTGAGGATCTCTGGGTATTCCTGGTTGAGCTGGTATCCCCACAAATTGTGACTTTCTGCTATGTGTCTTTCTGTGGGCCTGGAGCTCTCGTGGTCTCTTAAAACTCTTGAGACAGTCGGGATAATTGCAAGGGAGTGGCTTATCAGGTCGATGGATATGCTTGTGGTCTCTGACACAATTGGTAAGCGTGGGACAAAAGGACAATGCTAGGATATAAATCATGAGTGGGCTTTACTTTAGTTTTGAAAGATATGGGAATGCCTTTCCGCACGCATCACACTTATGTTGGCCTCCAGGCCCTGTCCCATTCGAAGATCTCGGAGGGGGCACGTCGAAATGATGGCCGGTGTGAATGGGTGGTTGACCTTGATTAAGAACGGAGCGGGAGTGAGAATTAGCACGAGAACGACGAGGACTAGTTAGAGCTGGTGAAAATGGGTAGGATCTGATATTTTCATCCGCTGAGAGATAACTATCTGTGCCACCAGAGGGATGAGGGGAGCCACTATTGCTTCTGCCTGGACTGCATTTGGTAGAATCGCTCGGAGTGGGAGTGGCGGGATTCCCATAGGGTGGATGGGTGTGTGGCTGGGAGTCACATGGGTGGGAGCGATCACCGGTCCTTGGCCTCTCGTGAAGGGATAAAGGGACCCCGCTCCTTAGACTACCAGCACCTCCATGGGAGGAAGGTATAGAGCTCTCATCCCCGGCATCGTCACCCGCACGGGAATGCAGGGCTTCGCCGTTGAACGGGGCGGACTCGGGGTAGCCCTCACGGAGAAAGGAAGACATAGTACTTGTAAAGGCACCCATGCCGCCTGCTGACCCACCGGCGTTCTGGCGTGAAATGTTGATGATGGGTATAATGTGGGCACAGGCAGTACGAAAGGTTAGTAGGTGTGCGCCCCGTGCGTGAGAGGGGTGTAGATCATAATACATCCTCTCAAGGGCGATTTCCACCTCGGAGCAAGGTCTGGTCTCATCGATTGGGAAGCAAGCCGGATTGAGGTTTCCCACCAACTCCTGCATGCGCACACTATTTTTCGTCAGATCCTCCCACCAAGCAGTTTCCCGTCTGTCATCCCCCACATCCAAATCCATGCAATCTGGGCTTCGATCCATTGGCATGAGGATGGTATGATACAAAGGACCAGCTCCCGACTCCCCAAATCTGCAGTCGAAACGACTCAGAGCACAAGGTACGGGACAGATCGACGACAAGGGTATTAAAAAAAGACCGTAATAGCACAGCTAGACTTTCTTCTCTTCACCCCCCCAACGCACGTGCTGATACGCCCCCTGACAGGACAGGCGGCGGAGGATAAGCTCGATCTAACTTGTTCAGTTCGAGTCCTATTCCCAGGAGGCCGGTCAGCCCGTGGCGGAGAAGGATGCGATATAGTGGTGTGGAGCAAAAGAAAAGAAAAGAAGCTTTGGCCAGAGTGAATTTCCCTAGACGCGCACGATAAGGCCGTTTAAACTTTTGGAAAGAAGTTCGGGAGTTTTGCAGTGGTTGTAGTGGAGCGTCTTTCCCCGCTTATCCTCCCCAAATCACAACACCTCTGAGTTGGCGAATTTCCCTTTGCTCAGCTGTGTGGCAGACTGCGCACGGTTTCCTTGGCATGCGCAGAAAGCGCTGATTCTCTTTGCTCCATTGGGGGGAAATTGTGAGGAAATGGATGCGGTTTAATAAGTGAATGGTCTCTTCCTGAGATCTCAGTTGGTTAGGTTTCTAAGGTACTTGTACTAGTATTGGAAGTAGAACTTTGAAACAAAACTAACAAGCTCCCCTTTTGGGTTACCCCTTTCATATTCCCCTTACTGATAGTGAAATACCCTTTTTAGCTAACCAGGTTAAGGTTCTTTTGGAATTATTCTTGAGGGAATTTCTTATACATAACATGATACACGGTATATTTGAGCCAGACTATGATACCATACCAGTACCTCATATATTACACGCAGTTAAATTAGTTGTATAAGCACATATGTGCCCATATATTATCATTACATGCTGCGATAACACTACACTTTCCTCAGGTGAGATTAAAAATTAAGATGAACCCTGCTAGCCGAGTAAAAGAAGGGTTATTTTTGAAGAAAGAAGAGAAAAACAAAGTTCTGGCCTCGGGCTTCTATATATATTCTCAGCATCCGGTGTTAGATGGAGCGACAAATCCAACCATTCTCTAAGCTATTACAATAATGCAGCCACTCCATACCCCACACCTCGCCATTACAAAGCGCAAAAATAATCCAAACCTCCGAGAGGGCATCGCTATGAAAGACCAAAAACCGATCTAACGAACAAAGTATTTGAAAGTACTTGAAAGAGTGGGAGGAAAAGGAAGGAGGGAACAGTTGAGATTAAAATCAAGAGTGGAGAGTTCTCAGGCAGGAATGATAGATGGGTTAAAGAAATAAGCAAAACATCTACTAATATTACAATCGATTAAAAAAATTTGCGTGGTGAGAAAAGTCAAGATACATATTAGGCTCTCTCATACGCTACAACATCGAGAGAGCTCTGTGTTGCTATGAGGTGGGCCCTATTTCGCCCGTGCTCGGGACTGAAGCCGCGCTTTCCCAGATGTTACTCACAGGGAATTTGTTTCTCTCCGACATCACAGGGGACAAGAGGAGGACAAGGGAAACTGGGCTCGACATTGGTGGAGCGCCATTCCCGGGCCAACGTGTCACGGAAGTTTCTCCTCCCATAACAAATCTGGGGGGCCAAGCATGACACGCCGAATTACCGTCTCAACAAACACCAGTATGCCAGGAGACTAAAGATTTACAGCTACCGAATGTTAGCCGAGTGTTCTCAGTGTCTCAGGATATTGGGTGTTATACATCATGTACTGCAACCATTGCCCATTCGGATCTAATCGTTGTATCCATCGTTCATTTCTGGATGGAGTATCCTGGGATTTATGTATGAATGGGCACTGGATGGAGGGTGCGAACTACGAGAGGCTACTGATGGCTGAAGCGAGCGGTGTTGTTGAGAGGATTCCCGGGCCATTTGGGAAAAATGACCACCCCCTCCTAACGATGTTCGAGGGCCAGAAGCTGGGCCAAACAGACGATACTGATTCTGGGAGCTAACAGACTGATTCCCGGCGACTGAGGGGCTTACGTTACTATGGTTAGGTGATGCCATGGAAGGTGGTCTTGCGCCACGGAA
Organism: Tuber borchii; assembly: GCA_003070745.1. Taxonomy (NCBI): domain Eukaryota; kingdom Fungi; phylum Ascomycota; class Pezizomycetes; order Pezizales; family Tuberaceae; genus Tuber; species Tuber borchii. The sequence goes on along the minus strand of NESQ01000032.1, from coordinate 285,610 downwards.
GGCGGCATCTCGAGCTCCAGATTCAGAAGCCGACGGGGGAGGGGAGTCATTCCCGCTTTGGGTCTTGGACTTGCACGCAGTGGCTGCCTCCTGGTGTCTCTTCAATGAGCTCTTGCGAGAAAATACCGACCCACAGAGATCACAACGATACCTCCGCGCAGCATGGGTTATGGTCTCCATGTGACTTCTGATCTTTTGTTAGCCCTAACCCTAATGTTAAGAACAACGGATGGTTTGCACTTGAGCCTTGCCGGAAACTCAAAACGTTCCCCGCACAACCCGCATTCATGTTTAAACCCTTCCTTCGAAACCGTCCCGGCGCCGGTTGTATTCCTTGAGCTCTCATCGACACTTCTCGCGTTCGCCCCAAAGCTCCTGGAGCTTTGGCCTGCTTCGTCAGCAGCTGTTTTCGGGGGCGGCTGGTCCCGCTTGATCCTTGCTCTGCGGGTTTGCGAGCCAGCGCTAGTGCTTTCTCCACCACTATAAGTCCTCTGTCTTCTCCCCAAGGCACTTCCTCCGGAGCGGCCAGGATTGTGAGACCCAACAGTCGGGAAGTGTGATAGCGAGGCCAATCCCCCATCCTGGTGAAACGGCTCAACATAACTCTTCCTAGAGCTCATGATTTCGGTGACGGTTTCTACCTGCTCTTGGAGGTTTGCTCCATGCGTTCCCCGGGGGAACCCCTCGTAATCGAATACTGCCGGGGGGTAAAGGTCAGCTTGAACTGGACCCTGACGGTGGAGTTCTCTGATCGGCTTCCTAGGATCTCCTGCTGTTGAAGGGCCGAATCCACCCAAGGCATCGAGGGCTAAAGGGTTGAAAGGCTCCTCGTTGGGGTAAGATTGCAGAAAAAACCTCCCTATTGCGTAGTTCTCCACCTCGAATTGCTGGGAGGGTTGGTGCCTTCGTGATAACTCATCGACGAATTGCTTCACACACTCTGCAAAAGCGGACAGGATCTCGTCATGATTTGGCACGCCCGGACCCAACACCCCTGGCTCAACCGCGGCATATTTCCCGTCTTTATCAACGATAAATTCGCTAAGAATGTGCGCAAATTCTTTTCGGTAATCAGCGTCGGGCCATGGCGGAAACTTAGGTTCCCAATTCGAGTCGTCCATGGGTATTTTTGTTTTGTTTTCTCTTTTTCAAAAAAATTTACTAAAAATTCCTTTCGGCTATATTGATGAAACAAACAAAAAACATTAGCATCTGCGTTTGGTTTGAGTGAAGACTATAGCGATGACAATAGTGATGGTGATGATGTGATAGTTAACGACGTGGTGGAAGACAAGGGTCGGGTAAGTAAAAAGCTAGTTTAGGTGACAGCGAGTTGAAAAGATAGTAAGGGTGACGATGGTGATGCTGAGAATGAGAGGAAAGATTGTTGCAAGGGAAGAAGGGGGCGGAAGAGGGCAAGGTGGGGGAGGTTAGGGTGAGCCGCTTGCCTTAACCAAAAGAATAAACTTGTCTGGTGACGAAGCAGGCAAGATGGGAAATCGAAAATTGAAAAATATCCTCTTAGAGCTACCCAAATGCCGTATAGTAAAGAGGAAAACCCAGTTGGATCGGAGAAAGAAAAAAGTGCAAATGGGATAATCGATAGGTATATATATGCGGTGTGCGTATTCGAGTATCTTTCTTCTTCTCAGCGAGTGACGTCGGAGCTCTGTGTAGAAGGGAGAGAACGAAAGGGAGAGAGGAGGGGGAATGGCGTTGGGGGATTATTAACGAATCGACAAGGCCATCGGGCTGAGGAAAGGGTATTTTGGGCGGAAGGATTCTCTTTACGTTCGATAGAACGTACTTTACTTGTAGTAGGATACAGGTAAGCTAGGAACTGGACAGTACGAGTACAGTATTATATTGTGAGGAAAGAAGGGAGATGGATGCTGGTATTGAGTGGACGGTAGGTGCGCAAAGCAGCTACGCACTCAAGACACTGGTGCGAAATGCAATGTACACACTTTTTTTTTTTTTATGGAGCCTCCTTGGGGGAGGAGTTCACAACCCGTGATCTGCCACACTTGTCCTCCTCTGCAACACACCCCGCCCCAATACAGAGAATTAGATTCTTCTTCCATCTCGCATCGAACGTCGACACGTTTTTTCCCCTTCACCTCCATCAGTCCATTATCCCCCGATCCGCCGAGCGCGGGTGCGAAGCTGGGAGACGTAGCTTGAGGGGCAGGGGGAAAGGGGAAAGGGCCGAGATGGGGGTATATTGTACCATATCACGCATCCCGGATGGTACGGTAGTCGGTCACTCTAAGACAATACTATCACACTTATTATCATAAGAAGCTTCGATAGAAGAACGAAGATCCAAGGTAGCCGACCGGGTAGCGATGGGAAGAAGTTTCGTCCTTACCAAATGGACCCCTTGCACGACACTGAGCCTGTAGCATCTTTCCCCAACCAATTATGATAATACCGAGCCCACCAGCACCCATGAGATGCAAAACTGCATACCGTAGGATAGGTTTGCACAGTGGCATTCTTACCCGCAGCAACAGGCTAACAGGTTCCATCACACATGCACCTTCCGGAACTGTAAAATTTCTGAAACCCCTTTTCTGCTCCCCTTGGTCGATACAGCTCGGCAGGAATCCAGAATTGCATACAAATCTTATGGCAGGTGGAGACGATTATAACCGGTATCCCCTTTGCCTATTGAAGCTTTTCCCGATATATCACCGGACCGACTACCGCAATATTTTATCACGATAGCGCCCGTAGGAGATGCGTTTTGTTTGGCTGGTCTTGCAAACAGCCTTGGTATCTGCAAAGTTTCACCGAGGGCGATTTTGGTACTTGTGCGGATGGGGATATTACTTGCAATCACTCAGGAATATTCCGTATCCTCCTACACATTGACATGTTCACAAACGCGGTCGGTATATACCGGATATCTAAATGTGCCATCTCGGGATATTGAGCTGAGTATGAGGGATACAAAAAGGGCATTCGGTATCAGACAATCTTGTCGTTGGTTGTTAATGAATTAGTTGCCGTACTAGCAACTATTATAAGAAGCATCAACCACTTTTATTGACAAGGTTCCTGGTCCTTTATGGGGATCTGCCTCCCATATGCTGATTCCCACACTTCACCTCCGGATTCTTTCTTCACTGTTTGTGCGAACTCTCACAGATGTAGGGTTCCACATAATAGGTAATAAGCGAGGCAGCGACGTGAGGGTTTGATTTCGGTACAGTACTCGCGTATCAGGAAACGGGGAACTAGTTAAACTATCCAAAGCAATCTACCAGTGAGAGGTATATATCATAACTAGAGAGACTGTGTTGACTTTTATTTTGTACAGTAAGCTAAACAATAAGATCCTGGCCTAACTCACCTTGCAACAAGCAATGATCAAAGCGAATTCTTACCAAATTCCCTATATCCCATTTTTTAGAATTACAGTAAAGCTAAACAAAGTTGTCACAGCGATAGCTATCCCGAACGCTTGGCTGCAGAATCCCTCTAGTTCCTGGGGGGCACGCCACATTATTGATGTTCGCGCCCATCTACTCGTAAGCTACGAACGAGATTCCGCTTTACTTTTTCGAGCCCGAGAAAGTGGTACGCATGAGTAGAAGCGATCTAAAAGCAATAGCGGACTAACCGAATGGTGATCCAAGCCAATGCTAGTACAGTGATTTATCATAGGGAAAGTGAGAGAAGCTCTCCCGTGTCTAGAATATGATCCTGATAATAACCAGCCAATTCAGGACACGTTACACAGCGCGCACGAGAGGTATTACTTTAAAATTTCTTGTCGTCGATGGTTGAGGAAGCCTCATCTGATTTCCCTGGCTTAGTAGGGTTGTCGCCACGGAGCGGGGTCACAGAACCATCAAAATTTAATTATCTTCACTAGAAAGGGAAAACGGCCTGTAAAACACTAAACAAGGAAAAATTCCATCTATGCAGCAAAAAATAAAAAGGTATGAACACCACGCCACATCTAATAACCCGAAACAATGAGTTGGCATCTCTATCCTCGAGTGTTGCCCTACCCAAGCCAGCCTACAGCACAGCTGCAATCTCCACTGTGCACCCATCTATTGATAATCCATTATGCATTCACAAGTAAACCCACCACTCCGTCATGCCCACTGCCAGATCTCGTTCCCACATCCTCCTATCCCCCATACCCTTCTCGACCACACACAAACCCCAGGTTCCCCTCAGTTCAGCTATACAAGGGGGTCTCGGGTTTTCCCTGGGCTGGAGACAAAGCGCAAGAAACAACAAAAAAAAACAATCTTGGCAGCCGACTGCATGAAAACCAGGGCTCTGGTAGGTGTTCACGGATCCACTGATTCATTGCTTCATTTTCGGGGATGAGTGTATTGTAGAACAGAACTCATGGGCCCGCCACACCTAACGGAGAGAGCTCCGTGCATAAACTTCCTCTGTTCGATAATGGAACAAAACGAAACGGCGGTGCAGTCTGCACTGGCCTGATGTACTGTGATACCTATAACATCTACCTCTACCATGGCAGACTGTCCGGGCTGGTCGGTCCACCGGATTTGCTGATGTTATACCCTGTTGAGTCCCAGTTTCAGACTTTAATAAATGTGCAATACTTGGGAGGGTCAGTAAAAACAGGAAAACTATTTCTGCCGATCCCATACAAACCTCTGTGGAGACAAGGGTTATGTTTTCCAATTTTTAATGAACCCTCCGAGTATGATAGACCATCATAACCTGAACCATGGCGTAAGTCACATCCGTGCAATATTTGGCAGACCATCCCTAGAGAAACGCCTCGCCCGCATCAACCTGATCATAGTCGCGAATATATGTTCTCCACTGAATCATGCAGTATTCCTACGGTACTTTACTAGCCCTCGTGATTCCCCCCGACAACGACAGCCCTTGTAAGTATGGTGAATATCGTCTAAAGCGTGTATCTACCGGTACTAGTACTATGGTAACTTCAGACACTAGCCTAGGTTATGGTGCAGGGAACTTTTCCACCATCGCCTCCGCAGCCCTTTTTTGCCCGCCCCAACGGCCGCCGCAGCATATGATTGCTTATCAGCACCAGTATCTCATTACCAACCCTACGTACCCAGTACCGTGTCATTCCTACTGAGAATATGCCCTCTAGCAAAGTGTACTTTCCGCCTAGGTTACCTGCAACCATGAGGAGGAGAAAAAAAAATGTAAAAGTAAGGTACGCACAGTGCTAGTTTTCTGTACCGGTACAACCCGAAGTCACCACCAATCCTCAGCCTTATCTATTTGTCAATGCAGCCCCCACCAACTGGTCCCCTTCCGAACACAGGACCGTACTGCACTGGGCACATTAAATTTACTAACGTCGAGAAAGCGGGATACCAGTTTATCTGATGGTTTTACCTCGAACCACTGCTCTTCACACAACTTAACCAATCATTCATAAAACCGTACTGACTTCTTTCTGATACCACCCCTCATTAACCCCTGCCTCCAGGCCACACCATGTCATACCATACCGTGGACGCGCAACCACGGACTAGATTAGGCCTAGGTATTAAGTACAGACGACAAGGCTGTGAGGTCACAAAGCAAAAAGACCAATTAGCCTCGATACTGCACCTGTACTGTACCTGCCTGTCCTCCCGCTTGCTTCACTCCCAACAGATATCAAGGTGCTCATTTTACATTCGCATCCAACAGGCTTTTCTGGGCAAGCCTGAGAGGTTGGAGTATGGCCACTGATACTTGCTACCCCCTCCCCCGACAGCCTCCGTCCGCCCTACCGGTATTTTTTTCTCGAGGCTAGCTAACGGCTTTCTTTCACTTTTGCCCCAGAGTACATATACAAGAAAAAAAAAAAATTAGTTGCATTTTATTAGAACCCTTCTGAACCGTCGGGGGGAAATATGTCGGAATACCGCTACTGGACACCTAATCCATATTCAATGCCGAGCTAGGCATTTCCTGCCCGTGCGCGCTCGCTCGGGGATACCCGCGTTAGCGCAGCGTATATCATGGCATGGCAGGTTGGTAAGTTTCGTCAAGCGTCTTAGCATCCGTTGCGTCAGTTTTCTCGCCACACTTTAAACCAACGTTCAGTCAGAGTGACTCTCGAGTTTGCTCTGCGGAGAATGTCGAGCTTGTCTGTTTCATGTCTTTTAATAGGATGCTTACTGTACTATGGAAACTAGAGTGCGATGCTGACTTAGGTTAGCGGTCAAACTACGCAAATAGCGTTTTTTTTTGGCTCACTCCCATGCCATACCGGTGGTTGAGTAAGATACTTTTATAGAGAACATCCTCTAGCCTAACTTACGGGCGTAGAAGGAAATACTAGCTTATTTTAGCGGGGATCCAAAAAAGAATAAAGCATCATTTCCGCCTCTTCCTCAAAATGTAGATCTCGCTAGAACCATAGCCTCAGCATGGAGTGATTTGTCCTTTTTTTTCTTTTTGTTCACCTTTTCCAATAGGTAGCGGCTCTTAGCGTATGGAAATTCCAGTCATCTAGGGAGAAGGGATATCCCAGCTTGTCTGATCGTAGGCAAGTATGAGCGAGCCAGGAGCACTGGAAGGAACACAAATGTAGCAACAAAGGACTATCACAGCGAACGCAAAAAAAAAAGAAAGAAAGAAAGATAAGGGGGAAGGGGAGGTATGGGGAGGAAAAAAAAAGAAGAGAAAAAGGAAGGGGACCACTGGCATACAGTAGGAACGAAGGCCTTCCTTCGGCCCATCTGACGCAAGCAACGAATGCGAGGAAAACAAGCACGGGGGGATCCCGCACTGTTCACACCAACTTCCCCTCTTTCTCGGCCAACTCCCGCAAACCCCTGCATTCTCAAAGAGCACACGGGGACAGAGAGAGCAAGGGCCTCATGCACGATGATCCCATCTCACCTACTGCCAATCAAGACTTATCATCGTGACCATTCACTCGTTTCAAAGGGGGAAAGAAGAGAAAAACTTGAAACTGCAGCGGCGATCCACCGAGCCTCAATTTTTACCCCGACTCTTTATTGTTGGGGGGGGAGAAGTGCCCCGGGTGCAGCCTCCTTATAGGGACTGATATCATCACTTTCCCTTTCCTTTTTGATTGTGTTGTTTCATACGAGTCCGTTAGTGCTGCAGAGTAATTTTTGCCTTAGTATCACGCCCATGATGAAGGTGATGGGGATGAGCTAGGGGGTAAGAAGAGGTAAAGGTGGAGATGAAGATGAAGATAATACGATATGTAACTCTCTATTCGCCTCCCTCGCTATGTGGATCAGATGGAGTGTGGTGGAGAAACATTTAAGGATGCAGGCGGGGTAAAGTGTCCAAGCCTATTCACAAACATAATATTATGATATCTCTAACAACGGTCGAGGTTTCTCCACTGCCGGCCCTGAATTGAGATTCACCCTTTGAATACTCCGTATGTAAGCCATTTCTGATACTGCATGAGGCTGATTGGCACTCGTGAGGGCTGATAGGTCTCGCAGATCTTTTCTCTTTTCTCTTTTTTTTTTTGGCGTAGAGCAGATTCACTTTATCGCGTGGCATCCTAGCAGTCTTTTCTGGGCCCGGAGTCCAGCCTATAGGATGTTACACTCCGGGCGCTGGGGTTGGTGGATTCTTTTGTAAAGGCCAGCTGGTGGTGGTGGACCATCTTGGTTTGTTGAGTGCAGTGTGGCGCTGTGCGCAAAGGGCCGAACTGACGAGCTGACTGGATGCAATGCCACGCTGCATATCGGTAACTCTCTCGACCATGCCCCAGGCAACGTGGAAAAGAGAGTTTTAGAATATTCGCCACCAGGAGGCACAAGGTTTTGGTGCACCATGTGGTTCTTGGGTTGCTATTAGTGGTTCAGCTTCCGATTTCTGGTTATTCGTTCACATTCTAACTTGCAGAGCGGAATGGAATCGTTGATGGTTGTGGGGGTGGGTTATGTTTGGTGACGGAGGAGGCGAATTTCTCGCGGCATCGCGTCCTGCTGTATATGTAGTACCGCTACAGCACCGGTAAGGGAAAAATCCACACTCCTCTTCCCAGGGATCCAGGATTAGGAATACGGTGGATACGGGCATCTTGCAGGGTTCGTCCCTCTTGCTGATACTTCTGGTCTGGTAAATTGTCAACCTTAAGCTAATTCTGGAGGAGGGTTTCTGGCTCTCCTACATTGGTGACTTTAGGATGTGGTGGACAGCAGCTCCAACACTAGGAATGTGGTCCTACTGGAACAAGCATGTGGGCAGGCACCGGATGGGGAAGGTTATCAAGGTAAGAATTGGTAGCATTTGGTTACTGGCATGTAGAGGTAATAGCAGTAGGGTTGAAGTCAGGAAAATATGTTTTAGACTTGAAGGAGGATTTAAAGATCTTGTAACAAGATATATTAAGAGTTGGTAAAGCAGTAATAGTTATTATATCAGGAGGGAAATAGTTGACAATGTATAATAGCAAGACATACGGCTATAAGAGGTAGTAGGAAGAAGAACGCAATATTTCCTCTCTTCTATAAAATTTAATAATTTATATATTACTTTCCATTGCCTATTAGAGGACGATCTAGGAGTAGGTAGAAATGAAGCTCTTAAGTCTTGGCTATTTGAGGTAGGCATTTTATGCCACAATAGATGTTAAGCGGATTAGTAAGATAAGAGATATGACCGCATTACTTCTATGTTTTTACTCGGGATGCCTTATTGAGCAAAGTATCTGAACGAGAAAAACTTTAAAATCCAACATGCTTTCGTAGTAGAAGTGTATTAGTTTAGAATTATAAAGATCTACAGAAGTATGAAGAAGCAGATACAAGTGTACTTGAAGCATTAAGAGCTACGAGAAATGCCATATCACAAAGGCTAGGATTTAACACAACGTAAGTATGATAACTTAAATTATATTGACCGCGGTAGGTTTTGAGAATAGTTAGATGTTTTGAAGAGTGTGGTTACTTTATACCATAACTGGCTTTAATTTTCAATGCATATTGACCTAAATCTATAAAGAGGTTTAAAGGAATAACTCAGTTGTAAGAGAAACCTAAAGGAGCTAAGCTTTTAGCTTCTAATGACCAACTTACCTATCATAGGACTTATACTTTAATTAATATTACAACTTGACAAACTCGGTACCTCTGGTATCTTCACGTGGCTGTTTTCCTCTATTAGTATTCAGGCACAATCATGAGATGTTGTTCTCTTTTTACTGCGCGTGCTACACTACTACATGTCTTGTATATATGATACCTTGCGGCTAAACCCCATCTTCGGTGCATACTGACTTTTTTTTGAGTCTTTTCCATATGCTAGGATAGCAGCCATCTCCCCCCGCCTTTGTCCTCTGTAAAGAATTTTTTGAAACAAGCGCAGCCCAGTTAGCATCTTTCATAATCTCACCAGAAATCTTCCTTATCGGGTAAGATGATTCCGTCTTATTCTCCTGCTCTAGATAAGCAAAAGCAGAAAACCTGTGGCCTTTCTTACTTACAGACTCGACTCCTGCTATAGCTCAAGTAGATTCTCAAAAAGCTTTAGTCACATAGCAGCTCCCTTACTAACAGTTATCCTGAAAAACAAAACGCTAGTAGGAGGTCGACAAGTTGGGAGTGGTCTAGGATTTGCAGTATTGGCACATTCCATTTGCGCAATACAAGTAAAGTAGGACAGCGCCTTAATATTCTTTCTTGATTTCTAAACAATTTCTTACGCATTCTGAGTTCTAGTAGAGTTCTGTCAAATAGAATTTCGTAGCTGTTGAGGGGCCTTTCACGCGCCGTCCTAGCATGAAAAACGGAAGAAAAAAACGTGTCATACGGTAAGGCAAAGTAATGGTGAGTTAACCATTTTTGCGTTTGCTGAGCTCAGAAGAAACGGAGATGTGAGCTATGCTTTTTTTTCAATATTTTCAACATTGAAGACCCTTAGCCTGTAATGTGATAGGTCAATTAAGGTGTTTGGCTGATATGGATCACAACTCTGGAACTGATTCGTCAAACGAGACCGGGTTTCCAAAATATCTTACTATGTTACAAGCACCGTACAGCAAGAAATTATCATCTCAACTCTCCTGTGCCCTGGAGCCTGCCTAGCATGTCAGCACAAACAGGGAAAGAAACAGCATACATTTATTGTGAAACACAGGCCCCTCTTACACGATCAGTAGACCATTATCAGCACTATCACCGTAATATACCGCATATTGTCTTACAAGAGAAGATTATGATAGTGATGTGCAGTGCTCTGCTGCAGCCCTATGCTATCCTGCCCATGCGCTACAAGGTTGACCGATGGCATGGTGGCGGTAGTGAGACGCAAGGGGCGGGGTTGACAGCTAGAGTCGCACGATGGTCCAGAAGGCAATAATATTATCATAATATTATCATATCACGTCAATTTGAAAAAGCGTACAGTACACAATACTGGCAGGCAATGGAGGCGTGCACGATGCGTACAGCAATGATGAGTACGAGGAACATGAGATTTGAATGATGTTTCCTTTGCTTCATCTCGCGTTATAGAAAGAGGATAAGGCAAACCGATGTGGGCTTAAAATAGAAAAGATGGGAAAAAGTAAGGAAGGGAAGGGGGGGAAAGGAAAAGAGAGGGGGCAAAAAAAATAAAAATAACACTATGTGTGGAATTCAAATTTAAACACCTATCATAATATAATGCCCAATGAGTCCTTGATGTGGAAACGCAAAGAGAAAAAAGGAAAAAAAAATCGAGAAGACGAAGGAGGGGAGAATAGAGGAAAAAACGAGAAAGAGAGGAAAGAGACAGGAAAAGAATCCAAAGGTCCATGCATGTATCATAGCCAAATTATGTTATTCGCACACTGTCATTCCGCCCCCTCCGTTTCCGCCATCAGTGGCCAAGTGGCTGATTGCCTGTGTGGGCTTCCCCTCGTTGGTCTTTCCCTCCTACTATTGAACGTCCCCTTCCTGGATGGCTTACTATACCCTTCCAATTTTCTACGCTTTGCCTCGCGGATGGTCTTCTCCAGAAGCGTATACAGCGTATCCAAATCCCCACATCTATCCCAATCCTTCAACTGCCAGCAAAAGTTCCTCGTCAACTGGACGAGTGCCAAAAGATCCCTGTCACTCTTGACCTTGTTCTTTGTGAACGCATGTCTAACCTCGTCAACTGGGGATATATCCCCGTTGAAGCTCTCTATCCGACTAACCATGTTCTTCTGAAGGCCCCTTGCATCACTGATCCTGCGCAGGAGGTGGGTCCAATGCGGGAGGCTAAGGTCGTCGGGCTTAGAGATAGGGTTGGCTTTTGCTGTTAGACAGAGTTGGCGGGATTTCTTGTCCTTGATGTTGTCCAGGTGCGCGCGGTGGCGGAGGTAGAACTCGTGAGCAGCACGGACACAGCATTGTTGCATTTGTTGGAAGTATTTGCTCTGTTCTCTACCAGAGAGGTGCGTGTGTTGTAGAGGTTCGCCATCGGTTCCTTGCGTTCGCAGGTCGGGCTCCTCGTCGGAGTCGAGGTCAGTTCCGGATAGATCCCCACTGCCGCCTTCCTCTTGTACGGGTGATATTACTGTAGATACCTGTGCAGTAGCAGATTTCTTCTTTTGATGTTTGGGCCTTGCGTGTGTCCCCAGAGCTGCGGCGGCAGCAGTGGTAGGAGCTTCCTCCTGGAATGTCTCCGGACGGCGTAGGCCATTCGCACCCGAAGTTGCACCAGCGAATGCAAAGTTCTTGTTCCAACCGGTCGATGGACTCGCAAAGGATTTGGTGTGTAGCTTTTCCTGCATAATTGCTAATGCTTGAGACACTTGGCGCCACTCCGTTGCAGTCGGTGCTAATGCTCGGTTATCCAATAGATCTCCGAGAGCCGCAAGTTGATGCGTGATGTGCACGAATACTGCCGAGCTCAAACTCTGCGTGTCCTCAACGTCTTCAGCATTTGCTCCGCTCTCGGGATGCCTATTCCCGGGAAAAGCGTATGCAGCCAGCTCCGGGGCTGGCCTGATATACTCTGGAGGACTCGAAACTCCCGCTCCCCAACCCAATATCGCGTCCGAGATGTCGAAGCAAACGCTCGAATGTCGCTGAAATTCACCCTCGTGTTTCCGGGCCGTCCACGAGTGTTTTATCATGTCCGTAGGAGGTTTTGCCATGCGATGCTCCTTGATGACATGCTTGATAGCTCCGTCCTGTGTAGGAAAGGCCCAAGAACACCCCTGTGCGTAGCAAGCGAAGATCTGATGAACAAATTGGTGGCTCACCATATCGTGAAGGCTGGAAGTCATAAAGCCTTCAGGGCAATCCGGGAACACGCAGCAATAACCACTGTTTTCCACAAGTGTGCAGATCTTGTTGTGTTCCCTATGTCATTGTAAGAAGAGTTAGCTTCGCGGACGCGACGTTTTTGACATGGGAATACTTGAAGTACCTCCAGGACCTACTGTCCGTGAATGAACCACCACAACCCTTCCGATAACATTGCAACTTGTCGCCACTGCCGGGCTGATGAGTACCTGTAGGATATCCATTTGTCGCGACCGTGTTACCGTTAGTTTTTGGCGGAGAGTTGCCGCGATTGACAACCTAGTTTATTAGAGATTGTAGACGCGAAAATCTCGAAAAGGCTATGGTATCATTACTTCGTTCAAAATTCCGTTGGTCGGGCCCGTCCCGGTTCTTCCAAGCAAGGGTGGACCTGTGGGGAAAAAAAAAGGTAAGCAAGAAACCACACCACCGATTGTTCCCCGACAAGCATCACGAGAAGAAATCGTCACTTACTCATTGTAAAGCGATCTCAGGGTTATCTTGACGGCAATGAACTACTGACTGGAGTTTCTTAGCAGTGTGCTAAGTTTTGCGCATCAGGAGGTGAAATAGGATGAATATAGGATGAGAGGAGCTTAAGGGCCCATAATAAGGAGGAGAGCGCCAGACCCTTCCCTTGTCAAAGCTATATAGAGATATGGAGGCGAGGCTTTCGGGGGGTGGGGGAGGGCGCTTGAGGGCATTTCTCCACTCACATACCCGCCTCCGTTTCGTTTCTTTTTTTCCTTTTTTTTCTCTCTTTCTCCCCCTCCCCCTCCCCCTCTTCCCCTTAATTTTCGGCCCCGGGACTCAAGTGGGCCAACCACGTTCCGTTCCCTTCTGTGATAAGTTACCCAGCCTACAATCATTAGGCCTTCATCTACAGTACTGTATTACACTACGATTTTCCTTGCATATTCCAGCTGGCTATGATAATATTACATTTTTTATTTTTTTTCCTCCGATGCTCCGACTTTTTGCCCAGCTCTGATATGGGAGAAGGACAGCGGGGTGAAAAGGGATGGAGAGGTGGTGCTGACTGGAATGGGCAGGTCCTCTGATCTTTTCTGTCATCTTGTGGAACACTCTTTTCTCTCGAGCGTCGGCACCAATACCCTTAGAATCGGTCGAGCATCCTATTAATGCCTGTAATAATGATCTCAAAGAACCGTGCAGTACTAGTATGAGGACGAGTGCGACTACATACCATCAGGTTTGGCAGCGTGCGCTATACCAACTCATTACTCGAGTAGATGCGCCAGTACCCCCCTTGATGCAATATCAGATGGTCATTTACTCTGTAGCACATAGCACCTCAATACATGCTTTCTGTATTATTGAGAAAACTGCGCTGTTTTTTTACTCCTAGTTTACTGTTTCCTACACCTTAGGAGTGCATGGTACCTGTATTTAGTAAACTCGTTTCGCAATGACATGTTTTTACCACTTGGGTATAGGTCAGGACATTTCCGTCGGCTGTCATGGAGGCTGAGACACATCGGCATCCGTGGGAATATCCACGAACCTGGTCCGTAATGTGCCAATAAGTTGCTCGGTCCGAAGCGATGCCTATTAATAACTACCGACCACCAATAAGGGCTTTTTTTGGCGCTTCCAATGTTGACGGCATGCCCTGTCACTCGGGGACTAGAGTGGCCTGTGGAATGATAAGATACCTAGCCGTTAACAGCTGGGTTATTATCAGTTTGCGCAATTCCCCGTAACCCGTTACCTATCGCATTGACTCCCGTAGCGGTTTCTAACTCTTCACCCCGGCCAATATTTTGTTTTGATTCCCACTGAACTCTAGGTGAATACTCTGGAACCGGGGGTTCCTTTTCCCGCTTCGCCACCGTTACCCGGAGATAGTTCGGGCGTCTTGGCTCTTGATAAGAATAGTCCACCAAACCACACCCTCTTCTCACTAATGAAAGGAGAGCGCCCGATCCCACCGAATAAATCTAAGACTTCTATGCTTTAGGCACTCTGCTAATATTAGCCTTCCCTCTTCGTCTTTTGCTGGCATAGCCTTTATTCTACCTGCTTCTATGATTTGAGTGGTTAAATTATAATATTTTATCAGGATAATGAGCAGAGCACAAGACTTTCTCTCCAAGCGCGATAGTTATTATTTTCGGAGGCTCTAATAGTCATATCAACCGCAGTATCCATATTTAGATCAGAGAGAGACCATAGCTGTGCATAAAACTGCGAAAAACATGACCTCATCACAAAAAGAGACCGGTCACCCGATATCACTCAATCCCGAATTTCGATTCCTACTCTGGTATAACCCACCGCTAGTCTCATCGAATATATTTTAACTTCTAAGGCCCTGGCCAGGTATCGGCCTCATTAAGCTCGTGATAGAAAAAAACCGAGCTGTTGATAACAATCTGGGGGCTCACCATGAAAAGTCAAGGAAGATTTAACATTAGATCAAACGATAGTGAAATAAACCTTGGAGGCTATGGATGGCATTCACTCGAACCAACGAGGGTCCTTGTAAAGATTTAGTAAAACGCAGCGCCCCACTTTCAAACGTTTAGGTCACAGAAGGTTAAGAACAAAAATGCACTTTAGGTTTCTCTCCTGCCTGCATGGGCACTAGGCATAAAGGTCCTGGCCAATAGCTTTGTGCCTGCTGAGAGCACCCTTGCCTTGGGGGTTACTTATTCCACTACCGGTAGTGCTCGAGGGTTGTGAGAGCTGCTAGGTTTTTTTTACTTTTGGTTCTCGCTATCCCTGTCTACACACCCCAGTCTACCCAAACCACAGGCCAATTGCAAACACTATTCATTGAAAGCTTCTAGCATGATGACTGTTTCTACCGTTCCTAGTTTCAGCTTGAATTGATCATCAAGACTCACTTTTTTTCTCAGTTGAACTATTACTTTTAGGCTGCTAGTTTGTTTTTTATAGAGGAGATAGTCTTTAGCCAAGACGTTAATTAATCAAAATCCTTGAAACTTTCCTTGGGGATATCTGGTTCATCTTTGAGATATCCGAGCTCGCTAGCTTCTAGCCCCTGCCCCCCCTGCTAAACATTATATTAAGTACACCGTCAACTACAGTACACTAAGGAATAGTCACGGCAACGGACCTAAAGAAGCCATCAACGATGAACTCTTAAATATATCAATAGCAGGCGAATATGTTTTACCCATATACTCCCCCAAGGCCCTGCACATCGCCCCTTGTGGCACAGATATCCCTGAAATTTCACTGAATTCAAAGAGCCCTCTCTCTCCATTAAAATTAGATCTTGCACCGGCCTCTCCGGCACAAACTCCCCCAAGTATTCAGTGATTCTCTAAAGCTAGGAGGGAGATCGGAATTTGGAAAAATAGCTATTGCGAGGAGTGGAAGGGTAGTGTGAGGCTAGTATAAAGATAGTGTTGGCCCCGGCGTTGACGACAAACGCGGTCCAGGTCAGTCTCTGGGTTAAAGGGTGGGGTGGCTAGCACTGCACTACGAACTACTCGCGAGCGGTGGCTCCGTTTATGCTCAGTAGAACTCGGATGGATCTTCTTCTTAGCATTCGCTTTGGTATTCCTTGACCCTTATTCACGAGCTGAACCATGGGGTGTGTGTTTATCGACTTGGAGCTTAACTCCTTTGTAAAGTGCATAACTATACAGGAGATAATACAAGTGGAGCCTGCTTTTGCTCAGGGCTATTCTTGCCCTTGCCATTCCTGAGCTTGTGTCCAAAGCCAACCAATTCCTAGTGTGCAAAACTTCCCAAAGGCCTCAAAAGGCGGTCCTAGCAGGAGCCAATATGATTTTAAGCTCGGCTTGTCGCAAACGTTATTTAAGTGCTAGGTGATGCTGAAGGATGATAGGATCTTGGTAGTAGTTCTAGAAGCTACGGGAGTCTGGTAGGATCGTTCGGGAATGAGGTAGGCTGTTCTAGAGCTTTAGTAGTTTACGGAGAGGGTTCTCTAGCATGTCTCTCTTTTGTCGTGACGGGGGTGCGGAGCAATGGGAACATGCGTGGAGGAAAGGAGAAAGTTGCAACGATAGGCAGATAGCGCGGTAGTAGACGGAGAGGATTAAATTGGGACTTCTGTGTTATGTAGGAAAGCTAGAAAGGCCAAGCTCCATGACTGAGAAGGTGGGGAGATTGTGTTCCACCGAGATTTCCCCCAAAGCTGAGTGTTATCTTTTTCCATCCAGTACATCTGAGCTTCCCTAAGCCCGGGGACGGAGGTTCCGCCTCCCTAGGGTTATATCATTCCATTACCTCATTCACTGCGGTGTTAGTGACAATAACACGCTGGCTTAGGCTCCTAGTATCCGATGTGAAAGTCTGGTGCAATGCCCTCAACGGGATTATCACAGGTCAATATTGTAACATGATAGACTCTTCTGCCAGCACTTATCAATGGGGCCCCTGACGGCCTTTAGCCATACATTTATAATCCGTATTCTCCCAAAAAATGTTGCCCTTTTGCAGTCAGCCTGCCTTTTTCTTCATTTTCTTCATCCCTAATATTTCGGAGGTGGCCGTTCCTTCGCTTACGAAGAGTTTGTGACTAGATGGTAGCGATCGATATTTATACCTTCTCTTCTTTTAAGAATATATCTACAATGGTGAATTGTGCTTAGCAATAGAGTTACCATAAACCTTAGGGGAAAAGGTCCAAACCCACCTATCAGCAGGATAAGTATTGGTTCTCATGGCAAGGTTGCCTAAAATAACTAACTGGGGTAATGGCTCAGGTGTCGGGGCCCAATAACCCCTGCACAATTAACAGGGGCCAAGAGCCTATTACCCCTCCAAATGAGCTATTAGTGAATGACCAATAAAGGAAAGCAGGGAGATTGGTCTCCATCAATAAGACTGTAGTACAGATTCCCAAGCAGGGAAATGTCTGAATTGGTTTGTGACGGCCCTGCGGGTAGAACAGGTGCCAGTAAGATGCATAAGATCGATTTAACACGGTCACCGTTATAGGTCTCCATTATTCTGTATACTCTGCTAGCATTCAGTGCATCCAATTCCCCTTAAATCCCATTGGCTCTGGGAATCTGCCTTCCTAGCCCAACTTTCTGCAGCTAGGGTGCCCGTGGGAACGAGTGATAGATAGTGCTTACTAGGGATGCTTAGCTCAGACCTACTAGACTATCAACCGGACACCCCCTGTCAGCTCGTTTCCTTCACACCCTCTACCTTTAGCTATGGGTATTTAGCTTAACGGGACTTCGGAATTTCCCATAAATGTCGTTTCACCCAGTTCATGGGTTTAAGGCTCAGTTCAACCATGGCTGTGGATTATTTGGGATGGTGCTAGGTCGCCCATTGGATTTCCTAGTGATTCCTCTGAGTTCCTGTCATTTCCGGAGTGTTTCTTTATATTAGGTTCTTTTTTAAAGCTTATAGAGCGTCGTTTGCTTTATAGAGTTGTTGGTAGTCCGACGCGAGAGATATATCCCCAGACTGCTATCAGCGAGCATATCTACCCGCCACCTCCCTCGTAATTTTCTACCACTTAAGGACAAACTCGGATTCATAAGTGGCCACTCATCCACAACTATCTATAGCCTGATGGTAGAAAAAAAATATATCTTGCTATCCCCAAAAGTTAAAGCTGTCCGGCGGTGTCCGAAGCCGTTAAAAGGATATAAGGAGATGTAGAAATTAGTGTCTGGGAAATATTTCCAGACTAAAACGAATTGATGAATCAGAAACATGGGGTATCAAGTAAATGATTTCTCGACCTCAGGTCACAGTAAAGGTTGTACCTCTTTTAAAAAGCAGATGAAAAAATTGAGAAGTCACCATATAATATTATGTAGGAATTAGAAATAATACACAGGGCAACTGGCACAAACCAGAACCTCATCTAAGGAGCAACCACAACAGTTTACACAGGGATTAGACTAGTTTGGCTACATATATGCCAAGTAGACCTCCCGTCACTGCATACACCGGCACAAAAGAGAGATAGTGGGCTACTCCCCAACCTATCCCAAAGGCAGTTAAAGGGAATCCATATTAGTCACAAACCATTAGCTTTAGGCTTTATGTGCTGTGCTATTGAACTGGATAGAAGTTAAAAAACTTTGTACTTAACCTGGTGAATATAGGATGAAGTTGTATAGTTCAAGGGAATAGTAGCAATATTTTGTGTTGAAGGAAGGATGAAAGGGAAACTTGACGAAAGCTTAGGGTAATGTTATAAGGACAGGCAAAGAAGGGGGGTAGTAGTGGTAGGGTATATTTATAGCCACAGATGGGAAAGAACTGAAGACTTGCCAAGAGGCTTTGGATGGTGAGAGAGCTTATATAACTAGCTTTACCAGAAAAAATAAGCTTGTTTGAAAGCAATACTTTAGCCACATTTTAGTGCTAGTGGATCTCTCATTCTATAATAGCCGATTTAGAGGATAGATAGCCTGGCACCAATTAGGCTTTGTTTTGTTACAAAGAATGTTCCACACTTGAAGAGCTATGATACTTTACACGGGAAATACTCAGCTGACCACAAGACACCCCTAGGCCAGCTCTAAGAGGCCCGAGCCTGAATCTTGGTATAATTCACTATCTCAGAGCAAGAAATTCCGAAACACCTCTAAACCTTGGTCATGCAGTGCAAGTTCTTGATAAAACGTCTCTCAAATAACAGTAGTCGGTAGCTGAATACACTCTTAGCTTTTCTCACCTTACCACTAATGGTTGAACGAAGAAAACTGAAGCCTGCTATATTATTATGGGTCAGGTTTTTTTTTTACAGTATCATACCAAATACAATTATCACACAAACGATATGGTAAGCTTTCAGCCGTAATTACCCGTGAAATTCTACACACATTAATATATAAGCGGTAACGCATTCCAACCATCACTACACATACCTACCCCCTTACCCCCCAAGCTCCCTAGAACCTTTTTCTAGTTTCTCCGTACTCAAGCAGTGCTCGTAAACCCCCTCCCGCTCAGACAAGAGGAGACTTAGCCGTTCCAGCACTTGCTGATATAGCCAATATCACCAATCAGCGATCTTCTAGGGAGTGTTGATGCCACTACGGTAAAGGACATATGTAGCCTGACCTGGCGGACATCTATTCTGGCTTAGTAGTAGCACATTAGTTTGTCGAGCCTAGACCTGTTACAGGTTAACCCCTTAGCAAACGCCCAACTAGTCTGTTGAGGAAATTAACATTAATTAACATAGCTGGGATATTCCCCCGCTCCTACAAAAATTTCGACCTACTTCTAAGCCCTAATATCTCCATGAAAACTCATGATATTCTTATCTCTATTAACGTGCAGAGAATCACCCACTATACCTCCTAATAAAGCCGGAATTTCCCATCAGAGCGGTAGTCGAAAATCTATAGGGAGTTTATGTTGGTCAATAATTCCTCGGTAAAGCACTCCGGCTACAGACGCCCCTCGCCATCAGCTCTTCGCCACCACTTGAAACCTAGGGTAGCGAACACTCGAAATAAATCTAGAAGTGCCCCCGGATCCAATAACCACAACACCGCAAAAGGTACACAGTGGCGCAGGATCAACTATTATCACGGCGATTAGTAACTTACCAGTTGGGTTCCAACTTGGTTCCGATACGGGGAGTCTCTAGGGCCTCGTATTCAATGCTAAATCCATGTGACAGGGTAGGCTCACAGAAGCATTATCGGAGGATCATGTTCCCAAGCCGGGGGGCCCCGAAAATAAGGATTAAAGGTAATATTACAGTAAAAAATATGTGCGTACTTGATGGCTAGCACAAAATATACCCTCTCTTTTCGGGTTCTTCAGGGCTGGGACAAGCACCAGGTACCCACAGCCGAGTGAGAGCTGATGACACCAAGTGAAAACTGATATCGTCCAAAGCGGTTCAGTGCTGAACTCAGTAAGCACGGCTCCCTTAGATACACTAGCCCCCAGAGCAATGGAGAAGGGATATGATAAGAGAAAGAAGGGAAAAAGACAAAGAAAGAGATACCAAAAGTGATGTGCGCTCTTTTCCTTTCCTGTCTCTCTTTTGGTCGACGGTTGTGCTATATCGCACAGTGAAGGCAGTGCAATGCGATGTGCAATCCTTGTCCTTCTCTCCCACCCTCTGTCTGACGGACTGACAACCCACAGCGATGGCCTGTGTAGCGCCTTCCAAAAAGGCGGAGGTGATGCGATGTGCATGGGCTATCACCAATACCCGAGCGCTGTGCCTGTTTCGTAGAGATTTTAGCCAGGACCGATTACTCTGAGAACTGCATTTTTAGTCATCGAGGTGCCGTGCGGTATTGTATTTATTTCTTGCTTCCGCTACGAGAGCAATATCCTTTCACTAGTATGCTATGAGTGTTTGCTCATTCATTGTCGGGAAGGCACATACAGGATTAGCATTGCAACTCTAGATAATAATAATAGCTATTTCAGAGGGACTGATAAGCCACTGCACCGTACTTGCACCATTGTACAGCACCACCAAGAAATTCCTCCATACTACAACATGGCCGGAACTCTGAGCGATTGAAGTGCAATGATATCACTTCCTACCTTAGGTAGTAAGAAATATTGAAAAACAAAATAATACCCTTTCCCTGCATGGCGGCATGCCACTGAATTCGTCGGAAGTCCACCTCCTCCTTTTATTACCGTACGGAGAGTGGAGAATATCAGACAAGTCACTGGGGGATAATTTATTAATGCAGGTGCTGTGGAGGCTATATAAAATTATATCATAACAGCGAAAAAAGAGAATAGCGATAGGCCTAGTCTAGACTCACGTTAGATCCCGAAAGTTAGCGCAAGAGCTCGATTCGTCGCCGGTATTAGACTACGGAACTCGCGGTCGAAGAAGAGTGAAGAGTACATGTAGTTCAACATTCTTATTTTATCCTAGTAATACCTATCTGTAGGTAGGACATTCCATCTCCTTTCTCTAGCTGCGGCATCGCTGAAGCGGGGGCTAGGCACCTTGCGTACAAAGCCCGTGTCACAGAGGTCGGGGCTACGGTGTCTCTTTTTTTCCGAAAAGACTTTACTATTGATAGAGCAAGCATGTAGCCTAAAGGAGGCATCATCGAAAAAAGAAAGGAATCCAACGAAATATCACGAGACCACAATCCAGGTTAGGGATATGGTTGGACGGAAAGTTATTCCAGCAGGAGACACAGGAGGGCGATCTGGAACAAGTCTAGAGTAAAAGTAAGAGGCATCAGAGGAACTCAATGCATGAATTGTTGTTTTATTTATTCCCGACGCGGAATACACGCTTTCCGCGCACATTGCCGGTGGTGGAATGAGCGAAAAAAGTTTGGACCCACGAAGTTTGGCCAAAAATTAGGTGCTGTATACATGAAGTTATTTTTTATTTCTTTTCTTTTCACTTTCTCGCTTTCTCGCTCGTGATTTCTTGCCTTCTTCTCCCTCCCTCATCCACGTTTTTTTCGTTGTATCATATCATACCCAAGGGCCTGGGACGAAGATAAAAGCACCGGTAACTCCTTCAACAGTGGGTCTACTAGATGCTACAATGACATACCTACCTAATGTGAGGGCGCTCGCCTGATTGCCTGCTTGCGTGCCGGTTTTCTTTGCCTACTTGCTCCGCCATTCCCGACTCTACCGAATTCGGGCACCGGCAACCCCCGCACCCCTCCCCCCCCTCTTTCTATGGGGTCTTGAGGTACTCAGGTATACAGGTAAGTCATGAGGTGGACAGGGCATAGATGGCCCAAGACTTTCCTACTATTGGTGTCAATCAGAGTATGCTCTCGGGACACCATACCCTATCAGTCTCATCATTTACCTGCTCGAGCATGTACCGTTCTCGTCTCAGACAAGAAATACCCGAAGGCAGGGATCAGAAGGATACGATACAATTGTGCTTATCTCCAGCGAAGTACCCACCACAAGGAGGGAAAACAGGGATAGTTCAAGGATATTTCAGGGATATTTCGCCTTTCCTCAACGTGGCGTTCACCTCCCCCGTCTTCGGGTCCGGTCCAACTCGAGCAATTGCTGGGGACGAGCACTCGTCCCTTGCCAGAAGGACCGGAACGCAGGGGATATGCTTTGTATCGGCGCTCAGATATGCTACGCACAGATTTTTTTTACCACATTTCTTTAATCCCTGTTTTCGAGAACCTATGACCTGGGACAAAGCATATGGCCAGTCATCCATGCGTATCTATGTGCGCAAACAAAAGCCCCCCTCAATGCCCAGGCCAGTCTTGCCTAGGTACTGTAGGTGAACCTCCAGAATGGGATTTTTCAACAAGTCCTAAATAAGGGAATACCAGTATCGTACCCAAGTTTCCCAGGGGCTAGGGCATTAGGAAAAAGAGGATTCTTATTTTATTTTTTTCTGCCCTTGCGAAAAAGATATCCGTGCTTGAGCACTTCCAAGGGGATCCGGAACGAGAGATGAAAAAGAAAAGGCGATGGGTGGGCCAACAAACTCTTCGCGGTTACAGTATATAAGATTATTCGTCCCTTTAGGGATTTCTCGTCAGGCTTTTCATATGGAACATCCACACACCCGGAGTCCCAGAGCCACGGAACGCTCAAAAATGACTGTTTTGTTGCTTCTTTTCGAGCTTGGCGAAGACAAGGGTGTGTTGGCAACGAAACCACAAAACCCAGGCGTTTGGGTGAGGGGGTGGAGGGGGTGTCAGCATCCGTTCAAGGAGGGGGGGGACGGAAGGGCTCCTGCTCGAGTCGCCTCTCGTGAGAATACCGTACCCTTTGGATGCTATCTTTGGCCAAGGCAGACCATCAAAAAGGCCCTGCATCCCTTAATCCGTGTGGAGACTTTTAGCATTGCGCTGGTATGAGGACCAGAACTAACCACACTACAAGGAAGACAAATCAAACAATAGGATTAGGAAAGAGCGTGTGCGTCTACCACTAGCAATAAAACATGATTTCTAATAGCAATACCGGTAGTGCTAATATCAGGGCCCAAGAGAAAATCAAGAGAACGATGATTTAAGGGAACAACTGTAATTGCATTTAGCCAAATTTCCTGAATGAGACTTTGGTATCCTAAAATACAGAAAATAAAATATATGAATAACTATCGTATAAAGATTAAATATTTTTAGTAGAGCAAGAAATTATCATACTAATGAACAAGTGAAGTATAAAAATAAAGTCTGTAGCCTGCCACCCCTACTCTCATTATTACTATAATACTAGTTATCCTATGCTACAACTTATAAAAGCTTGGTAGAAATCCACTAAGTTAGTCTTGAAATCTCCTAAACCCTGCAACAAAGTACGGTAGAGGGCAATATATATAAAAAAGATATCATATAATACTAGAAAAATGTATAAAATAATCTAGATATTTTGATAGGTTTCCCATTTTGCCCTCAAATAATCAAGTTGTATTTCAGGTATGAAGCCATATTTTAGGTGATGTTCTGCACCGGGAATCTCTTATAGATTCCAACCTAGCCTTTGTTGGGGGGCTATGAGTGGCTGAACCACTCGAGTAATTGTTCTGGCAGCAGGTCGAAAATGAGCGAGAGCGAAATGGCCGGTTGCGAACTCAAGTCAGTAATAATGTTGAATAATTATATTATTATTGAATGTGACACCTTTGAGCAAGAGCATAATACACGTAAGCTTTCAGGTTATAGAAATTTTCAAGAAGAGAGGGCCACACTTCGAAATAATTGTTTTTATTTTATTGAATTTTTATTTTATTCGAATAATTCGTGACTCTCAGAGTTCCCTCATCACCCAAAGGTAAGAAATATGTAATATTTTCATTTTTTTTCCAGTGGTATTCCCCCCCCCAGCGGTACTGGTGTGCTTGCAAGAGGACAAAAATGCATGAAATGAATGCATGAAAATGTTTACCTCCTTCTTTGGTCTTTTCGGTTTCCTAAAACGGCGGGGTAAGTGACCAAACACAACACTACCACCGCCAGAAACGGGTAGCCAAGAAGAGAAATGCGTCGACCAGAAACGTCCAAATTGTTAGCCACCCGCAGTTGGTTGGAGTCTGTCTTCGGCACCTATGTATTCATACCGGTAATGCGCGATGTTCATAATACACGCGTCGCCATCAACCACAACATCTAACAGTGCGATGCGCTACGAAAAAAGGAAACCCACGTTCTGGGAAGGCATGGTGTGTGCACATACGGTACATACTCGAGGGAGCGGAGGGAGGAGGATGCGTGAGGTTGTGCGCAAAGTCAGAATTCGATGATGATAGGGCAACCACCCACTTTCTTTTGTTTTTCTTGGCTGTACTGGACTCGTTTGTTTGATCACAACGATCGGGATTTGTGATGGGAATGAATCCTTTTCGGTCAGGTAGTTTTTCCTAGATTGGAGTTGGGGGCTTCTCGAGATTCGTGGGGAAGCACTCGCTTTCACGAGCGCAACCGTCCACCTCTCTCGAAGGCTCTGGCTTCTGGCGGTACTTGTACCGGTCGGGTAGCAGATACAGGGTGGATAGGGATATGTAGGTCTCCCATGTGTAGTAACGATAGGTATCCGATGCATCACACATCCGGTACTGGCAGAGATGGAGGGTGAGCAAACCGACACTGATGGTATTCGTGGAGGCATTGGTGATAGCCTGGTCGTAACATCTAGCACCGGTAGAATCACAATGTATTATAGCAGCAAGCGCTCCTAGCACAGTGCTCATGTTGGGGGTATTGTGACTACTGTACGGTACTCGCCGGACGATGGAGCTCTATCTCAAGCTTTGCATTTTGCGGTCGGCTTTTCTCCGCTTCCGCATTGTATACTGGTCTGACGATGCTCTAGCTATTCCACGAATACTCGCACTTACTCTTACAGTTTCTATTTCTGTGAATGCTAATGTCCTATGGTTTGTGCACAAGAATACCGATACCGGTAATAAGCATCTCTTTTTCGCTCAGGTATGCGCACACTACCTTTTCGGTAGAGGTTGCAGGGGGGAGGATGTTGTTGGAGGTTCGTTGTTGTTGGGGGAGTCGCAGATATCGACAATAGACTAAAAAGCACGGCCTCCCTCTCCGCAGCCAGCACTAGTGATCAATTGGAGCAGTGTACGGTACCTTTCACCCCGATTATTCCACTGCCAGTGCGGAACTCACTCGTTCACTGACTTATCACCACTCGAGTACAAGGCGCACACAAGCGGGGTGCGCACCAATGCACCCAGCCCACCACTACCGTTCCCCCCTGTCCCCTGTTTTCCCGTTTAACGGCGGCCTCCGCCTCAGTATAGTTTTCCCTGGATGATACGTACGGTATTGCTGTACTACCTGTATCGTCGGAAAATCGCCTTCTGCTTGTAAAGTCGTACAGTGGTTGCACGTCAGCGCGGTGGGAAAGGTATCGTACATGTACACATGCTATGCCATGATGATATCGATGCTAATGCTGCTGTTGAGCCTCTCTTTGCTACGAGTACTCTAGAGCCATGTTGGGACAACTGAATACTTCGAGTAGTGCACTACCTACTGCATTATGCAACTGTGCATCTGCCATTGTGCGTGAAGGGAACCTCCCCTTGTCGAAATCTACGCCCTCACACACACCTTCGATTTTTCCTCTCATTCTTTCTTTCCCATCTTCTAGCCAGTCGAATAATTCAACATTTTTATTGCAAATGAATAAAACAAAAATGATGGGTCGTACTTATCCTTAATGAGTCTCACCCCCCGGGGATGCTCCTCCTACTCCCCCCTTCCCTCACTCTTACTCCTTCCATTCTTCAGGGTTGCTACCCAGCACACCGGGCCAATCATAGAGGAACACAGTAGCGTTCGCCTCGATTTTGCTATTCGTTCCACCACTTGAATCTACTTGAGAATTTCTGCGCACCTAAAAGTACGCGTTTGGTGATACAAAATTTCTTCCTCTTCTCTCCACAAAGCAGCCTGATCACTTCCAGGTTCAAAAGGGCTGCCTCTTCCGGCTGCTGCATCTCTCGTCATAACTCCTCCTCTGTCCCAGCTTAATCAACCATCAATCAACCAAGCTCCAACGAACAACGCTCAAGCCCAACTCACTTTTCGACTCATCTTTTTTCTTCATATATTGTTGCTGTTTGATATATATTTTTATTTATATTTTGCTTTTTTGTTTGAATATTGTTGCTGTCGAGGTTTGTGCTGTGGTCACTCAATACTGCAAACGGTACGCTTCTCTCTTCGCCTTTTCCGTTTCCTATATTTGCGGGGGTCTCATTCGGCTCCGTCCGCACAATCGGGTCGTCACTGGCTCGCCATCCTTCCCATCTACCAACTCCCGGCGGGCAGACCATCTGAACTTTACTGACGATAAGCGAGTGGATTACAGGGAATATAGACCGTGCTATAATTGTCCGAAGTCATCTGCATCATTTTTCATTTTTTTATTTTTTCACAATTACTACGGGCCTGTTAGAGTCAACGAGTGAGAAGGCGGCTGGGAGAAGAGAAAAGGAACCAAAAAAGGTGGCAAAGGGATCAAGAGAAGGTCGAGCGAGGAAAGCAGAAGAGAAGGAAGAGAAGAAGGATATTGAGAAGGGATATTTAGTTTGTCAAACGGTGGTGGTTGCTGTATCTTTTCACCAAGAGATAAAGATTATCGATGGCAGCTCCGCCTTTAGGCATCCCTCGAGAAGCAGGAGTTCCGCCCAGCAATTTAGAAAGCTATCTTCTCAGCTTCGCGAAGTTCCAGGAGGAACACCCGAACCTCTCGCCCAATGAATGTGCGAATCGCTTTTCTAGGCAGACTGCGGGTCACGGTGCTGTCCCATTTCAGGGTGAATCAGTTGGTAGTGATTTGAGAACTGTCAACCACAAGATAGGTTCATGTCCCGAAGGGACTCAATCGTCACCTCTCAAGAGCCAGCGAATGTCTCATTCTAATTCGGTAAACATTTGCCTCCCTGGAGATCGGGGCTGCTGTCCTCTGGGAACTTGTATTTGTATGCTGAGAGGAAGTGTGATAACACAGACATCTTCATATTTGGGAACCGCTCCCACTGCGCAGCAGGCTTTTGCCCTCATGTCTGGCCGATCTCCCCAGCAGTTTCAGGTCTCGACTTCAGTAACATGTCGCCCTGACTACCACGAGACCGCGCTGCCCCAGAAAGCCCCATCTCTTGAGGATATTCAATCGGTGATTTTGGGGGTGGATAGCACAAACCTGGCTCTAGCTGATTATCTCAGTCAGCAAGATAGGTCGGCGGAGCCATTCCCACTAGTACGGCACTCGGTCAGTACCACTGGTGCGAGCTTCTGCGACGATTCGATGGGCGGGGACTACACTTTCAGCATGGATGGCTCGTTGGGCGTGTGCGCACCTCGTATGCAACCCCAGTTATCCAGCTCCCCCTCTGGGTGCTATGCCGGAGGTGACGAGAGCTCCCATCCAATGACTCGCCATTCCCGAAGCTATTCGAATGCATCCTACAGGAGTCGTAGCTCCTGCTTATCGTCTCAAGGGGAGTCTTTGTCTCCCACCGACCACTTCCCCACCCAAAATTCCTGGGCTCCCATGAGCCGCGAGACAAGTAACGCCAGTTTGACACACGGAGCAACGATGCTCAGGCTCTCGTCATCCGCCGGGAACTCTACAACTGGGAGCGGTGGTGGTGGGGACTATGGCTCTTTCTGCAGCAAAGGGGGCCTGGACGCGATGTTCGGGTTCTTCGCAAGCGAAGGGGAACTCTCATCGTCATTGGACAAAGCCGCAGGCCAGCACATGCTAAAGAGACCTCCGAGCACCAGCGTGGAAGATCTTGATCACACGTTGGCCATCGAGGTTGCGCACGAGATGCAAAGGAATCAGTCGACCGCATCAGAGAGCGTGAAGCCACGGAAGCCCAAGCGGGCGAAGGAGGGCGCAGAGTCCACAACTGCTGCTCAAAGTGAGGGGGTTTCTACCACGATCGCTACAGGACATATGATGCTAGAAAAAGAGGAGCAAGAATATCAGGCTTCATGCATAGAGGGGCCGGGATCCCCCGCCAGTTGCCAAAATTCTACGACTGCCAATAAAACAATTCAACAGGAATCTGGCGATGGGATGGGAACAACAGGGAACCTCCCTACTAGTAGCCGAGTGCTAGCAGCGTCCAAGCCGAGCAAGTCTAGCCCCAAATACGCCGCCGTATCGGCCACAAAGCCTAGCTACACTCGACCACCGCATCCAAGGGTGAAATGCAAGTTTTGTAATGAGAGTCCTGATGGCTTTCGGGGTGACCACGAGCTCCGCCGTCACATGGAACGTGAACATTCCCGCCTTCGCAAGATGTTCGTTATCAAGGACGTCTCCGAGGACGGTCAGTTTTTGGCCAAATGTAAAGCCTGTCAATCTGGGAAGAAGTATGGACAGGACTACAATGCCGCAGCGCATTTAAGGAGGCAGCACTTTAACCACGGGACAGATGAGAAGAAAAAGAAGGGGTCTTTCAACACTTCTTATCCCGACATGGCAGAATTGCGGAAGTGGATGAACGAAGTCGAAGTGGTAGTAGACGACGGGGAATACTTCACAGAAGAGTTGCAGGCAACGGATGTTTCAAAGGCGGATAATCCGCGGATGGGTGTTAACAAAGAATCTGCTAGCGCTAACGAAGGCGAGGAGGAATCCATATCACAGGTATCCAACTCAGAGAGTGCCGTCGCAGAAAACAGCCCGGCACCGGCGGTCGTGATCCAAGACGGGGAATTAGGTGTGTCGGACGTTCCCACACAACACCAAGCACCTTTTGACAGCACCGCATGGGAAGAGCACGACCATTGGTACGAGTCTGGGGGCGCCTTCGATTTGTCCCATAATTACGGGGTTCAATTTTCTGTCTCTAGCGGTTCGATGCCTCTGGCGGACGCCCTGAATCGTCAAAATAATGCAGCTGGAGAGCAGGACTGCATGGCGCTACCATATATGCATTTGTTGCAAGGTAGACAGGACGTGCAACCCTCAGCGCGCGGGGAAACCGCCAGCACAATTTTCGGCAATCTCCCGGGTCCTGCTGCTACCAAAGATACCTCGGGGATCTTCAGCGCTACCAGTTTGGCAATGATGATTCCGGGCTCTGAATCCATTTTTGAGGCTGATAGCTTACACTTCTCTTAAAGGCAATGTCGATTTGCGCCTTTTCCTTTTCCCTCTTTATCCTTCTCTTGTTTCTATTTTCTTCTCTTTTCCTTTTATATTATTTTTCTGTCTCTGGGCGTTTGTTTTGTTCTAACCTTTGGAGTTATATTGATGTCTTTCTACTGATTTTGCTGTCTGTATATTCCTATTAAGGGTAGATCGCTCGTTTCCCTGACCAAAAAAAAAAAAAAAAAAAAAACGCACCTGCTTTGCGTTTATATACTGGGTTTTATTTTTATTTTAGGTTGGTTCTGGAGTTTGGTTTTATTCTCATAAACTTTTTTTTTTTTTTTGGTAAGGGGTTGGGGGCAAGGCGTGATCACTCTTTATTGTTATAGTTATTATTATTACTACTACTGTTGTTTATACTATATGGCGAGTACGATTGTCTTTGTTTTGGGGGTTTATTTCTTGTTTATTGTCGCCTTTTTTCATTCTCATTCCAATTTTCGGTTGTTGATATTGTCACGATTTTCTTAATTCCTTCTTACGCCTTTCTCTTCTAATGAAATATATAAATTTCAGTTTTTCGTTATGATTCCTTTTCTCTCAGCTTATTTCACTTGCGGCTTTTTACCGTTTTCTCCCTTTTTTTTTCTTTTTTCTTCTTCTCTGATTTCGATTTGTGTTAACGGGCAGGAACAAAGCGTAGAAATGCTTTGGCAAAGATGGGGGGAGAGATGGGGGTGTTTTTGTTAGAGAGTACCATATGGAATAAATCGGGAAGCGAATTACAATCGGTCTGGTTTTCGGGTGCCTTGGGAGTAATCACCTCCCCACTCAACCTTTCTTTCCTTTATGATCACATGCAGCTGAAGACGAGGTCTAACTCACAATAGCTGGGGATTACAATGACATTGCAGAAATGGCGCAAGTGTTTGTAGGATTGACTCAGCACGCTCATCGAGCCTTTTACTAAAACGTTACCATCGGGGAATTCCGGACAGGCAAATGTGTTTCAACTTTAGTTCTTCTGTCTCTATCCTGGCCAGGAACAACGGGTTCATCCTTGGTGCAGTACTTTGTACGAGTACACACGGTCTGGTTGGATCCCGCATTCTTTCCTTCTTTCATACATCCGTTCAGGCTTCTGTGCATTGGTCGCATAGGGCTTATCTGTCCTTTCGTACCATACACTGCCGGTATCATGGGGAGTGAGAATTGGGAAGCCGCCGCGTCACCAACCGGAGGCGTTGTGCTCTAGCACGGTAGTGTAAGTATAACACGATCGCTCGGATCAAGGCTGAATTGAACTCTGAAGAGAAAGCCTCGTTTGAAACAATGGTGTGAATGTGGGTGTGTGAGTGGGGGTTGGGCAGAGCCAGGGGGGTGGAGACAGAGTGACCGAAGGAACAAAATTATCAGCCTTTATCTGCCTACTTTTGTCGCCCACCGGACGCCTCACGGTCACATTTTGGTGCTGGGTTCACGCGAGTGATCATTAGTGATGAGTTGTGTGGAGTCGACAGTGCTTCTACGGTACCAGGAGGTTTATTTCCGTTACGATGTGTACGACGATGGGGAGTTACCCGTGTGCTCGAGTATCATGATATGTGGGGAAAGCAATCGGGAAGTTTTTTTACTTTCTTTTTTTTTTCTTTTCTTTTCTTCTTTCCTCGCCTCTCTCTCTCGTTGCTTGTGCCGTTGCTTGAGCACGAGTAGGTTTTCTTTTTCCTTCTCTTTCTTTTGTTTCCTTTCTTTCTTTTTTCCATCCTTTTTCTTTCGATCGGGAGTGGTGGAGGATGGTTGTTGTGGTTCGCCGGTTGTAACTGGCTTTCCTTTGCGTGGGGTTATTAATAGGGTGGGTGGGACGATGGAAGTCGACGGACGGATGAGTGGATGGAGGAAAGTGGGAGCCTTCCCTTTCCTAGCCGCCTCTGTTGCCTAGTTTCTTGCTTTCGCGGGGGAAAAAAAAAACAAAAACAAGAAAAGCGGGTGGGCAAACGAAGATGCCTCGATGAGCGAAGATACTTAGAATTACTCTCGCTCGGGCAATACCGTAGAATTCCATTCCTTCATTTCACTCACATTCAGCTTAATTCAGTAAATTTATCCTGTATGTACCGAATCCATGCTCTCCAGTAAAACAGTGCCTCACCCGGCGATCCTGTAGTGCATCGGGGACTGTACCTCTAACGCGCCTTACACAAAAAGTACCAGAGACTGGCTACAATATTGACACTCCCGACCGACAACAAAAATTCAAAACTACCTAAACGTACCCTCTTCATGGCGAGAAACCAAAATATAATCCATCATGACCTGAGTTGGATGAGAACAGCCCCCTTGGTACCTGGGTTTCACCTAGCTTACAACTATAAATTTCTTGTCCGGTCCTCAAAGGACTCATGCACACATCTTGCACTATCTCGCATGTCAAGGTTGAGGTTGTGGGGTACTGGCAGCCACTTTCATTGTATTGTGGAGAGTGTATGGTAGCATTGAGTGTGTTAGGTGGCAGGCGACTCTAAGGACTAGTAGGACTGGCTGGGGCTTCCAAATAGGTATCTTCGTAATGGAAAGTATATGGAGGCTTTTCAAGATAAACGAATATTATATTGACAAGGTCTCTTCTCTATTGCTTGATGGTGCTTGAAGCATGAGTTTTTTTGATTAACTCCTCTATTTATTTTTTCAACGTGCAGGAACCTGCATGTAGCGCTAGCTATGGCAAAGCTCAGGAACTTCTTCTGCTTAAGCTTCGTGGCCAGTACCAAGATTTCGCATGGTTATTCAGCCATTTGCTGTTTTAAAGTGTTAGGCTAGAAGTTTTCCTTTGCCCCAGGATGCTCATTTGCCCCTCAAGTACATTTTACCTACCGTAACTGGATGCAGATGGGAGCCATAAAAAATGTCAGCATTATTAAATTGATATTTTTTATTTTCTACTATTTTCTATTTTTTAATTGAGTTCATATATCTTTTTTACGGCCAGCTTTACTGTTCATTGTGGTGGTGGTGGTGGTGGTGGTGCCGTTGCCGGCAGCCATGCAAGGACTTATCAGTGTTTTACTGTGCTCGAGCACCGTAGGTAGATGACGAAGCCATATTTTAATATCTCCACTCTCCCGCACAAAATATTTTCTGCCAAGTTCAGCTCAACCCCCAGAAGCGTATCATGAACCCTGCGAGCACCCTATGTACCTTTTTTTGCCAACAAAGTTAACAGGCTCCCAAGACCAAGCAAATGATGCACCTCGGTCGTCATGTTGGTGGCGGGGCACTCCACCTGTGGCACTTAAGGGGCCGATCAGATAATACCCCGCTCTGTCTACTACTCCCCCTCTCCCCCCCGCTCAATTCATTGTAAACTCATCAAAAAAAAAGTACCAAATGGCTACCGCAACAACTTCAGACTATGCTGCTGGCGGAGGAACCACCACTCAGGCCTTGGCAGCTAAACCGAATAAAATTAATTCGAAGATAATTCTGGGTGAATTACAAAAAATATATACGAGCTTGTGTCCGAGGGGCTGCTCCACACTACCCGTTTCCGCCTTCAAGAGTTACCTATCCGGCACACAAAGGGTTGCCATCCACGATGCGCCCTCCGGGGGCGAGGAGGTGAAGGAAACTAGGGTGCAGAAATGGGTGCACAAGGTCTTCGGGCATGCTTCCCAGGCCGCGTCGGCTGAGAAGTTGTTGAGTGATGATCAAGATATTACGTTCGATGAGTTCGTTTCTTATCATGCTACTCCTGCGAATTCGGCTTTGGCATTACCAGATCCCAGGAAGGATTGGAGCAGGCCTTTGAATGAGTATTTCATTTCCAGCTCGCACAATACCTACCTTACAGGTCATCAACTTTACGGGTCTTCAACAACCGAGGGGTATATCAACGTTCTGCGTCGGGGGTGTAGATGTATTGAGATTGATGTTTGGGATGGGGATGATGGAGAGCCAGAGGTGTTCCATGGGTACACACTCACCAAGGAGATATCCTTTAAAGATGTTTGTAAGGCTGTTGCGAAGCATGCTTTCTCCGAGGGAGGTAGCTTGTGGCAGGGAGATGCCGGAGAGGGGCCTGTGATCATCAGTTTGGAGTGCCATGCGGGGCCCGAACAACAGGAGAAGATTGTAAAAATCATGAGGGAGCAGTGGGGTGATATGCTTGTTCAGGGAATTGACCCTGAGGATGTGGAAAGCCTCCCGAGTCCATTGGAGTTGAGAAGGAAAATTCTTGTCAAGGTATTCTCTGCTCCTCCACCCGCATCAAGGTCAAACTAACTCCCTAGGCAAAATATCTCCCACCACCACCAAAGGTCACACCTATCGACCCAACCGTGCCAAGAGTCCCACCCCCAGCAGTTGCAGACTCTTCATCCGATTCATCAGACTCTGAGCTCGAGGAATTGGCCAAAAAGGCCCACAAACAGAAGCCCCCGAAGACAAAGGTTACCCGAACACTAGCAGAACTCGGAATATACTGCTCATCTCACCATTTCCCATCTCACGCAGCTCAACCCTTCACTGATGAACCCACCTCCAAGATCCCGAACCACGTCTACAGCTTTTCCGAAAAAGTATTCGCAAACCTCCACGCCCAGCATGCAGAATCAATTTTTCACCACAACAAAGACTACCTGATGCGAGTCTACCCCTTCGGCCTTCGTTTTTCATCCTCAAACGCAGACCCTACCGAATTCTGGCACCGTGGAGTGCAGCTCGTGGCACTTAATTGGCAAAAGTGCGATGAAGGAATGATGCTGAACGAGGGTATGTTTGCCGGAGAAGGCGGCTATGTGCTGAAGCCCGAAAGCTACCGACCCGGCGGTATAGGAATCCACGAGGAGAGGAGGAACCTAGACCTTACTATCGAAGCAATTGCTGCCGCCAACATCCCATTGCCTGAAAAGAGCGATTCCCCAAAGAGATTTGAACCGTACGTTAAGATAGAGGTGCACACTGAGACGGGCACCGGACTAAAGAAGAAAACCAAGGCTAAACGAGGGATTGAATGCACATGGAATGAGAAGCTGGAGTTTAAGGGTATCGCGGGAGTAATTGAGAAGTTGACATTCGTTAGGTAGAACCCCTTCCCTTTATCTTCTTTGCAGATGCTTACTCCATAGTAATAGGTTCAAAATCCACGATGAGGAGTTCGGAAGGGATGATTTGGCAGCATGGGCCTGTATCCGCCTTGATAGACTGCAGGAGGGCTATCGCTTTGTGAATCTTATCAACAACGAAGGTGATCCTTCCGATGGGCTTATCCTGGTAAAGATTTCCAAGAGGGTTTATTAGTATAGTATAATAGGGTGGAGCCCGCTTCGTTTTTTTTCTAGAACCCTTGTAAAGCCTGAAGCTAATAGCATCATATCGTCATGCGAGTGAAAGATTATGAAATCAATTATCTTTCCTCCCTCTCTTCTGCCCATAGCTGAGATATGCCCCGAGTGTGCGCTTTAGAATTCATTATTGCCGTCCATATTGCTACATGGTACCCACGTTAGTAGGAAAAAAGGTGGAGCAAGCCCTGTGCTTGCTTCCACCCTACATTCACTACCGTAGTTGAACTGGAAGTGCTGCATAGAAGACCTCACTCTAAGGACAGCTACGAAGTTGGCTGGGGTGAAAGAAAAAAAAGAAGTAAAAAAGTATTCCGTCGCCGGGAATTGAACCCGGATCTAGCCGGAGCAGGCTCATGAGAGCGGCTGATGCTAACCATTACACCACGACGGATTGTGTTGAGAAGAGAAGATCTAATTGCATACTTATGCGAATGGCCATGACTTGGCAGCAATGAAGTAATAACACTCTAACAACAAGCTATTTCCAACACTTTACACTCCCGTTTGAAAAGACCTCATAGCCACACTGGTCAATTTATGTAACCCTGGCTGTTGCTTGGCTGGCACCAACATACTGCGCCAGTCACAACTACATGAATGAACTAGTGCGGTTATGAAGACTTTTCAAACGGGAGTGTACTCCTACTACTACAAATACATCATGGCTTATAATAATAAGTCATTCAAAGTCATCAAATAACTAAATATAATAATTAATCATAATTATTACTTACTACCGTTGATTGTATAAAATATTATTTCCAGCTTTTACTAATACTAAGGCCCCTCCAGGCCTCTGATTAGCTGTCCTTCTGCTCCCCTTAGTTTCTTTCATACTTTATACAGTGGAGATTGCCTTTCCTTGCTGTTAACTTTCCTTTGCTTCTGGAAGTTTCATACGTTTCTATACTTAATTGAACAGTGTTTTGGATGTCATGTCATAAAGCAGAGTGTAATATAAAAGCGTCACAGATATTTAGTAAACCAACCTACTGAGAAGTAAATGTTGCCATAGTAGCTTCGCCCTTCGCGAGACCCAACAAAGGGACGTCATTTTGGTCACGTCGCGGCTGCAGGTGTCAACCCGTATTATACGAAACGTCTGCCTCACCCACAAACAACCTTGCCTGCAACATTCTCGCCTGTAGGGGAGGGGAAGGGCTTATATTGAGTTGCCAGTGTTAGGCATACCGGTGTGTGGATGTTGAGCTATTTGGGTAGGTTGGATAAGACCCTCGGTTTTCCCCAGTGAATACACCAAGGGGGTTGGGGCGCCGAGTGAAATTCTATGAAGGGTTTTGTAGTTTCCAGATAATGTGGTATATAAAGAGATCCCTAATAATAACGCTCTCGGCGCTGGCTATATATTTTCCCACGTTTGTTCCTCCTTCCATTCTCTCTTGTCTCCACCCACCCACAAAGAACTTTCTTTAGAACACCCTGCTGTCTTTGGTCTTCTAGCTCCCGTGGCGACTTGAACTTCAACTATAACCTTCTCCACGGTATTCGAGACAAGTCTCTTTACCTACCCAAACCATTGCTACCTTGAGCACAGCTTTCACAGCTGCTCTCTCTCAATTTTTCCCTAGCCCTTCTTTACCTTTCCCACTTCTGTTTCTCTACTTTTTTTCTCCCTCTCCACCGCTTTCTCCACCGCACTCACCCATCACTGCACTTTTTACCACAAGTCTCCTTTACCACTTTCAAATAAACACCGACATCATCTTCAAACGAACATCTTCTACAAAGAAGCGTCAGAATGGTTCGCACGGTAAACACTAATTCCGCGAACTCCGCTCCTCCCGACAATTCAATCAATGGATGGACTACCATTCCAGTCAAACCTAAGACACTTGTGTCTTTCCCCAAGTATCCCACCGAGCCAACCATGCACATGCTTGTCTTGAGCTCCTACTTTGCCATAAGCACCAACAAGTGGATTTGGCACTGCTACCTTGACGACGAAATCTTGAGTCCAAACCCACGCGGCCTCGAGCGCCGCTTGCGCATTCAAAAGGCTTTCACCAAGAGCGGCAACTTCTTCGCCGAGCACAGGATTGTTCTGAAATCCCTCAACATCTCTACCTCTCGCATAGTTGAGCTGTTTTTCGGATCTGAGGAGGATCTCTGGAAAGCTGATGCGTTGGTCCATAAGTACTCCAAGGCCATGACCGGGGTGGGTGATCGTATCCGCCGTATGGAGAATACCGGAAAGATGGTCTGCCACGGAGTCCATCTTCCCGAGGAATACACTAACAAGTTTATCCATAAGTGGGATCTCAAGGAGAAGAGATTGCGCGAGCTTGAGGATATGAATCCTGTCTTTCATTCGACTGGCGAGAGGTGGCTTTATAGGATCCGCTGTGTGCACTATATGAGTTCCCTGGCCTCGAAGGAGCAGTTGGCGCGGACCGGAGGGACTTGGTCGGTTACCTTTAGCGACTTTAGGGTTGCCGAGTGCTTTGTTGATGGGTACGAGGAGTTCAACTTTTTCGTAGGTCCTTGCGCCGGAGAGATAAAGTGGTATCAGGAGCGGTTATTTCATAACCCGAACCGCTTGTTGAAGGGTCCTGGGTCATCAAATGGCGGCGGGAGTGTCTCTGGGATTGCTGAATCGATCGCCGGAGCTAGCAAGCGCGCTGAAAAGAGGGTTGAGGGTCTTGTGCTTAGCGAGAACCCCGAGCAGGCTAAAAGCACACAGGACGTTGGGGTTTATATCACCGGGCAGAGGAAACCTGAAGATCAGATTCTTCTTAGCCTCCTTGAGCAGGCTCAGAGCCCAGCGGACGTCAAAGTCACTGGTGCCGGGCAGCAGGAACTCGAGATTCAGTCGATTACCACCGCTACCACTGGTGGATTCAATCAGGCTGTCGTCGTGGGGAAACCGGACGTTCACGTACTCACTACTGCTGCCACTGATGGACTCAAGCAAGCTGTTATCGCGAAAAAGTCTGAGGTTCGGGCGCCTGCCAATGCCTCCATCAAGAAGGAGAAACCTCAACCATTGCAGCACTTGGCCAAAACCACCCCCATCACCACCTCCACCAACTCCGCGGGGGATAAAGCCACGCCGCCCACCGAAGGTGTAAAGCAGCAGAACCCTAATAATCCCAAGAGGGCGAGAGCGAAAGGAGCGAAAGGAGCGAAAGCAACTCTGCCGGCTAAGGGACCTACCAGTGGTAACAACGGCAACAACAACTCTGTCTCTGCCTCTTCAGTTCCAACACCTGCAGTCCAGACTACTGCCACTGCTATTCAGTCCCACCGTCAGCACCGCCAACAAAACCCAAGACAAAACATCAATCACGGACCACCTGACAACATTGCCGCCACCACCGCCACGGCATCTACCACCGATGTTAGTTCTGGTGGGGGTGAGGCTACTGCAACTTCCGTTGATAGATCTCAACTCAAAATCGAAAAAATGCTCTTCACAGAAGCCGCCGACAAGCGTAAGCAGAGAAGGAATCGTGGAAAGAAGGGGGCGGGCAAGAAATCGGCTGCTACTATGGCTGCTGGTGGGGGGGGAGAAGGCGAAATGAAGGTTCAGAAGGTGGTTGCGCAGGGGGTTGCTGGGTAATATAATACAGATAATGGCTCAAGGGTAGAGGTTGTGTGACTTCTTTCTCATGTTCTACAAGTGTTATTTTACCTTTGTTTGCGTTTATGTATGGCGTTGACGGTTGATTTTTTGTTTTGGGTGGGTTAGTTATGTTTGGCTCACGGGCCGGAATGGATCGAGTAAATTGAGGTAGATCGAAAGCTGGATGGATAACTATAGGGGTAGCATGGATTGTACGGATATCAGGGAAACTTGTAGCCTTTTTTTTCTCTTCCCTTTAGCTTTAGTTTTATCAACTCAGATTCCACTTCTATTATTCTCACGTTCTTATAAACTATGCTTTCTCAACACTTTTTCCTTCTTTCCTTCCTCTTCTAAATTGATTATAAATATGACTACAAGCTCTAACTGATACAGGATATGAGGCCACCGAAAGCTACTACTCTTTTATATATTGATTACAGCAAAAAAACTGGTAAGAACCGTCAGGCGCTAGTTACGTCCAAATAAGATTTTTACCCTAGTTTTTGTTCTCGAAATCGCAATGAGACGCCATACGCTAACTATTTGTAGCCAGGACTATGCCTTTCAAGGCCCTTATTTTGACGCAATCGTAAGTTTCACCTCAATCTATTAATTGTATTTTTTTGGAATTTAAGTAATTGACTAACTCCCTCTATCTGAATTGATTGGCCTTTCTTTTTTAATCTTCCCTGCTAATTCAATACTTGTATCTTATAATAATATAAGAAGCTCAGAATAGATATCTTTCATTTTATATATATAAACGCCATGGCAACTATACTATTCACGCCAGAAGTACTTTTACTAAGATATTAGTTTCAGGGATCATCCATCATAATGACAAAGCCCGTTTTTGATCCAAAAAGTAAAGGTCATGTCATCAGAGTCACACGTGGGCTGGTATTCCGCTCAATAATATATTTGCCAGTGCCAGTATTAGTCCTTGAAGGAATTTAAAACCTCTTCTGTTACTCTGCTGAATTCCAACATCAACATGTAACCATTTAGGTTGATAATTTCCGTTTTCTGACGCGTCCGGAGGGGGGCATTGAAAATATTCGATGCGGAGGAAATGATTTACGGTGAGGGTTTTACGCAGTGGAGTGGAGCGGCTTAAGTGGAGATACAAAGTTTGTATTGTGCGGAGATGAAAATCGTAATTGTTGTGTTAAGTTGAAGGAAAGACATGAGGAAGAAGTGAAGTGTTGAGAGAAAGAAGACAAGAGAGAAAAAACAGGAAGGAAACAAAGAGAAACAGACAGGTGTGAAAATAATTTTCATAGCTTGCGTGTCATTGACTAGTGCGTACGCGTACCAGTGCGGCCTGGCGGTGCGGGCACATCTCGCATCAAGTGCGGTCATAAAACTGCGATTTCCAACAGGGGGGCCTGGAGGGAGCACGAGTGCCAAGTAGTGACTAACCTATTATATTCTTCAAGGTGGTTAGAAATGTCATTAAGGGCATACTTTTCCATTGATCACCCCCCACATCAGGTCTAGTAACCCGGTCTACTGCTTGATTCTGCCCAGCAGTACTTGGCACTCGCCCCCCCTCCGGGCGCGTTATCGTACTTGCAAATGCCAGATGACTCTTCATACTTCGGCATCAGATCATTTACTTGTGACAATCCTATTGGGCGCTTTCGGTGGTGAAGCAGCCATAGTTTTTCTAACTCCACATTTTCCTCCCAGCGGCAACACCAGCGCCAGATCGAGTTTCCCAGAATTTATGGTATGTAATTGAATTCTTACTGCATACTCGTGCGGCCAAGGCAGAGTTGAAGCCGCGCCCTGTCGCAACCTCAGCAATCTCCAAGCCAACCTGGGAGCAATTCTATTGAGTATCCTTTTACAGATCGACCTACTGATCAATTTCTTTGCGTATGCGCAAGACTTCAGCCCAGCTCCCGAGCAAGTGCCGCCAGCCAAGCTCGTAATAATCTGAGGCCCTAAACAACCACATAAGGGAAGGGTTGTTAAGTGACATGGTGGCCTTTCTCACTTAGTAGGATGACAGCAATGATAGTGACTACCTCACGCTATCGCAAATATAAATCATGGGCGGTCACTCGCCCCATTCCCCTGGCGGTGAATGCGGACACTCACGGAGGAGACTTTGCACTGGTGGTCCACCGATCTCCCAAGTAATCAATATGTATGAAACGTCCTAAATCCGCGCGGAACGGAACAAGCCGGGGAGACTTCGGAGACGGAAGGCATTACTGTAACCTTCACTTAACCAATTCGGATGGGTAAGGTGGCACATTTTTTGCCACCAGCAAAGGGGGCCCCAATGCCCAGAGAATTAGGCGCTAACTAGATGCATCAAGGTATATGCTGCAGGCTATAGGGATATAGAGCCCCAACACAGTAACAAAAAATTTGTATGCCAAATTGTCTATGTGTCTGACCGCTCATTCAAAATTCGGGCTCAAATGTTCGTGTTCAGTACGCCCGTAACTTGTACATGCTCAAGGGGAGTGCTTGCCGTGAACTAGCATGGTGCGGCACGAAGTCTGCTGACGCTATACGGTTCCACGAGACACTGGGGGTGAAACCGCAGATCTAACTGGATCGAAGGAGCAAAAAAAGAAACAACAAAAAGGAAAGAGGGCTCGGCGCTGGCAACCCTGCCGGGCTAGGGCTAAAGGATTGGCCTGTGTGAATCCGGCATTAAAGGCATCCTGGCATTTCCTCCAGCGAGATGACCTTGTCTCTTGCGGATTGAAGCAACTCCAGCTCGCTCCGGGCCACAGGCGGAGAAAAAGTCCCCCCAACACCACCCTTCTGAATCGAGCGCTACAGGCCAACACAAGGTTCTCCTTCAGCTAGGGTTTACTCGGAAAACCCCCCTAGAATCAACCGAAAAATGAAAAAAATGAAATGAAAAAAATGAAGTTAAACCAAACTCAACCTATCCGGAAAATGCTGCATGCCCCTAATCTCACACCGAAACGCTTCATACTATTCTTGAGAGCTGAGCCATCTGTGAAAACAAGAAGTTAGAACGAATCACTTTCCTGTGATGTCCCATTATCCTACCTACAGTACCTATCATGACGGCCTTCACACCGGGGCCCAAAGCAGATATCGCGGGAAAACTTACCGTATTTATCAGTTGCGGTCGAGGGAAATAAGACCACTTTGGTGCAATGACTTGGGTTGCTCATGCTTAAATGATTTTAGCTTTAAACACTACCTAACCTCGTTGCGCTTGGGGCAAGGAGAAAATAGATTGGATCCTAAGTCATTGGATATCACTCGTACTGATAGTCTGTCGGTTCTTAAAATTTGCTTCTGAAGCAGCTCATGTACGAGTTGTGGATACTGTGGGGATCAATAGCCTAAACCTCTATGCCTACGTCACACCGCGTTTAATACAACTTTGGCAGGTGCTCAGTAATTAGGCCGCAGGCGACTTGCGCGGGGGGTGGGGTCCCCTCCGACTGCCCTCGGGGAGCCCGGTCCTGCAGGTTCCTCCTGTGGTCGCACTTGTTTCTCACGCATATGTCCTACCTAGGCCTAATCACTAGGATTACTTATCTCAGGCAAGAAGTACCTGAACACAAGCGGGAGGCAAAACCCACGTGGAGGAAAGGCGAAATACCCCTGAAAGATTCCTAAAATATCCTTGTTTTCCTCTCTAAATGCTTGGGTACTTCTTGCCTGGGATGGGCAGGCTGGGTACTTCGTGCCACTAAGAAGCTTACTCTACATATCTACGATGCAAACGTGGCCAGTTCCCCGCCCTCAAGGGAAAGCTCCCCTCACGTAAAGTCCCTCAGACAAAACAGGGAACCCTGACCCAAGTGTAGGACAATCAGGGGAGCTCAGAGAATTCAATATTAGCTGCAGAAAGTTACCGGGGGGTGATGTTTGAAAGAGGTTGGTGGAGGTTTAGAGGTCTTAGTCAGGAGGGACTTAGGGAAGTATCATGGAACGCCCTATTTGCTACTGTAACAAAGGCTGTTTGGTTAATATTTATGGCTGGTTAATGGATCAAGAGGATGCTGAGCACTCGGGTTTCACGCCGGTTGGTTAAGCTGTCTTCTCGGTTCAGCCCGATCTCCCCACACGTAAAGGGAACCAGTGCCGGCATTTTACAATTAGGATTTAACCAGCAACGGATAAGGGAGTATAGAGGAAAAAAGAAAGGGGAGGAAAGGACAAAACCCAAAAGTGGTGAGCTTCTAGATCCACTAACTTATCAAATTAGTCAAAAGATTGGTTCACAGTTTTAGCCTTACCGGTACTGTAGTGGGCATCATCGAGCATTTCAGAGGGGCCAATTTCATTGGGAGATAGCAATTCCGAGATCGGAGTGGCTGAAACCTACTGATACGGGGTTTAGGCACATCCGATTCGACGCACCGTAGCTCCGGTTCCCCCAGCTGGGACTGGGTCGCTAGGGGCACCATGCACAAAGCACTGAACGTGGGCTGAACGCAAGGAAGGGAAGGGAAACATGTGAGACAAGTGTGCAGGACAAATAAACAAAATTCCTGGTAGAAGAAGGCCAGGCTATACCAGTACAAGGCACATAGGACTAGTTAGACCACAGTCGCGCTCACGGTGCGCCAATCACTCTTCAAAAGGTGCTCTCATCCCCTCCCACCCAGTCACCCATACGGCGCAAGCGGGAGAAAGTCTGCCAAGATGTGATACTTAATTCGCAAGCACTGTTGGCAAAAACCATGGAAAAGACTGACCCCCCGGGGAAAAGTTAGCCAAGAGGTTCTAGTATTAGAAATATCATATTCAAGATCAATCTCTGCAGGGGGAAACCAGGTAAATAGTGCCGTTTCCCGAGCATTTATTCTGCCGACACTGGACCGTTTCCTCCACGTTTTCCCTTCCCCATTCTTTCTTGGGAAGGCTTTCTTTTCTTTTTCTTCCTTCGCCCCTCCCACCGACTGGGTCTGCCGGAAGCATAGCAGCGGCACCCACTCGTCGCGGGTCGGCAAGTGGGAAAAAACCCACGTGGCGTTTAAGCTTACACTTTGCCCATTCTCCCAATCTCTTCTCCCTTTCTCACGCCCCTTGTTCCGCCCCTTGTTCGGGCAGAGTATTAGGCGTTCGCCGAGAAAAACGTGGAAAAAGTGATGTGCGATGAAGGATGAGAAGAAAAGGAACTTTATTGTATCCCTTGCCAATTGTGCGTTTTCTATCATAATTAATTAGTTTAAACACAATTGTCCTCATGATCTGAGGGCAAGGGTCCACCCCCACCACGAGGCAAAAATACCGGTATGCTTTTGCTTTTGCTTTTTTCTTCCTTTGCTCTCCGAGATTAACCCTCCTGTTTAAGTGACCATGTTATAGCCTGGAGCCCTACTCCATCATAATCTTGTGATGAGTCTAGAGGAAAAGAAAAAAGAGAGCAGAGAGCAGAGAGAGCTGAAGTCCGAAATTTTTCATGATTATTTTTATCTTTTAGCCTGAGGCATACGCATACGCAATCCCTTTTTTCTTTTCTTTTTTCTCCTCCTTTCCCTCAGTGCTAGTATCTTTTATTCCCGAGGCCGTTGCATTAGCCTTAGACATTCCGTGCTTTTGCACAACTTTTGTGACGCGGGATCGCAGTCCGAGCAGTCCGTCTTTTGGTGCTTTTCTCACTACCGATATTCCTACCCAAATACATCACCCCGATCCGGGTAACGCTCTAAAGTCGACAGGGACGGAACAAAACGCCAATTCTCAAGCACTAGTAGTTGGAGGCAGAGCTTCTTTTTTTTTTCACTCTCCACCCCGCCCCATTGACTTGAAGGAGGGTTAGGTATGCGCACCGCAGGGAAGCAGGGTTCATAGCAAGGCGTCAAACATACAAAAACCAAAGTGACAAACAATTAAGAAAATTCAACATTTATGGAGCTAAGTTTATTCTCTTCCCAAAGTAAGAAGAAATCTATATCTATGAAATGTCTTTTTTTTTCAGCCCCACCCATCCCCATCCCATTAAAAAGAAAAGGAAGGGAATTAGGATTAGAAAGTCAAAAG
Source organism: Tuber borchii (assembly GCA_003070745.1). NCBI lineage: Eukaryota > Fungi > Ascomycota > Pezizomycetes > Pezizales > Tuberaceae > Tuber > Tuber borchii. Next base: position 241,427 of record NESQ01000032.1, on the reverse strand, counting down.
CGAACCACCTCCTACTCAGAAAAGGGAAGAGAAATAAGGAAGCAAAATAGAAGAGAAAAAACCACGGAGAAAGAGAAAAAAAACCCGTAATAGACCTTTTATCAAACTCCCAAATTCTCCAATAACCCCTTTTCGATCAGTCCCAATTTAGACCCCCAACCGAGCACCAAATATATGAAATAGCGAAACCGCCATAAAAAAGAAACGATAGAAAACTCCTTTCAAATTCGTAACCCAAAAAATCATAATTTAAAACCATAAAACGTGATAAACAGAACAGCTAGAATCAGGACCTATTTTCAATCGTGAATTAGCTAGAGAACCCCACAAGGAATTCGAGATACCTACCATTCACTTCCCCGATCCCTCGGCTTGATTGCGGCCGAAGTAGGATGGTCCGTCGGCGTGGGCCGGCTGATTCACAAAGTCCTTAAGAACCTTTTCTGAAGAGCTTCCTGCAGTCGGCTCGCTGGTGTTGAAACGATGATAGAAATCATCAATTGCTTTCCGGGAGAGATCAACATAAGTAGGTTTGCCGGACATGGCTTTAGTATAGATTTTTATGGAATATCGGCGTGGTAGGAGGGGAGGAGCTCGAGGGTGTCAAGTAATCCGTGCTTTGTTTCTAAAAGAGTAGACAGAGGAATACCGAGTATTTCGTAAGCTCTAAGACGAATCTGTAACCGTTTATTGCTTATGAAAAGGCTTTTGGAGACGCTGTTTCCTTGGTTGGTTTTCTAGAATTGAATTCGGGGGGGAGGGGGACCTTTAAATATTGTGAAATAGTGCTCCAATTTTGTGGGATCGTACAGAAGGGCCCAGCTCCCTATACCACCGTACCGGTACACAAAACGTTCACTTTCCCGTGCGATGTCCTCCCTAGGTGTCCATGTGCAGTGGATATCCCTAGGGCCACCCAAGTTTCTTCGCACCGAAGAGGTAAAAAAAAAACGGCGGCCCCAGCGCGGAGTATCGACCATAGGTGAAATGTGAACAAAGAGATCTAAGTCGGTTTTTTGGGTATATTCTGAGGGGCTTTTTTTTTGCAGGGCCTGGGTAGGCTGCGGTGGCTTATTATCGTTTGCCCGAGTCCAAGGTTGGATGTTGATAGGGCGAAAACCATTTCAGGTCGTGGTACATAACACACGCTAGGCTTAGATATTTTCTCTAGATATCTAAGCCTAGCGTGTCCTGCTCGGTGCTATGTTCTCTCTCATCAGCCAAGTTCTCTAACCTCAAAGACTGGTTACACCGACAGGAATAGGAGGCTCTAGGTCGGTACAACAACAAAGTACTCATATCGCAGGGACACCCTGCGAGCCACCAAGTACAGCAGGTACCGAGTCGAAGAACACGGACCAAAAATCTTCTCTTTTCGCGAATGGAGTACAGGTACACCATGTAGTAGTTGCTGCGCTGAGAACTTCAAAGTCCCCTGATCCCGCATCTCTACTGCATCTATATCGACAGTAAGGATCTGAAAATACAGCTATTATTACAGATTACCCTACCGTCCCAACTCTTAGGATGTAGCTGCAGAACCACTAGACCCAGACAAGTAAAATAAAGTTAATCACAGCCAACTATCAAGAACACTTCCACGCTTGCTTCCTTTTTCTCCTTTTCCTTTTTTCCCTCTTCTTCTCCATCTTTTCAGGCGTTTGTGCGAAAAATAATCGCTCACCTACAAATACAAAATCCCCCATTTCACTCCCACCATTGATGTGTGCAGAGGCAAAAATAAAACATATCTCCCCATCTGCGGAATTCGAGCTCCCGGCCCAAGGAAAAACTGCCGGCATGGCTCCCGCCACGGTAGCCATAAGGGGATCCGTACAGCCCTTAGGCAAAAGTGTTCGTGAATTCGCTTAGTTAGATGTTAGATTTTCGCGAACACTCTTGCCTAGGGACTGTAAGACTCGAAACCACCGGCCGGAGCAGCTGATGTTTGCCCTGAAAGCCACCTCTGCAGCCTTAAAAAACACCGAAATACAACTACCGTCCATTCTCGGCGGCGGGCGGGAGCCCCGACAGGGCCTTGGAGTAAGGTTGGTGAAGCCACCGGCACCCACTGATCTAACTCCGCATCCGACGTTAAGGAAACGTATTTTAAAATAACATAATCAAAGCACCATAGTCGCATAATGAAGGAACAAGCTAGGACCCAAGCCATTGTAACCATGCAAGGCCCACTATCTTGAGAAATCTTCTCCAATCGAGCTCAGAACACCAAATAGAAACCGAAGAGCAATAAGTTATGATATGTGTGTTTATTTACAGAAACATCGCTCGAGCTAGTTGCTGTATTCGCACAGCAGCTAAGACAACGACTTACCAGACAGTGGTGGAAAGGAAAATACAACCTCCCCTTCATATCAAAGGGTTTGAAAATTTCCATGTAACCTTCCCTAGCTCCCTAGTGTAGGAGCTTGCTGTCTTCCTGTATCGGGGCCTAACACTCGTCATCCACGGTCACTCGCGAGAATCTACACATCTCGATTCGCAAATGATACATAGCAAATTATCAAAACACGCGTCATAAATGCGGACACAAGATCGGATGTAATTACCTGAGGGTGATATCCCGAGGAAATTTGGGTTCCGGCGCCCGCAAAAGAAATCATCATACAGCCGCCCGGAAAGTTCTCGTCAAAATCGAGTAGAGCAAGTTTGGTTAATTGGGAAGAGCAGAGAAGAGCTCTGGGACTGTATCGTTTAAAAAAATAAAATAGCAACCCCCATCTATGCGGCAGGTTTGCAGGACGAACTGCTGATGGAAAAGCATCCAAGCAATCCCGGCAGACAGTCATCAGGGCGAGAAGGTTGAAGCCTAGCGCTACTCCTGCAGTCTAATCTCTCTATAGGTAACAAGCAAGAAGTATCCGGCCGAGAGCACCAATTTATTATGAGCGCTCAGATACGCACATACAATTGACAATATATATTTTTCTAACCCTACGTTCGAACACCCCCCACTTGTAACTTGTGTCTCGATGGAAAATTCGTGATACCTTTCCCGGTGTGACCGCGGACCTCCTATCACGCGCGTGCGTTCGTTGATGATCTGCAGACATGTGAAACATGGCTCAATGCTGATCGCGTTTCACGACAAAGTCAAAGCAAAGTGGGGAGGATTGAGGGACGAACTGGTGGGGCCTGGTTTCAATCTGCCGAGCACGATCCAACAAGAACGCCCACCACCACCGCTCCACGGGCAATCGCACGGTGATCCTAATCCTTCTCGCACGGCCTACTCTTCATCTGACATGCAAATGTGCTGAGAGCTATCTTAATCCTCGCAGACACTCAATTGTTCACCGCGCATCCTCCTAATCCATAATATTCACCAATCGATTTCCTCACTGACCATGAAATATGCACTGTACCACCGGCGTTCAGTACCCTGCATATTGGTCCCATGACATGATTCAATAGCATAGATACGCGTTCTCGCGAGAGCCTATGAGGCAGCTTGAACATCTAGGAATTCCTACAATTGCAAAAAAGAAACGCTTTGTATCTGGTATATGCAGGCGATTCGATCCCACCAGTTTTGGGGTTATCTGGTGATCCTATCAGTGGGGAATCGGCGCTATGCCATAATCGTAGGCTAAGCCGCTCGCATCCCGGGTTCGCTGAAGAAGGACCGAAAGGCTCTGCCAGCCAACATAAAATACATGCTCACAAGACCTCCGTGCAAACGAAATTGGATAGGCCAAGTTGGGTTACCCTAAGTTAATGATCAGAATCGATCTAGTGCAAAGGATATCACCCCAGGAGCACTATGTACTGCCCTGTACAGTGCCAGCTCAAGTTATTCCTGCCGAGGTCAATATACCAGAGATACAAGTGAAAGTTACATTTCACCTCTCTCGGCACTCAGGAGAAATACCTCTTCGCACATGATACCTCTCAAGTTACGTTCGTTGATGTTGGCATTGGCGGGTAGTACTCGTAGCAGGCAAGAAGTATCGGATGTCGGGGGTCGTGAATCGGTAGGGCGGCATCCAGATACTCACGGACTCTTTGCTATATATTTTATTTTATGAATCCCTGTTATCGGGTACCGTGCTTCTTGCCAACTACGAGTATAGAGTCTCGTTCTCAAGCCCTGTAACAACTGTACCTTTATTATATTAGCTTAGGGTAGTTCGACTCGAAAGGCTAATGCCTATCGGTGGACTACTCGAGTGTAGCAGCCGCCTGGGGTGTCTCCTACTAGTTTACCTAGACTCCTCAGTAAAAATTTCTGCTAAGCCAGTAGGAGATGCCAAGCACTGTATTGGATGCGTATGCCGTAGCTTACCGCTACAAAGGCAAATGCCGTACTATGTTACATATTTTGGGATGTCGGAAGCCTTTGCCCTTGAGCCCATCCAACCAGATCTCAACCCGCCCCTGACAAAGGCAAGGTTGTTCACAGACGCCGTCAGCATTATAGTCTCTAGCCATGGTTGGGTTACTAGATCTGATGTGTCCCCTTGAGCACGGCACGGAGCATCTCGGTTTCGGCCAGATACAGCGCTTCATCTGTGACGCATGAGGTCAAGTGGTAAGTTAATTGATGGGATCATTTATGGGTGCTTCACAGGCGATGCCCAAGTAGCAAACGAATTAGACTGCGGTATTGTACTAGTAACGCATGATAAGTACCATCTGTTTGATATTGCCATGCAAGTTCTGTATGGTGCCATAGCAGAGGGCGTAAAATGAGGTACTCGTGTACATGGGCTTGGGGAAACTATACCCGTGGGTACTTTAGTTCTCCGAGTGAGGCGGATTGGTGGGAAAAATGCTGTATGATGACCTTTTTGAGGGCTCTTTCAATAATTCCTGCATCAATCCCAATGAGGAATTATCATATCACTCCTTAGAACCCTGAATCCTTTTTCTTTTCTCATCACTACAGCCCACCTTCACCAACTATAGAATGCCTTCTTCTCCCCTCTCTCTCACTAAACTTTACCTGCATTGACATGAAACCCGGTCGGTGGGAACTCTTCCATCCTCCACCTCCGAAAATCTCCACCCCCCCCCCAAGGCATAAGTCACTACAGCCTCCCCATCCACCTTCATTTTTATCTCACACTTTCATCAAAAGTAATCATTTCCACAGGAAGGAAAAAACCCTATCCTTTGGTTAGCGGGCTAAGCCCAAACAAGTGATCTAAAACACGCCACGCCCACTGGCAGACTGCAGAAGGATATGTTAACCACCGCGAAATTCCTGACACTTACTGCAAGCATAACTTGAGAAAAAAATGCCAAGGCGGATATACAAAGGTGTACTAGCACATCATAATCTGAAACGAAGACTTACATCACAGTGGTAAAAAAATTGCGGTGCGGCGGTTTCCGTTACTATTGATAGTTTGATATATACATTTGTGCTATTAGCGCGCTCTTGCCTGGTTCGCTTTGGACTCAATGCTCCGCTTCCTTCATCAAAAAAAACAAACAATAAACCGGAATGCAATGGATCCAACATTTAGATACGGGTAGGCCATAGCGTAGAGGGTGGAATACTGCAGAGGGACTCCAAAAGGGGGGCTCAAACGAATAGCTTTTTATCCGTTTTTTTTTTTTTTTAAAAAAAAAGAGCCTATTTCTGGAAAGTATGGTAAGTTACTGTACTAGTACAAGTATTTCACTAGCATCAGCCGCTTGTACCATGGGGCTTCGGGGCTCGAACCCAGTTCTGGTACCGGTATGCGACTTCACTAATAGGATGCTACTAGCGAAAAAAAAAGAAGTATTTGGCTTCCAGGCTTGAACCTCAGTATCATACGGTTTCGTTAAAGCCGAAACGGATATTCCGAAATTAGTTCTTCCCCGGCTGCGGTGCCCCGGTGTATGTCTGGGAGCTGTGAGGTGCTTCTGTAATTTGACCCCGCTTAGGATTGGTGGGATCTATTGGTAATTCCTGTGCTAGACTTCGGTGGTGTTTTGGGAATTGCCAGTTGCGCTCGGGCTGTTTAGGAACGATAGACTCTTTTTTGTGGCAAGATGTAGCAGACTGCGATGCTCCTTCTACTGGATCACGCGATATGTAAAGGTACCGTGCAATACGTAATTACTAGTCTAGTACCTAAGGTCAAGCAATATCAATACATACCGGTAGCACATACGGTACCATGCTACATGCTTAAAATGCCAAACCATATGAAGTATGTTCCAACCTCACCCGTCAACGCGCGTTCAGCAAGCGACCGCCTAGATAAGAAAAAAACCATACCTAATCCTTAGTGCACCATTGCACCAATCTGGACCTGTTATCCTAAACAGAATGCTGTAGCCTCACTCCAACTGCAAGTGACCCAAAAAAAACAGTTTCGTTTCAAAAATGTTTCTAAACTGGTTCGCCTCCACCCCAACCACTGGACCTGGATTTGCCAGCTCACTAGTAGGCAGATTAACCTCAATCCATGTGCTCGTACTACACAAACTATGGTTGACTGTAAAACCTCAACCGTAAGTAAATGTATGCAGGAGGTCTGTGATTCGTGTTTTCTAGGCGATCGAGGAATTGTTGGATGGAGAAACGATGAGCTGATCTCCTCCTATCACCGGCATGGAGCGACACAATTTGCAATTAATCGACCAGGTTTCTTGGTCTATGGCAGACCATGTGCCGGTGTGGCATAGTTACAGTAGGATCACAAATAACAGTAACAGTACTGTATTATGAGATAAAAATCCCTTTTTGCTCTTTGAGACCTGGCCGAGGCTTGATTTCTGGACTGATTAGATATCTCGGTGCGAACGGAGTTATAAAAATCTGGGGCTAAATGGTCGTGATCATTGTTGTTTCGAAATCTGTTCTTTTCCACAGCTCCAGCCCTACATCAAGACCGCTCTCGCTGGGCACAATACTGGTATCGTATCCGCAACGCAAGGCTATACAATAAATGTACCTTTCTTAATACGATATACGCACAAACGGCGCATTGTGCACGGGCCGCAACACTCTCATGGGACCTTGGGGAGATAACGAGATGACGATGATGCTAGTGTCTCGTGGACTGAACCTACCCCTGGCGAGTCAATTGGCTCATGATTGAGCCTTATGCAGAATTTGCTCCAGCAAAAGCCCCAAAACCTAGCCAACATCAACCTTCCTAATGAGCACGGTGGAGAATCCAGTATCTCGTCTTACCCACTGCTCGAATTTAGCGAGGGAGATGATGTGCCTCTTCTGATCGGGAAACTTAGGCGAGTGCTCGCACATGACCACATTTGGCCTCCACTTTGCCCTCTAGACCATTGGTAGCCTTAGCTCAAGGGTGTGCTAGAGCAGAATACAGAGGCACGTACTGCTATCGGGATTGAAAAAAAAAAAGAGAGAGCTATACATAATTTAGCGCTAGCTTTGGTTGCAAAGTGCAATTTTGAAACATTTCAGTTGCAAAAAGGCACTATAAAAAGTGGGAAAAAGGCCTCTCTATCGTTGGGCCTTAATTTTATTTCCGGTAAATCCATTACTTTACTCAGCTGGTGGGCGCGCACAGCACAACGAAATGGGATCGGCGAATGTTTCAAGACCAGAATGAACGCGTTTCCGTCCTCCCCTTACCATCATCACAAGGTGCTTGGTATCGTAGCGGCCGGGGGTGGGGAGGAGTGGGGTTTCTTTTTCATTTATTTCCCTCTTTCCTTCGATGGAGCGCACATCGCGCTGTGCATTCTCACTTTTATCTCGAGTTGCACCCATGCCGAAGTGTCGGGTGTTCTGGGGTGTACCTCGAGAGAAGAGCAAATGTGCGTAGTTGCCATCACGTTTGTGCCTTGCAGCACATCATCCCCTTAAGGCCTTCGTTCCACCCACCATGTGGTAAATGTTTAATCCTAATCATGGCAGTGCACCGGTATGTGCACAAAAAAGGACGATAACGAGGGGAACGCGACCCTGAGTTTCCTGTTCACTGATTTGAGGCACAGCTAAGCGATATCCCAGAGATGCGCTCGATTTGCGGTCTCAGGCACCGGCTGCCGGTAAGGCTTAGCTAGATTGTGGCCGTTTCCCACCTGATCGTGTCAGAAGCAAAACGCCTGATCTACATGTCGAACCTTGGGTTGCGGACCACCCTATCCTGTATTTACGGTACCGTACAGTACTAGTACGGCATTGCACCGCCCCGAAAGGTGGCTTGTCTTCTGTTTCGGAAGACTGTTATCGCGAACATCTAATTAACACAGTTCACACCTGTGATATCCAAAGGGTAAATAAAATTCTCATTGAGTCAGCTCGCACGGAGCTCCGCTCCGCTAATCTTGGTGTTACCATTTCGTCAATCAGGCCAATTTCTCGTCAGTGAGTGGAATTACACTAGAACCCATACTGGAAATTTTTAGACATAACTCTGATCGCTGGTTGTACTAGTACAATACCTTGTCGCAGCATAGCAAAGCCACGCTAAAATGGGGGCGGTGGGGAAAATGAACATGAGCAACTCAGGCCCACTGTGCTAACTGCTAACCCCTCATGAATTCCCACCAAATTACATGTCCAGGCAGCTGAGAATCTAGGGGGGTCTATATTTCGCCACTCATGCTCTTGATGCACATGGGACCCCTTGCAATAGGGCTCATTGTGTAGAAGGGCCTGGAAACCCAGCTTGTCCGCCCAAAATTTATATGACAGCCCATTTGAAAAGACACTTGTTCCGAAAAAATTACCAGTTTCATGAGCAACTATTTCCCTCAAACCCGGGTATGTTTATCACAATATCCGAATATTTCGCTGTGCGAAAGTAGCTGTGATTGAGCAACTTCTACGGTATGATAGCTGCCTTGTAAAGCTACGAAAAGCTCGAGTCTGGAACCGAACTGCACTGCATCATACAACATCCAGGGAATCCTACCCCTCGTTGGCAAGCACATTCTCGCATGGATTCAAGCTTTCCTCATTGAAACCACAAGTTTCTTAGCACATCACCGGTACCGCAAAATCTCGCATGATCCCTACCGGTACCGGTATCTCCGCCAATCCCTCCTCCAGCACACAATAGGTCTAGCCTGACAGGCCAGCAGAATTGCGAATGCTACTGTATTCGAGTAGTTAATGAGACCCAGCACACTACCGGTAATCCTCTTAGGCGTTTTTGCCGGAGAACACGGGGATTAGAGGCCTGGCGGAGATAGTGGAGATTTTACGGTAGCTCCTAAACGCCAAGGCGGGATAGGACAGGACGGGCTTGCTGCACGCCCTTAAGTAACACTTGGGAATTCTCACCGTCCTACACCGGCTACCCGAGAATTGTGATATTTGGTGGAACTGAGTGCTGAAAAGATTTTACCGTAAAAACCGGAAGGATCGAGAGCCCCGCTAGGCCACTGGAATTTCCTCTCCAGTAAGGTCATTGTATTTCTCTTTTTATTTTTCTTAACTAAGGACTAAAAGGAAGCTTTTTTACCATGTCGTCTACTGTTAATCCAAAAGGGGAAATTCTGGACGTCCTAGCGCCATTCTCAACCATCCCAAGCTTTACTTGTAAGGTATCTGATACTAGAGACTTATCGATACCGGCACGGTACTAAGGCATCGGGTCCTAATACCGTATGGCGCAGGAGCGCGTTAGTAGGAATTGCTTATTGCGGGATTCGGAGGCAAGGGCAATCCTGACCGGGCCATGATTCGGTCTTTCTTTAGTAGGCTAAGCTTATAAATTTAGTTGTTTCCATAGAAAGCCTAGTTACGGCTAGAACCAACTTTCCTTACAGTACCCGAGTACTAGGCTACTAGCAGTCTAGGTCGCTTCAATATCGTAGGGATTCGTCATGTCAACTCACGCCTGAAGGCTTCCAGCAGGCTCAGTTCGCCAAAGCTATGCCACATGCGGAAGAGACTACCGTAAAAACTCGTCAAATCCACTATCTCCGTCAGGCCCTAATCTCCAGATTCTAAGTCAGAAGCTCTTAAGAAGGATTAGTGCTCTCCTGACACGGTATAGCCTGGGTCATTTGGCTGTGTCGGATCTTGTTACCTTGGCCAGCTAAACCTATCTTGGGCTTGATGTCGCGATTTACAGGGATATTCGTGACAACACGGAGATAGTGGATTTGACGAGTTTTTACGGTATTCCTTCTCTGAGTGTCTTGTCTCGGATCTCATTAGCCGGTATTCGTCATTCTGTTAATCAAGCTTATTGCGGTTTAGTAGGTGATTTCCCTCGCGTAATTAGATACCGGTAGTACGGTAGATTCAACGGGTTTTTACCATTTAGTAACAAAACCCATCAGTTACGCTTTGTGTCACTCGTGACATCATCCCAGGCGGGCCGAATTGTTCACAGGCATCACGAGAGCGGAGAGTGAAGTGAACGGTAATTGAGCTAAAGCTTGGATGTTTGCTATTAGTCAGTGAAGAGAAAGGAAAGCAAGGAAAGAAGAAGAAAGAGAAAGGAAGCGATGCCTACAAATAAGCTTACACACATGAGAGCGATGCAGTCACAGAGAATCACTCATGGCGGGGCTATCTGTTAGATATTATGGATTGTTTGCGGAAGCTCGGTCATGAGGATTACCCGGCTGTCGGTGGTTAAGCAGCTCGCTTGTTCCCCTTGCACTCTCTCTTTTTGTTTCTCTCCTCTCCACTCATTAAGCTCTTCTCAATATCAGAACAAGAACCAATGAATACCGGTCTTAACACAACTCTCATTTGATCTCCAATTTTCTCTCTGGTTCTCACCTTCAGTAAAGCTCATCCGCACTTTCAGTGCTCAGCAATCGGCTGTGCAAATACTCTATTCCGTCTATCGCTTGTAGTGTTTGACTTATCACGGATCATTTCTAATACTATCGAAGCCACGAACACAAATTCCAACATGAATTATAGAGTTTCTCTTAACAGGACAGCAGTAACGTTAAATAAAGAAGAAGTCTCTAGGATAGACCTCCCAGAGGAGTATCATCGCTACTAGAAGGGCTCCTAAAAATCAGGGCTGTAACTCAACTTAGAGCATCTCAATAACATTACATCCTCTTGTCCGGTATAAATCTCTGTGAATTCTGGAACCTTTTTTACATTAAAAGGTGACTAGTTTTCCAAGGTCACTCACTATGACTTGCGGATCCTTTGGATTTTAGCGCTTAGGGATAGCGGGGGTCGAGTTCAGCACACCTAGTAAACACGCCTACCGCCACTCCCTAAATTCTATATTTTACATCCAAGGAGAGTAACCGTTACCAATTCCTCTATATATTGCTAACTACATCGAGAACAAGCCAACACTTTCTAAAATGGGCTAGGAAGGTTCCACATCTTCGGCCCGGTCGGCTTCGAGCAAGGAGCCTGAGAGAAATATCAAGGAGCACAAATCCTAGATTAGAAATGGCCATGCTAATTAACATGATAATCTATCATAAACTCCGAAGCAATTATCCCCGCTTTTTCTTCGCGGGTCCTGTCCGTGAGCCGAAATGTCCCTGATTGGCAAAGGCATATAGAGAGCAACTGTTGGTAGGATTTTTTTTTTCTTTTTTTTCGAAAGTCCACAGGCGCTCGCGCCTCGGTAGTGGGCCTTCTTGCCTTTAGACCTATCCTTCACTCGTTAGCAATTATCATAACAATCGAAGATCTGTTTGCTCTATCAATATGTAATTGTTCTTAGTCATCCTCGCCTATCACTCGGCCCAGGCGCAAACCCGGCGGCCCCGCCGGCTGCCTTCCTGCCGCCGGCTTAACAAGCCTCTAGGGGCTGATTGCTGTAAGGGGAAGCTATGACGACCAAATGCCCCACTACCACTGCGATAGTAAGTTGTTTCCCTTTCCCGCAGGGGTTATCCGTCAGGCGGCGCCTGCGATCGGCAAACAGAAGGCGGAGATTCAGACGCTAAATTCCGCTACCGTTGCAAACCAGAATAACGCTGCGCACTGCCCTGGCTTATGTACTACCTAGGGCTTGTAGTGGAGAGGTGTCCGCCATGATGCCTTGTCAGTCATACTGACCCCCGGCGGTGGGGCTCCTAGCGCCAAAGGCAAGATCCCCAGCACACTGGCGGTGTCTGCACTTGTGGGGATTAATTCCCATTCTAGAGGGCCATTGTACCCTAATTAGCTCCTCCTTGTTTGGCATGGTCAATGGGGTAATGACCAACCTACTAGATTACGCTACTATTACAGATGCCTGAGCCAGGGAAGTCAATGGTGTGATGTCTGAGCAAGGCAAAACGGTAATGACACAGGTGATGAGCCGAAAAAGGCTGAATCCGGAGCTGGGGACACCGTAAGTCTTGCTGTCCCTGCAGCTCTAGTTTTAAGGCTTGAGAGTAATCTAAAGCATTGCATCCATGAAAAATTAGAAATCATCTGCTAGCCAGCAAAAATCAAAGCTTCCGAGTGAGATGGGGTGTCTATTTTTTTGTTCCATTGTCCGCTCAGTAATTAATCTAGCTCCCAGGCCAGGGCTCCTATTTAGAAAGGCACTATTGCGGCATATCTATTATTTCGCTTTTTCATATTCGGGTATTCAGATGGATGAGCTCGGGTGGAGTAATAATCACAAAACATCACTCTCGCATATCATGACATAAGCAAAGTCCACTACTAGTCCTACGCATACTCTCCCCACCCGCAAATAGGGGTCCATTTTTTATGGGCACCCAGACACGCGCAGATATTTCACCATACATTTTTTTTAATCCCTGCTTGCGGGCTCTTCTTGCCTGGGACAAGTATCATACTCCGAGAGGGCAGGAGCCGCTTGGCCGGAGTAGATAGGGATACCTTTAACATGGTAACCTCAAATAACTGTTCCATAACCTCCTGCTGGACGTCCATAGATAGATACGACACTACAACTCCATCCGCGACAATCCCGACAAACAATAATATAATACAACTGGCTCCTTCAATCCCTCAACCTCCTGCAGCGATAGCACCAGCTTCACCGCATCTCCCCCTCCTTTTCCGACCAGAGGCCGCCCCAAGCACAACTAGCCACCCCGCCTGCAGGATAGAACACATATTGTACAATCAATTAAACCACAAGGCTCTCAGAACATTCCACGAACAACTCTCCCCTGCAGTGCAATTTCAAACCTCCCCCACCACCACCACTACCCCTTCCTGTCAAAACCCGACCGGGCATAACCCTCCAAAATCTTCAACCTTCCTCCGATCACATTTCCTCCTCCTCCTCCACCTCCTCCACCTCCTTCACCTCCAATTCCTTTTTATTTTATCCTTATATAAAAAAAGAAGGGCAAGGAAATAAAGTACTATACATTACAGGATACAGTATGCACGTACCTTCCAGGATGTGGATGACTCCACGAGCATTTTAACCCAATCGGACCAACAGCAACGACAATAACAACCCTACCTCCACGCCAAGCCTATGTGCGGCTTAAAAAAAACAAAAAAACAAAGAGAAGAGGACAGCTTTCCTAATCCTACTAGCACACTTTACCACTCACAAATTCTCACTCGTGGTTATTTCTCCAGAACTGCAGTGTACCACGTTTCACGGAAAGACCACAGTACAGCCCGAGCGGGGTACAGTACCGCACCCTACCTCCCTACCTCCCTACCTACCTACTTACACACCAACATACAGACATACATACATACATACATACATACAAGGCTGTGCCGACAACACCGCAAAAAAAAAAAAAAAGGAACAAGGGAAATGAAAGATGGAGGAGGAGGAGGAAGGTAGGAAGGAAGGAAGAAGGGTGAAAAAAAAAAAGGGAATGCCTGAATATTGACGCTAGCTATAATAGTTACCATACCGTAGCTAACAAGCTATTATATTATAGCTAGCTAGGCGTGCATACATTATACAATTTTCTTTCCCCTTCACCATCCATCTTGGCTCATTTATCTATCTCATCACAAACTTATTCATAATATATGTATGTATGTATAGTAGTACCAGTACACAGCCAAAACCTTGTTCCGACAGGTTGCGACTCGGACTGCGGACCTTTGGGGTTGTTGCCGTTGTGCCTTTCGTTGCCTCAGGCGTATCGCGGGATTATCTACCGTACTACCGTACTGTATGTTTTTCCTCTATCTATCTATCTATCTACCTTTTCGTTCAGGGTCCTTTTTTTTTTTTCCTTTTTTTTCCTTTTTTTTTTTTAACATCGCCACTGTGGGGGCGCCTTTCAGAGGGGTGTTACCGGGGGTGGGGTTGGTCGTGTAAGGCCCCGGATAGTTACCGTATGATAGTTACTGTGGTATTTTATGTATGTATGTATCGCTGGAGTTGCGCCATGTGGGTGGATGGATGGAAAGGAGGCTTGGGGATAAGACATGGAAGGAGGCTCTTTTGCCTATTTTTGAGTTGATCTGTGCTTACCAATGGATGGACTTCCGGGGGGGTGGAAAATGTATGGTACTCGAGTATTGTTGACATAACTACGATAGACTACCGTAACTCACTCTCACTGCCACTCCCTTGCCCCCCCGCTCGCATCCGGATCGATGTGTTAGTTGGGGAGTTGGCTTGTTGAGACAAGCGGTCGGTAAATTCCCGATTACCATGTCTCTCTTTCCCCACTGTTTTCATGCGAAAGCGCGGCGAGTGACACAGGATGAACGATCGACCTCGCAACTACAGGTAGAATGGACAATAGAAATCACGTTGCGGCGAGAGGGGGGGATTTGTTTTTTTATAAATAAAAAAAAGCCAACTTCTTCCGACCCGATTTGACTTCAAATAAACCTATCCAGAGGTCTGCAGTGGGGTGGAAATAAATAAGTCAATAAAAGGTCTCGAAAATCAAAAAAAAAAAAACCTTTCCCATCCATTTCTCCAGACACCTTTTTTTTTTTCTTTCTTAGAGCCAGATAAAAAAAAAGAAAAAGAAAAGAAAAAAAGAAGAAAAAGAGAAAAAGAGAAAAGCAGGCCCAAAAAAACAGACCCAAACAACCGACCTGACCCAACCCAACCCAAACATGCCCCGCCATTCTTTGTGGGAAATAAAATGAAGAATCTGAGAACACATCCGTCTATAACCAAGCAACCATATATACTGAAGAAGGATGACAGAAATAAGAGGGAATAAAGGAAATCTGAAATCGGCCGTCAAAAAGCAAAAAGTAAAGATGGGAGATGAAAGGAGCAAGGAAGCAAGGGAGCAAGGGAGCAAGGGAGAAGAGATAGAAAAGCCAATTTGGGGGACCCAGATAAGAAAATTTTCAGCAATTTCTTCTCAATACGCGATTCGAACTTTTATGAGGGATAACAAGGATACTTGTTCAACCATGCATGTATTCATCCTCGCCCTCAGCATCAAAATCAAGGTCATCATCCGCATATTCCCTAGCCATCTCCTCCCTCGCCAGTTTTTTCTGCTCAACCCCGGCTTTCACGACAGCGTCCTTTCCCGTGGAAATAATGGTGTAACTCCCATCATTGTTTTCCTCGATAATGCCATGTTCCAAGGCCCACTTGATAAGGCCCTCATCTGGGACCCAGCAGTCACTGGAGTATTCCTTATAGTTGTTCTTTTCGTAGTGTTGACCGACATGTTCCATCCTCTGTTCCCAGCCTTGCGGCCCCTCAAACTCCTGTTTGCAATAGCCGCACCTGCTATGCTGCGGCGGCTGTCGGCGCTCGACACGGCAGCGGTCGATCACTGCTTCCATGTGGGCTGCAGCGGAAGATTTTGAGCCCGCTGGGGGCGGGTGCATGCGCTTGAGATGTTGACCGAAAAGGTCTTTTCGGTTGAAGATTGCCTTCCTATCAGCGCACAAAGAATCGTCACAGTGCCAGTAGAATAGTTGGAGGTGTTGGCTGTTTACGTGACGCTTCCACTCGTTTTTGCTGCCAAATGTTTGAGTGCAGCCCGCAAAGAAGAATACGCAAAGGAACGGTCGGAGGTGTTGCTGGTTCATGTGTTTTCTGATGGTCAAGTGAGTTGTGGTTAGCCCAGTACCGGATAATAAAAGAAAGCTGTGGGAAATTCATACTTATAATCAGAAGCGTGATTAAACACTTTTGCAGGGTGTTCACGGCACACTTTTCTCTCCTTGGCCTTTTTACCAGCGCCCCGGCCCCGGGGTTTCTCGCCTCGGAGTTTCCGAGTTTTCTCGACCTCGCCGGGACTTGCGGCAAATGGTTTCATCATGCCTGGGGGGCATTTATTCCGGCGGTGCTTCTGTGTCTTCAGCTTTAATTCCCTGCTAGGCGAATTATGTCTGGAGCATTGCGCTGAGGAGCCGGAATGATCGTGGTTCAGTGAATGGTCGTGTTGCTGTGAGTATGCCTCTATTGGAGGAGGCTGGTCATAAGTATAGTAGCGTGGTTCATAGAAAGGATACATGATGTCAGGCACGGTTTGCGGGCATCTGTATTCATCCTCCTCGTCGGTATGCCCCTCTTGGCCCTGGTCGTCCCCGTTGGAAATATGAACTGCCTTCGGACACACAGTGTCGCTTGGTGCCAGATTTGGGTCCACTGGCGCATCCAAATCGCTACGTCGCGACATATATTCGTAAATCGGACTGACCTCAAATGTTTGGCGCGGATATCCTTCTTCCTCTGGAGATCCAGTAGATCGGAGAGTAGAGTATGAATTATGATTCCCACTGCTCGAGGAATCGGACTCCGCGTAACCTGACATAGAGGGTTGGTAGTTGGTTCCCGGGTTGCTGTATGAGATATCGCTGGGCGGCATCAGTGTCCGGCTAGGGCACAGTTCTCGAGTGTCGTGGGTGACCATAACACCTGTATGTACGTCATCCACGAAGCGTTGGATTGAGTTTGATGGGGGCGAGGTATTGGCTGGGGGTAGCTGGAGTTCTGCATATAACTCAACATCTCGAACCAGCGATGGCTGAACGAGAGCAGCATGATACGACCACGGAATTGAAGACATGTTCGCCTTGAGTTATGAAGAGGGCTGTTTTTATTTGCTCTCTTGCTTGAGTCGCCCTAAAAATGCAGAGACGAATGATAAAACAGCACGATGAGGCGGTGCTATTTGTAGTGTTTCAGTAAACTCCTATCAGGCCATCCGTCAGCTTTCACGACAATTCTAAGGCCAACCAAACAGACGATAGTTCCATTGCTCGCCTCGTCCCTCAATGCAGAGAAGCATAAAGAAACGATAACCTTGTGCGACAGATCAAAGCAGGGGAAGGAAAATGGAGTAAGGCCAAAAAAAAAGAAGGCGAACGGACCGAGCTCACGGAGTATTATACCGCAGGAACAAAAAATGTTATACACACCTTTGAAAAGGGTTTAGTCGAAACTAAGGTGAAGAAATGTTAGAAAAAGTGTAATTGAAAAAGGTTCTGCCCGAAAAACGATAGCCCTGAAGCTTATATGGTATCCCGGATTGGTATAGGTGGAAACCTACTATAGCGGACAAATGCAACAGTAGGAAATGTATTCGACAGTCTGATTTCCAAGCCAGGAGGAAATCCAGGAGATGATAGGAAATCTAGGCAGCAGCCCTATATATAATGAGACAGGACAGCTTTTCTGGTAATTGCGCAGCAGGAGCCTCTGGCTGAGCAGAGGATGTGGTGGATGATATCGAGTATATGTAGGAGAGTGGAGGGGTGGCCGAGTGAGAGAAGCGGAGGGCGGGGAGAGAAGGGCAACGTGGGGGTAGGAGGTGAAAAGTGATCCGTGAGAGTAGCAGCTAAAAGATAGACAGGAAGGGGGCCCGACAGCCTTTTTTGTACCTGTCAGTCTACACACTTAGGATCCCTTGCTCGCATTTTGTGCACATCCACCCGCCGGTGCGGTACTAACAACATGCTCTGCCGGCTTGGAGAAGGGGGGGGGGGGGGAGAGATTGGCACACAATAATCCCGTCTTTCTTGCTTGAAATTGACACCGCCTCAAATGCTTGTTGGCCGATATCTTTTGGTCCTGTGGAACAACTCGCAGATGGATAGGTGGGGAGGGGGGGGGGAATGGATAACTTTGGTTGAGCCTCCTTCCAGTGTATTATCGATAGTGGTACATACTGCTTAGCTTAGCTCTTGTGAGAGTCCTTCTTCACACTCCATCATTTCTTCTTCTTCGCCCGAAGCAGACTTGCATAGGCCATTGCCAGGGTTTCCATGCAAGATGATTCGCTCGGGAGCTCGCCGTCAAAATGCAATCCGGCACCTAAGGTTATTCCCCAGAGAAGAATTGCACCAGCGCAAGCCCTTTTGCTGGCTTCTCTTGGTAGAATTCGTGCGCAATGAAACATCACCTTTTCTCGAGTGCGGCGAGTACATTTATTTTCTTTTCTTCCTCCTCCGACTGCGTCGAAAGCATTGTACACACCTCCATCCATCACGATGTCATTGCGTGTCTGGTCTGCCATGGCTGGCAACTGGAAGTAGATGTGTTCGTGAGATCTTTTGTGGTCAGCACAGCACAGCAGTTGATGCCGATTCCTTTTTTTTTTCCTTTTATTTCTTCTCCAGCACAACTCATTGCTATAAGGTAGCGGTTATTGATCACGTATCATTGTGAAAAACGTTCCCCATGCTCATCGTCATCACCATCATCACAATCATCCAAATCCTGATCATGGCGTTGAATCGACCCCATATTGAAACATGAAGGAGGCAGCAAAAATTGCCCCGAAATCTAATTCAATCTCATCTGGAATTCCAGGGGATCTCCCGTTTCTATGAATACCGCACAAACAGATTAGCCCTCCGTAAAAACGATATATTATTATTATATCGAAGAAAACAAAGATGGGAAAATAAAATTTTTTAAAAAGGATATTTTGTTCAGGAGGCGGCCCCGCCTCCACCCAGTGCCGCTCCGCCATAGGAGGGAAAACCGCCCTTCACCAGAACACAACACAGGAAACAAAATAAATAAGCTCACAGCCAGAAAAGAAGAAAAGAAGAAAAAAAAGGAAAAAGGAAAAGAAAACAGCCCCATCTCCAACGCAATGTTACAAGAGGGAAAACCAGACCCAAAAGAAAGTTCAAAAAACATCTAGAACCCCACGAATAGCAGGCCTTAAAATCCGTCTCTCCCATTTGTACGATACCTTCCCTCTACTACCGGTACCATAGCATCCCCCATGGTATCCCCACCTTCGCCATAGCAGTAAGCATCGCACCGCACTCACCCCTACCTAGCCATAGCTACCCGGAGAAACCACCACTCTCCAGCCCCCAACAAGATGAAATAAGAAAAAAAAGTCAGGCACATCAAAAGCAGCCAAGGCAACAGCAGGCGGATCTATTCCCTTTGTCCCATCCACCCACCCATCTCCGTCTCCGGGGAAAGGAACCCTTGGACAAAAGAGCTCCCACAACAAAAGCGCGCACAAGAGTACACAGACTTCCCTGAGGAACAGACCAGACAAGACAGAAAAAGATAGGACAGAACGCACCTTTCGATTGCTGCACGGCATCGGAACAAGATCGAACTCAAAAGTTCACTGGCCAACCGCTTGGATGGGATCGCTCCAGGCGCTCGGTTAGCACCGCGGTATTTGGAAAGGAAAAAAAAAAAAAAAAAGAAAGGGTTGAAAAAAGAGCCTCAACCATACCACTGAATCCCACAAATACCCCGTATTCCATTATTTCACTTTTTGATTGGAGGAAGGGGGGGGTAGGTGGGTAGGCAGATGACGATATGATATGCTATGCTAGCGAATCTCTCAAGATAAACTACAGTCTGATTACACTTTTTAACAGGCGAGAAAGCAAAGCAAGCAAGCGCAAGCAAACAAGCATGTTATTCATAAGTTCTCACCCGGTTCCACCTCCTACCTATCACTTCGCCTCATTTCCCTGCACTTTTTTCTTTTTAATTTATTCTATCGATTAAGCCACCTACCGATCCCGCATAAGCCTCCTTCCACCCCGCTCCAGCCAAAATTCGGGGCGGGGCCAAGACTCGGCCTGCCCTTTCCCTTTCCCTTTCCCTTCCCTTCCCTTCCCTACTGTACCCTTCCTTCCATACCTTTCCCTTCCATACGTGCCTCTCACTCTCACTCACTTACTCTCACCCTCCTCCAGGCACCCTCCTCCTCCTTCTCCTCGCCCTTCTTCTCCACCGATAGAATCTAAATAAAAAGACGAGCATGAAAAGCAAAGCAAAGCAAGAGAACAGCGTTTACGTGGTTATGCTCCGTCTACCTGCCCGCCTACCTACCTGCCTCCAAAACTATCTACCGGTATCGTATCTAGCTATCTACCTATCTACTTGTGTGCGCAATGCCCCCCTACATATAACACACCCCTCCATTATTTTTTTGATTTGTATGATCATCCAAAACGTAATACGTCAGATGGGAAGCCCCTTCTCGGCGTGAGTGCGAGCGATGGATGGCTCTTGTTTCCCTTCCCTAACAAGGGGAAGGAAGAAGAAAAAAAAGTAAATGTGCGAAGTACAGTACAGGACGTGAGGTGAGTGAGTGCGTGTGAGAAAGAAAGGTGCGAAGAGAACAGTACAACGCACACGTTGCAGAGCCGCAGGGTTGGGTTGGGTTGGGCGTGTTGATGATGGTGATGATGATGATGATGATGGGAAGGGGGGCTAGTTAGTTTAGTTTAGTTTAGTTTAGTTCAGTTAGGTGGGGTGAATGGTGGTGGTGGTGAAATGCGAGCTAAGGTGCGCAATGCGCACCTGGAAATGATGGGACGATGGAAGGGGAATGAGTGAGTGAGTGAGATACACTTTCTGCACTGTACCGTTTCTGCAAACTGTGCGATATCGTTACGAGTATAGTACTGGTATTATCGGTATCCAGAATTTCGGATTGAAATTTTAATTATTACTACAAGTATTACTATAATATTCCCTTTTTTATTTATTTATTTATTTATTTTTTTATTTTACCCTTGAGTGGAATTTTTTAAATAAGTTATCCATTCGTCCATCCATCCAATCCATCCTCCTCCTCCATCCTGCAGATAGCTTTACCATGATCTAGTTTGGCAACCGAGAAAATCGGTAAAGAAAAATAAAAAGAAAATAAAAAAAACAACGGTGAAACACCAAAAACTAAGTTTATCGACTTCTTCCTCTCTTCTTACTACTGGTACCTAACTTGACTAAAGGAATTCACTCCTCCCACTCTTGCCAGTACTATACCGCACTCCACTCGGCTATCCCCATGTTTGCGCTCGAGTAAGTAAATAAATCCCTTACCGCACCAGTCAGTCAGCCAGTCAGTCAATCGGAGCGTCCATCGTTCCAAGAAGATCGGTTTCGCAATTCCAAAACTTCTATAGTAACGATGATTTTGTCTTTCCAATTAAGGAAATGATACTTTATTCCAGAACGCATCAGTTGTTTTCTCAACTTTATGTACTTGTAGAACTTTTTTGGGCGCTGCTCGCGGACGGACGAACGGATGAAAGGGAACACATTTACTGGTATGATAATACTGCAATATGCCGATGAAGAATGGGGGTAAGTGTAGTGTATAAAAAAATAAAATAAAAAACCCTTTTCCCTATACGCACGCTTTTGTTGCACCTTTTCGTTCGATCCTTATCGCATCGTTGGGCACGTTCGTCGTTCATGGGCACGACGTGTTTGGGAATTTAAAATAGAGATAGACTAGACTAGACTAGGGCTTGAGGAGGGAGAGAGGGAGTTACTACCAAGGGAAACCATTCGTTTTTTCCCAGGGCTGTCCGTGCGTCTATCATACCAGGAGCTTTTTTTCTTTTTTCTTTTTCACTCGACTTGCCCTTCCCCCAATCGCTAGCTGTTAGCCCTACTGACCAGGAAGGAATATGTATGTATGTAGTCAGGCAGGTAGGGATTGTGAGGACGCATGAAGGGTGGGCGGATGGGTGAGTGGGTGGGTAGGGAATAAAAGTGAAGGAGGATACGTGGTGCTAGTATGCTAGTTAGTGAGTGAGAGAGCGAGCTTGTGTGCATTTGTCTGAACACTAATGTCCGAGTGATGCTATGTGATGATTACCCAGTTCTCCCCCTTCTCCTCCACCCCCCTTATCGTACCATCCTCCCCTCAATGCTTTCATCCTCCCACTTGCCCCTGCCCACCCTCCTCTTTCTCCCCTCTCTCTCCTGGTTTAGCGTCACCTTCTCGGGAATAAAAAACTCCAATAGAATGACCTCTCTCTAACCTGTCGCCACTACAAAAGAGAAAAAGAAAAAAAGAAAAAAAATCTAACTATACAACAACCGTTGCTTCGAGTTACCCCTCTTCCTTGAGTAAAGCGAAAAGGTCATGGGAGGAAAAAAATAAATGGGCAAAAAAAATAAAAATAAGGCTGGGGGCAAATAACAATGGTAATGATGGCAACCACGGGAAAAAGGACATGAGAATAAAAACATTAAGCCCCATTAAAATGAGCCGAGTGATAGATAGTCGCCGGACTCCTTTACCCCCTCTCTTCAATCGAGCATGCTTTACATCGTTCGTGGCAGCACTGGATACACGAATCCGTTAGGCCCACGGTATACGGGCCAGGGTCAGAACACCGCCCTATGTTTTGATTACACTATAGTAATCAAAAGGTAAAACGTTAGAAGTTTGCAAAAGTGAATGAGTTGTATGTGATCTTTTTCTCCGTAACTTACGCAATACCATCTCTTGTCCTTCTTATTGCCCTTCTCGTCCTTTTGTGTGGTGGCAAGTTGGGAAGGCTGTAACTTCTCTGCCTTTTCCTCCTCAGGCGGCGCCGTGGATTCGATGATGGGTCGTTCCTCGCCCGTATTGTCGTCCTCTTCCCTGATATCGTCTACCTCGTCGTCCTCGTCCTCGTCCTCCTCTGTAGAATGCAAATCCCCAAATACATCGTCTTCATGGAACGTGTAATCTTTGATATGGTTCCCCTCCTCAAAATGCTTCCCCAAGTGGTCGAACCGTTCGTCCCAGCCATCCAATCCCTTCTTCTTTAACTGCACAACACAACCTTTTATTATCAACCCGCCCCTCTCCTTGGGGCAGAAGCCGCACCAGAATGTCTTGAAGTTGTTGCGGCCAATGTGTGCTTCGTTGGTCCATTTTTGAATCTCTTGCTTATCAATGATGTTGTGTGCGTTCTTCAAGTGCGTGATATGAGACTCCCTCCGAAACGAAAGTTTACCACAGAGGCCGGTGGACTTGGGAGCGATGACCCCGCATTTCCACAACTCGAGCTGAAAGTGTTGACTGTTCTCGTGACGTTTCCAGTCGTTCTTCGAACCGAATGATTTCCCACATCCCCGGAAGGTGCAGGCAAACGGGCGTGAGTGACGTTTCATGTGTTTCCTGGGAAAACTCGTTAGTATTGCCTTACTGCGCTGGGGTGGTCCCCCGGATGGCCCGGCAGGGTCACCCAAGCGTAATTCCTATATATGCACAGACTATAGTCCTCCCCCCCCCCTACTGTTAGTTATTATGGCAGTGCTCTTACTTTAACTCGCTCGGCCTGTGAAATGTCTTTGCACAGACCAGACAGGTTGCAGGGCCTTTTTGCAATCCCGAACTGGGTCCAGGTCCAAGCCTCAGCTGAGCGGCATTCCCGGTGTACTTAGAGCTTGCTTGCTTATTGGGTATCGCCCCACGCTGAGCTCGCAACCCCATGGCCAAGGGCGGCGAGAGCCTAAGCCGACCCTCGGCTGGATGTGGCTGCTGTGACACCTCTGTGGCTGCTGTGGTCCCCGTTGGTGAAGAAACTGTCATGGTCCCCTGGGGGGACAGTGCACTGGCGCGGTCCTTATCCGCTGCATCTGGGCTATGGGGGTCAGTGCTGGGGTTGAGCCATCTCCCTGGCCATGGGTCCTGAGTAGTTGCCTGTTGAATGTAGCCCCGAAGGGCGTGGCTAGTGCCTGACCTCTCAGAATCGGGTAGAACACCCGGTTCATTGCCCCCACGCATGTCATGGTC
Source organism: Tuber borchii (assembly GCA_003070745.1). Taxonomy (NCBI): domain Eukaryota; kingdom Fungi; phylum Ascomycota; class Pezizomycetes; order Pezizales; family Tuberaceae; genus Tuber; species Tuber borchii. The sequence goes on along the minus strand of NESQ01000032.1, from coordinate 217,649 downwards.
TTGGTCGTTTTCTTCAATCCTTCCCAAGGCAATCCTCTTAGAGTTGGGCCCGTTTGGTCCTGAAACAACGGCCTGGGAGTCCTGGGACGCCCTCTGGGATTGGGTGGGGTAATTGCCTCTATTGAATTCGACCTGTTCCTCGTATACCAGCTTATCCTTCTCTGAGGTTAGTTTTTCAATCATCCTATCGATCTCACTTATCCTCCGTTTCCTTTTCATTGATCTATTATTACTAATAGTGGCCTCAGGCTCTCGGTCCTTTGCTCCCGGAATGGCAGTAGAATCACCACTTGGCCCTCCACTTGGCTTGATACCGCTCGGATTGTAAACTCTAGCAATAGGCTCTTCAAAATCCAATTCCATGCGATCGTCACTACCGGCATCCAAAGGTTCTAGTACAGGGTTCTTGGGAGCAAGTGGAACTAGTTTTCCATGGCCGAAACTAGACTCTAATATGGAGGGGAAACTCGGGACCTGGGGCTGCGCAGTAGTTTGGAAAGGCTCACGCGGGGTCCTCCGGAAAGTGGGGGAGATAGGGGGAAGGCCGGGGCTGTCCGTGGCTATCGGGGTGCTTGGTACATCAGAAAGCCCAGGTTCTGAGCGTGTATCCATAAATTGATTCGACGAAGGGGAATAGGGGGCTGTGAAATCCGCGGATAGTGTCCTTCGGCATTCGGTTTCCGCTCTTTATTGTGAAAGGGAAAAGAGAAAAAGCCGCTCCCCACAGACGTTACTTCCTGCTCTCTCTTGATTTGTTTGTTTGGGGAATGACGAGAGGAAGGAAAAGGAAAGGGAATTATTAAAAAATCCCTCTCCGAGTGACGATATCCCCAGCGGGGTGTCAAGGTATTTGTATCAAAGTGCAAAAATTTGTATAAAAATGCAGAAAATAAAAATAAAATAAAGAGAGGGAGGGCAAAAGACACACCTCTTCAAAAATTCTTCCAATCCTTCCTGTGATCCCTTAGGCCCATGTTTTTTCTTTAGGTGGTTCCTAAAATTATCCAGTCTGAAGAAGATCTTGCCATTGTCCCGGCAGTGATCGTATTGACAATCGTATCCCACGGCAGGGCCTGATATATGCCTCCTATGAACAGAGTTCATGTGGCGATTCATGTCATTAACGGAGCTAAATCCTGCAGCTCTCTTACAACCTAAAACTGGACACTTAAAAGGCTTCGTATGTTTCATCTCATGCTTCCTGGAGATTATCAGCTACGAAAGACAGGAGACAAAACAAGAACCCAAAGCATTTCGACGAGTCAAAAACGAGAAGAGCAAGAGAAAGAAAAGAAAAGCCTCTTCACTCATGACACCGTCTTTCTTTCTTTCCCCTTCGTCTCATGATTTCCCCCCCTCCCCTTTCCCAGTTGACTGCAGCTGCCACGTTGGGGCGAAAAAAGAAAAGAAAAAATATGGCGATGGGGGATGGGAGATGGGGGCTGATGATATTGATCGTTGGCACATTCGAATGAAATGTGTTAATTCTTACCTGCGAAGTGAGTCGCATTTAAATATCGCTTTGCATTTTGCGCAAGAAAATTGCCTTGTATAGGGCGGCCCAATGCTCCCAGTATGACTATACGAGTCCCCATGAACACTATTGGTGAGGTCCGACAGCGAATCGCCATTTTCGGAATATCCCCCATTCCCAGCATCCGAGTCATTAACGCTGTAATCCTGCGAATATCCATCTGTGATGGCAGGACTCAATTGCGGCGACCCAGAATGTTCTGGCCTATTGCTGTTGGCCCAGGAATTGATGGGTGACAGTATAGGTGGTGGTGGCGGTGGTGGGAGTGGTTGTTGTTGTCGCCGTTGATGCTGCGGTTCTTCATGTTGTTGCTGTACGTGGCTTGACGTAGGTGCACCAGGTAGGCCTGGACTCGAGACGGATGTTGCTAGCCGGTCAGCTCCCCATGAATACTCTGGCTCACGGGCAGTGCCACGGTCAATGGGCTTATGTGGGTAGAAGTGTTGCGAGGAGGCCTCTGATCCCCCGCTTCTTCTACTAATTTTACCCACTCCACTACCTAGTTGTAAATGTTGTGGATGACAACGACTAGAATTCTCGGGCTGCGGAAAAGAGTAAGGATGATTATGATTATGATGCTGTCGGTTGTAACCATGTAGTTGGATATGCTGTTGTTTAGGAACACTGTAAGGTCGCCGATCAGAGTCGGAAGGGCCCCATTTTTTCGGCGGAAGGCCCACGGGAACCCTTGGCTCTGATTCCGGGCCAGTGCCGAAGGATCCCGGGACGGGGTGATTGTTGAGTAAAGGAAGATCCCTAAACACGGCTCCGATAGAGGGCAGATTTTCGTAGCGACGAGAACTGTTCGTCGAAGCTGGATGTGGAAACTGGTCTATCTCCATGCCGTTGGAGGAGGTATGTGATGCCATCATTGTTTTTCTTTTTCAATAGGAAAAAAAGGTATTGGGGGAGAGTTGTTTGGTGGTAGTCGGTGTTGGGTCGGCTTGGGCCCTCGTGAAGAAGTATGGGGGAAAAAAACCCAGGAGACTGCCTTTTAGCATGAGTATATTCACCATACTTCAGATCTGAACCAAAGAGAGAGGAAGGCTCTCATGAGAACTCGATAATGCAGGAAAATAGCGAATCATAAACAGTACATAAAACACGGGAAGGGACAAGAACCTTACCTTAGTGATTTTTATACATATACAAAAGCAGTAACCGGAGCAGTAGTAATATCTGTGATTGATTTAAGTGGTTTTTGTGTTGCTCACGAGGGTCCTTCTATTCAATGTGTTTTTTCTTTTCTTTTCTTGGTGGTCTTTTCTTAATAATTCCTAGCCTTCTTCATATATGGCCCCCCCCTTCAAGCATTGGTTAGCGGAAAGGACTTTGAAAGCTAAAACCCCCAGTGAGAAAAGACAGCCGGGTAAGGAAGGATAATTCGTCACCCACAAGCTATAGCGGGGACCGGGGCGGAATGAGGCGGAGGCGGTGAGCTATCGTGGGCGAAAGGATTATACCCGAGCAGCAGCAGTAGCGGCAGCAGCGGAGGAGGAAAGTGGGGCCACAGGACGGGAAGGGGGGGTGGGTATCAATGATGGCGCGGGGGGGTAGTAGGATTAGGAGGATGGGGGGAGGGGGGGCGGGGTCTTAGGATGAAGTTAAGGTACAGTTCGCGGAGATACTTGAAAGATCTGTTCCGGCAGCATCAGGTGGATTCCCTGGAGAGGAAGAGACTGCCACGAGGGCGATATTGGGAGCAGCAGTATCCAGTCGCCGCCGCAGCAAAGCTGAGCATTTCTAGGCCGGAGCCGCAATCGATTGAATTCCGATTCACAGGGCGCGGCAGGAGCGGCAACAGCGGGGGGATAGGAACAAGAACAGTCTTTTTTTCTTTTTTCCTTTCTTTCCCCTTTCCCCTTATGGCGACCAGAGCAAAGTAAAGCAGGAGGCTCTATGCTGGCGTCTTCAGTGCTGTGGAAGTGGGTTTGTTGGATGTGTAAAAACTGTGCGGTTGTAGTAGGGCAGGCAAGTAGTTGTTGAGGGTATGTTATGGGGGGGTGGTCAGTACTTGGTGTGTGGCAAGGTATGGTTGATGTGGGCTGGTTGGTCTTGCTTTGCGAAGTGCGGATTTGCGAACCACTCGGAAGGACGATGCGCATAAATCAAGGACCGGTAGGATATTTTTTGCCTACCGCACCGCCATCACCACCACAGGAGCCAGAATACCGCAATAGCGATTGAGTGAGATGTTCTAGTATGATGCGGTAGGATACTTGCACAGTCACGGTATAGTACAGCAATATAAATCATACGGTATAAACCGAGTGAAATCTCTCATATAAATTGTTTACCAAATCCTAAGCAGCCTCCCCCTTCCCTGCTCCCCTTCACACTCATTCATAAACCCATAAATTTCCAGTTGTTTCAATTCTCTGTTTCCCCTTGCCTTCCCTTGGCCGTGCGGTAGTCATGTCCCTCCCCACGCAAAAAAAAAGAAAAAAAAGGAAGCAATGGATTTCCAAAAAATGTGGAAACAGAGTGGGACGTGGTGCGATGGGGGGTTTGATCAAAAGTCCTTTCGAAAAGTGAGCACTGTCCTAGCACCCGTCGTCTCTCCCTCTCTCCTCTTTGCATTCTGACGCAGCTGCGGAGGTCCAAGCTGTATTTGCCCCATTCGCCTTAAAACACCCTCATTGGTTGGCCTTGTTAGGCAGCACTCATCAGACACCTCAATCCCGCTTCAACTAGAACTGGTTCGCCTCGAGTAGGCTCAAATTCAGCCAATCGATTGGCCCGACAGGGGGAGGGGAGAGGGGGGAAGGATATTCAAAAGAGGAATCCTAACCATGAAAAAGAAAAAGGAATGCCAAGAGGGGCTTTCCCTTGCCATAAAGTTAGGGGAAAAAGAAAAGAATTACCTCCCCACCTTTTCTTTTTTTTTTTTCCTACCTTCCCCTTTCCCTCCATCCATTCTATCATCACCATCATCACCATCATCATCATCGTCCTAACTCTCCGTCCCCGCCGCTGTTTCCTTCTCAAACTCCGTATTCAACTGGTCCCAAGATATCGCATTGGTACCGCACGTGATGGCCTTGACACTTCCTATGAAGCCTCATTTGCCACTCCTAGAGCACTCATACATCTTTATTTCATGCTTCCCATTCCCCCTCTCATCGTTCAGGAGTCTACCGCAATTCGCCGTTAACTTAACTTGCAGTACCGACAGCAAGAAAATCTCCATCACTTCCCAGGAACAGTACCGTGCAAGTAATAATAATCCCCCCCCCCCACCCCAATCGTTTCACCGCCGTAACCTTTTTTCTTCCCTATCCTGTGCGCTCAGTCAGTCACTCAGTCAGTCATTCACTCCTCCCTTTTCTTCCTCCTCACTGCAATGTGCACACATAACTATCGCATTCTGTTCGCCTCAATCTGAATGATACCCTTTCCTTCCCTTCCTTCCCTTCCCTCCCCTCCCTCCCTTCCCTCCCTTCCCTTCCCCCCCTCCCCCGCGTGCGCTCAACCCCCCTGCTCCAATGCACCAGTGAAGGCGATCAAAAATTGCCACCTACGGCAAATGAAACCAAACTTGTCTACCGTGCTCTATTTTTCGACTTTTCTACACTCCCCAATACAGCTATCATCATCCCCATCCGATTCGTTCACTTGCCGCAACGTAGCATGTTGCTTACTTTGCTATCTCCCACCAGTTGCAATAAATAGATGCTGTACAAATAGATAATAATAATAACAATAAGAATGGGAACAACTAAGTAATATAATAATGTGAAAAGAAAAAAAAGAAGATTTCCATCTGTGTCTGTGTGTTATTCTCACAGTCGAACCCACCCATGAATAGCCGAGGGCGACAAAACTTGTTTGGTTGGCCGAGCTGGGCTGGAGTTTGCTGGGCTTGCGTTGGTTGGTTGTTGGAGCCGTTACGGCAAATTATTTTATTTATTTCACCAAGATGATGGGATCGAAGGGAGAGGCAGACAGACAGAGAGACAGACAGACAGATTGGCGGTTGGTTCGAACAAACTAGCTGGCCGGCTTGCGCTCTCGCTCGCACAACTCAAACCTCCTGTACGAGTACAGTACTTGCCTGCAGCTTACGCCCTACTCGAGTAAACGCTCTCGAGGGGGACTCCGAAAATGATACCAGTATCATACGCCATTTAATCTACCTACCCTCCCCCCCCCCCATTATATCATATCATAACCTGTACAATTTCAAAGTCACCTAGCAGGTCCCACGGTGCAGCGTGTAAAATAGCATATCGCGCCCGCTTTGCTACGTTTCCCACGATACTTCTCTCTGTTCTGTATCACATCGCATCATATCGCTCCTCTCTTTTTTTGCTGTAGCTAGGTTTTGAATAACCTGTGTGAGTCCGTGTGTATACCGTATGCGTGGGTGAGTAAGCGATTGAGAAGGCGTGTGTGCGTGTGTTCGCATCGTGTGCTATTGCTTTTATATAATACCATAAATTTAAACCTCTTCTTACCGTCTCTATGCGAACTTTTTGTACGAGGCAGGCGGCGAAACAGATCTGATATCCTGTGTCCCTTCGGTCCTTGTAGGCTCTGGCTACGGCTACCCCCATCCCAAAGCACCGAACACCGATAATTGGCCCAATTGTCCTTCGAAATGAAAACATATCACACCTCGCTGCCCGCCCTGCCAGTAATAATCTGCCTACCTGCGGTCGGTTCGCCGCAAGGCAGACCCTGTGTGTGTGTAGTGCGCCGTATCGTGCCCCAAGTGTGATCAGTAAAATGCAACCCGTTCCACCGGTGCGCCGATTAAAATCTCACTAAAGCGTTTCCTCCCCCCCTCTCTTCCAGCCCTATTGTATCACGCTGCTCTGGTGCTCGCTCTCCAGAGAAATGAAAATAAATGTCATCATTACATGAAAGGAAATTAGTCGGGACGGTGGAAAGGATGTAAGGGAGAATCGCAGAATGGAAAGAACCCCGAAACGACTTTTTGAAATTCAGAGCTGAAATAGCCAAACAAGGGGGACGGTAGCTCAGAGATCTCATATCATATCATATTCATGTACCAGAAACCCCATAACACGTAACCCTTGAATCGAACGTGACTCAAAAACACATGCCGTACTTTCGCAGCCTTGTGCTCGCATGATTATTACACTAGGGGAAAAAGAGTGAATCAAATGAGAAAATCTGGGGGGGAAAAGAAAGAAAACATGGGGAATGCTGCGGTAAAAGCAAATGATACGTTCTCTCAAGACTTCGAAGGAACAAACGTGAAACAAAAATAGAAAACCCGATCAGAAAACCAGCTCCGCCGAATGGTGACCTTCACACTCCTAGAAACAAATTACAAAAGAAAGCTAAAACAAAAACAACTTTTAACTATCTGGGCCCCCTTGATAGATCAACCCGTGAAGAAATCCGCCAAGGATTCAACGATATTATCGCTACACAGACATTAAAACTTGCCAAATCACCCGGAAACAATCCCAAAGGTCTCATGATGATGATGTATATACCACATTTAGGAAGTCGTCTGTGGGGTCAACAGCAGGAACTGCTGCCCCAGTAATTCCGAGATCGTTCTGCTGAAGCTGGGGATAGAAATTGTATGCAGCGGTCTGCGGGTGAATCTGTCCATGGGCACCTTGGACCTGCCCTGACGCAAATCCATGTACAGAGTCTGGTGGAATCTGCTGTTGCCCAACTAGATGATGTTGCATGAGAGGGCTGCGATGTTGTGGATACTGTACACCAGGCTGAGGCGGAGGTGAAACGCCAATGTATCCGCCGGGTCGAGTTGCTATTCTCTGCGGGGTTGTTACCCCTGAGCTTGTTGGGGTGTGTTGTTGCTGCTGCTGTGGACTCAATGAATAGATATCACGGCCGGCATTATTTGAAAAATCAAATCCACCATTAGTCCCCATTGCTAGCTGCTGCTGCTGCATTCCCAGATTCTGTTCTGGGCTGAAGATATGAGGATTGACGAACTGCGGAGCCCTCAATGGTGTCTGGATCCCGAATCGATCATCCACATTTGGTGAGCTACGTGGAGGGGTATATTGCAGATGCGCTGGGCTCACGCCGAAGGTAGGGGGATCCGGAGAATGGAATTGTGGTGGTGGGAGCACATCGTAGTCCCCGTTTCCGGTGAGCTGTATTTGCGTTGTGTCCGTAGGATCAATATCCATCTCTATACCCGGCTGCTGTATCGGTGGTGGCGGCGGTGGTTTGGAAGGCTCTGGTTTAGACAAAACGCTGTTTTGTTGGACGCGTTTGCTGGCAGCTGACAGTCTGACATTTGGAGGTACCACCGCATCATCTTTTATCAAGTCCAGTACTGGGAGCGATATTTGCTCCATATGCCTTGCCAAATGTACTGTCAACTTCTTCCATGTCGGGCATACATTCCCGCAGAACCTACACTTTTCCTGTGTAGGGTGTTTGGCTGTAACTTGATGGCAGGAATCAACGATTTGCCAGACCTTTTCAAAATCCTCGTGCGAGGGCGCGCCCTCGCTCGTGCCAGCGACACCCTTCTTGCCCTTCCTAGCGGCCGCCTTCTGAGCTTTAACCTTGGGTTCTGCCATCTTATGCTCGCGAACTAGATGTTGAACGAAATTGTCTTTCCTGTAGCAAGTATGGGTACAGTCGGGTAACGTGCAAGTCCACCACTCCAAGTGTCTATGTCGTTCATTTTCATGTCTAACCCAATCGGCTTTCCGCTTGAAAGATTTGGGCTCCGTGCATTCCACAAACGTGCAAGTGAAGGGTTGGACGTCTTCATGGACATGTTTAGTCCAATCGGATGGCTTCTGGAACTTCTTCACTTTGAAACAAATCGGGCACTCAAACTCGGCCGGCAAGCGTAGGACCGGAGGCTGCGGAACCCCCGGCGGGAATTGTGTTGCAGTAACTTTGCCTTCGGTTGGAGAGTGCGACCCGTCACCAAGAGTTTCATCGGAAGAGTAGGCTAGGAGGTCGTGTTAGCAGAATTCATGTGAGACTCGTTGAACGATAGGGTAACCGAACCTTCCCCCTCTACACTTCCCCCGCTTGTGCTCCTCTTGTACCCATTGGCGGAAGGATCGCCACCAGGACCAATTGAACCAACAGGACCCCTGCACTTAGCCGCATTTCCACATCTCTTCCCGCCTCTAATTGCAGCCAAGTGTTTTTGCCTATGTTCGACGAGCTTCTTAAATCTTTTGCCTTGCTCATAGACGACTCTATCGACAAGTTTCTGATGCAATGCCGGCGTGAGACCACGAACATGTTGAGAGAAGCCCTCAGGGTTGGGGATAATATCGAGTTTTGGCAAAGGTGGCCTAACTCCAGGGGGGGTAGCTTGCTGGTCATTTTGCGCGTCATCGTCATCCACATCATTGTCGTCATCATCATCGTAACCGTCATGTCTATGTGGGTCCGGAGGGGAAAGCAACTTTGCTGCGGCAATTCCACGTTTCCTAGATTCTTCCCCAAATGTATAGTTTCTCCTTGGAGACTCGCTCTCAGCACTCTGCACTGGTGACCTTATGGGAAGAGCCGGCGGCCCTCCGTACTGCCCCAACATGCTGACAATGCCAAAAACTGGCTTTTCCTTCTGCAATTTTGACGATGATATGTCACTCTTGCTTCTCGCCCTCTTCACTGTTTGCGCAATGAATCCTCCACTTAATGATCGGGTTGGTGGACTGATTATACCGGCTGTACTCGCAGTGTGGGCTGTATGGGCTGAGCTTTGTCCGGCGCCAGCTGCCATGCTGGCCATTTGAGCAAACGCTCCGCCAATATTCTTTGTATCAACCTTCAATGGGCTCTTCGGAGCCGATCTTCCCCAACTACTACCTCGTTTTATCGGGCCGAATGCGTGACTAGCCGTGCTTCCGATTGATACGGTGGAATTACCTCTTTTCCTTCCTTCCATGCTTAAGCCGGTTCCGAGTCTCTCTTTCTCCCTCTCCTTCTCCCTCTCCTTTTCCTTTTCCTTCTCCCTCTCCTTCTCTTTCTCCTTCTCCCGCTCTTTATCGCCCGCATTGCTAAACCCTCGCTTCAATCTCGAAGGTATTGTGCCCCACACACTAGGTCTTCGCTGATGATTCGATTGCTTTTCTTTCTCCTTCTCCTTCTCCTTCTCCTTCTCCTTCTCCTTATCTTTATCCCTTCCAAAACTCAAGCTTTTCAACAACCCATTTGCTAGAAATCTATCGGCGTCGCCAGCGCTCAAGCGTCGGGATTTACTCATCTGACTGCCAAATGTTGCTACCCGAGATGCAGTCTCAATATTTTCGGCATAACGATAGAACTTGATGATCGCTGCGTTTGCGGTGTTGGGCTGGTTCCTTGACGCAATCGCTGCCCCCCTGCCAACTTGTGCGACAGTATCATTCCAAGGATGCGCTGAGTAGAACTGATTCGGTCTTGGGTAATATCGAGGGTCGGTTTCACGACGTTTTTGCTCCGCTTCTTCTTCTTCCACCGACTTCTTCAATTCTAGTTCCGAAGGCGGAATTTCGCTCGTATCCATCGAATCTTGATCCTCCGGTGGGTCATCCAAACTTCCTTCAACGAATGAAGAAGCTACTGAAGAATCGTCTTCGTAATCGTAGGCGCCAGGTAGACCTGTATCATCACCTTCGTCGAACAGTACTGCTCCTGTCGTTGAGCTACTCTCGCCAGGCCTGACAGAATCGTCTTTGCTTTTCAGTGGCACCACTGGTCTTCTTCGGAAATCAGCAAGACTCCTCGATCGTCTCTTGTCGGCTGGCTTGACTGAAAGATTTGTATTCCTACTAAGCCAGTCCTCAATATCGGCGTTTTTCTCCTCAATCCCCCGTATTATTTCCTGCTCCTTAAGTGAGAAAGGGAGGTCCCCAAGGCCTAATTCAACTTCTCGCCTCGCGGTTGGATCCAATCCACCTTTCCAACTCCCATCTTCTCCTCTATTTACAGTCAGATTGTCCCCACTCTGAGCAGCCCCAGGTCCCGAACTCGAAGAGGATCCGGCCGTAGCATATGAAGAGGGGGTTGGATGCATCCCATTGCCCCGATGTGTGAACTCTTCCACTTTAACTACAGGGCTTTTGTGGAAATTGCTGTTCACACCCGTAAAGCCACCAAGATTACTAACAGTTAGCCCTGCTGGACTGGGGGAAATGGTTGGCCGGGGGCTCGGCGGATGGTAAATCCCTAGATTCCCATTCTCAGGGGAAGAATATGGATCAGACAATGGATCCAAAGGGTCAATTCCATCATCATAAAGAAACGTGTTGTCGTCGGCAAGTGGTGGCATATCGACCTCATCGAAACCGGGTGTTGTATTTTCACTATAACCGGGGCCGAGATCTCCTTCTGGTGATGAGCCGGGATCAACGACAAAGCTTACAGGGGGTGATAATGATAACGAAGGGTCTTCAGAATAGGTTTGACCTAGGTTATGGGTGTAGTAAGAGTGCTGACTTGTTGCGGGAGAAAATCCGCTGCTTCCATTAGTCAGTGAAGGCGAGTGACCTTGGTTCGTGAGAGGCTGATTGATAGTCGACAGCAACGGGGAGTTCGTGTTGGGATATGTCGATGACTGGAGAGAAGGGATTGCCGGCTGTGGACGCTCAGAGAGATGAGCGTTGCCACTTCCTGATAAGTTGAAGAGGCTTGTATCAAACGTGCCCGGACCATGCGCGGAGTTTGGTGTTGGACATGCATTCTGGGAATTTGACCTATCGTTTTCGGTGATTACAAGTGGGGCCCGACTGTGTTGGGGATATAGTGGAGAGGCCATTATTATGTCAAATATTCGAGTATTAGATTGCCTAAGCAATAAATGTTTGGGTTTTCCAGAGATGAAAGGATGTACTAATGGAAAAGTAATCAAGATGCTCGGTGCAAAAACAATTGTCACAGGCGTGGGACAGACGTATCGGAAGAGTCGATGAGGTTGCACAGAGTTTGGATGAGTTGATGGTAGTCTAGGCAGCGCTCTAACCCAGTTTCATCTGTCAGCAAATTAGTTTTAGCTTAAGTTACCGCTGCCGATTCGCTGATCAAGAAGTCAAGAATATTAGAGATTTGAGAAAGAAAACATATAAAAAAGGAGAATGTGAAGGGAAATTGGATATCCTGTGCGCGCAGACAATAACTAGGGCGGCAGGAATGAATTGGCAAACACAAGAAGGCTCCTGGATGCCGAAAAGACAAGCCGGGACCCGCACTTGCATCACAGGGCCGAAACTTGCTACACAACGTGGGGGAACTTAAAATACAAAGGGGAAAGGGAAATGGGGGATATGGTTGGAAATCTCAAGGAACGCTGTGATGAAATCAAAATATATGCTTACCAGTAGGGACACAGAAACCCCAAAGAGTCCCCCCAGACCGCTAGAATCCGAGCTTAGCGAAGCTGTGGTTGGTAACGCTAAGAGAATTCGGCTTCCTTCGCTTATAAACGAGACGCCCTTCTACTGGCTAGCTAGGCGATGGACTTCTGCTACTGTGTTTTGCCTCGAAAAGTGACGACAATCGATTGATGAGTATAAGATCTCGGAATGTATCTCATACCAGCGAAGTCACTTGTAAGCCGACGCGAAACTCTAGGCCAGAGGAACGCACACGGACCACGCAGGCCCTAGAGAGCCAGGCAACGTTTGAGACGTTGCCGCTGCTCTGCGACTCCTCAGCGAGACGAAGGGAGGGAGGAGGGCGCGCGAACTCGAGGTCTCAGAAAAGTAAATCGCGGGGTTAAATCGTGATAAGGAAGCTCTGTAGAGAGATCGGGAAGGCTTCGGAAGAAGCAAATCGCCAGAGAGATTATTGGGCTGCACTGGGTAGTATATAGGGCTTCGTGTTCTCGTAAATTTCTGAATTATGGGGAAAGCCGGCGCAGTAGCGGCGATGCTTGGCGGAATGGCGGAGCTGTATCGTTTCTCTCTGAACGTGATATCGACGCACCAAATATTGATAAAAATCCCAAGCTCCTGTTGTAATACCGAGGCGGCCTATCTGTCTTCAGAAATCTCTCTCTGGATCTAGTTGCGCCCAATGTGGTTGGTTGGGGGTAAGGAAGAGGGGAGAGGAGGGGCTTGGTGTGGTTGGGGACGGCGATGAGTGAAGTGGAATGATAAGTACGCTTGGCTCAGGTGGATGAAGCCTGACAGCAGCCAAAAGAGAACGGATAAGCTTCAGCAAGGAAAAAGCAAAAAATAAATCAGAGGTTTTTTTTTCTTTTCCCCTTTTCCTCCCCCACCAGGCACACTCTTATTCAGAAAACGTAATACTGTAAGGAACTAGATGCAAACGTGCGATGGAGTGAGAAGGATTGACAGGAGGAGGTGACGACGATGGATCACTCGCCCCTTTCTCTTCTTCCTCACTTCCTCTTCTGCTAACGTATGCAGAATAAAAATAAAGGGTTCGACAAATGTAGATTACTCTCGGGGAGCCTCACTGGCCAACTGTGTGCCCGTTCAATGAAAATAAAATAAAATGTACGTATGATATAATTTATTAGTCGTCGAAATGAAGTATGTTAGGACCAAGCGGCTTTGCAGGAGATGGGTCCCGCACGATTGGCCCGGCAGTTTGGGGTGGAAGGAGGGTGAGGATGTATAAATGAATAACGGGGGGTATCAAACAGGAACAGAGAGAGTGAAAGAGCTCTGCGAAGGAATAAAGGTTAATGCGGGATCACCAGTGCGATAGAGGTTTATGCTCGGGGTGCAGGATTGCGGCTCTCGCTTGAGAATTCCTTGCGAGGAGATTTGAGGCACGGCAGAAGTATGGTAGGTAGGTGGGGACGTGCCGGCAATCGCTTGGAGATCAGTTCGAGGAGCAAGAGAAATGGGAAAGAAGGAAGTTCAAGGAACAGGAGCCTCTCTCTCAACACCAGGGGGTGTGCCGAAGATGTATCTGGCGTGTATGTCTGTATGCGTGTAGTCTGCCTTGTATCAAAAGAGACACTGGGTCGCCGGGCGGGACTCAAGAGCGGGGTGGGGGGAGTGTTGGGGTAGGCGTGGTGAGGAAGAGGGGGGTAATGCGGTCTAGGAGACGAAGCGTATGGTGGGAGGGGCTGAGGTGGTGAGTGTAGGGTAGCTAGTCTAGTCCAGTCCGACTGCGGTAGCAGATACCGTAAGTCAATCCCCGTTGTGATTAAGATAGATAGGCAGCCAGGGAGGCTGACTGCAAAACACAGCAAGATCGCGGAGTCTGTTACCTATTGAGAACACTGATAACTAAACGGCCGTAGGTAGCGATGGGAAAGATTTCTCGGTACTTGTGAACAGTATATTTAATTCGCTTTTGCGGCGACTCCGTGAGATCTCTTACTCTTAGGAGCCGTTAATTAGACAACGATAGATCGGCTGAAAGCTCCTAAAGCCTTGGTCAGTTGGCAAATTCTATAATTCTATGGGAAGTTTTTTCTGTTGGTCCCGGGGCATGTCTAGTTGTCTCCGATAGGCGGGAATAGACACGGTAGTCTAAGCTATGACCAGATCGTCGAGGCATGAAGGGTGGGGATCGATATTTGGGGATTGTTTGAAGAGCTCCAGTCAATCTAGCCTTATTATCTCGATCTCGCCCACTATGCCAAATTCTGCCTGTGGTAACTTAAGCTGTGAGAAAATTCGGTTTCGGATCTTTCGGAGTTGATCTGGATGGTCCTGAGGCTCTGCGCAAGGTTCCAGGAACATTAACCAAGGCATTTTCGCAAAAACAACATGCGGATTACAATTCACTACTTCCACCTCTCTTTTCTCCGTGCTAAAACCTCAGGATAAAGTTAATTTTCCGAGCCCCAAACGCCAAAAACTTTACACTATCATACTGCTCTTCCCGGCCGAAGGCAAACCTACTAGTACCGAACGCTTAATTTTCTGGTCTTCAAACTAAACCTTGGCGATGCCCTTACAGCGTGCATTAAGCAAGTAAGGAAGCGGGCGCCAAAAGCCAAGCGAGACAAAGTGACAAGTTATTCGACTAATCCTAGTCATGCGAACTAACCATTTTTTACATTCCTTCCTCCCACTAAGTTTATCTTCCTTCCTTCCACAGCCCTTCGAGAACACAATGTAACACAAGTCCCCTCTGTTTCTGGAATGTAACAGTAGCGCAAGAGTACAACGCTACGCAATGTTCCCCAACATAGCCCTCGGGATCCGCTGTTAAGTGCTGGTGGTAGCGGAGGTGGTCCCGCAAGTGGCTGTGCGAGAGTGTGAGGCGAGATGGACTGTACCGTGGGCTGTGTGGGGGAGAGGGTAAGGCATCACACTGGGGGGAAGGCTGAACGCATTGTACAGGCCTTGCGCTGTAAAGTAAGGTGAAAATTGTGGGCTTTTATGTTGATTAAGTAAGTTGGGCGTTGGGATTGCGGTTTTTGTTCACGAACAATTGCGCCACACCGTTTGGTGACACGCTTGATCGCTGCTCATTTGGATGGCCTCACAAGGAGGGCGAGGCTTGGTCTATCTTTAAGGTGCGGTGAACCCCAAGGAAACCTACCGCACTAAATGATCCCCACCTGGTCCTGGCAGGCGCAAGTGCTATGGTGATGTGCTCAAAGCCGCCAGGAGGGCCGTTCACCAGAAACGGACAGACGGACATTCCTGCTTCATAACATTACATAAATTCACTGGGTCAGATTCCATCAGATGGGGGCTGGCTGTTTAGCAGAGGCTTTTGATATTGGACCCAACTCTAAGGCATAGGGCAAGACGAAGGGAATGCTTCTCATGCACACAAACTAAACCATGAGGTTAGCAAAAAGAAGAAAAAACTGATCATTGGTCGTTCATTTCGCACGAAAAATGCCGTTTTTGGCAGTCTCGAAACACGAGCACGAGTTGTTTAATTAGACCCATACTATGCTAAATCAAGAGCCTAACTGCTGCGATAAACGTACTGATATTTAAAAGTTTAGTGTAATTTTGCTATATTGTGACCGGTAAAACGGTCGACTGACAATGAGTTATGTCTAAGGATTGTGGGTAAAATGAGGACTTCCCCTACGTAGGCAGTCAGGATGGAGGTTTGCTGGTGACACGGGGTAAACGGGCAGATTGGTGGCGCGGGTGGGCTGGGCCGGAGCGGTGCTTTGAGGATGAGATTTGTACTATACTTGGTCTGCAGCTTTGAATCGAACGGAGAGAAGAGGTGGCTCAATGTGAGCTAGCATGAGTGAAGGCTGAGAGTGATATTTGAGCAGGTAAGAAGGTATGATGGTAAAGAGTGTAGTCTGCCCAAGGTTTATCAAATGCTTTTCAATCTAGCTGGAGCTTGAGATCTAAGGGTACAGTAGGTTTCTGATTTACCGGCTATAGCTCCGCAAATAAGTTAAGGTGGCAATTCCATTTCTCCCATGCTGTTCCCATGAATACGCTCAGGAGGTGCGTTGGGGCCGCAATCAATCGATAAGTCATCCGGACACTACACTGCTAGCACTTGGGCGAAAATTAGACAGAGTGACATTGATATCTATATTGCAACCACGGCTTTTGGCTGTCACACCGTCCCAATCTCTAATTTGCGTCCGAGTATCTAGGCACAGCGGATGATGGGATTACATAGAACATACAGTTTACGAAAGATTCCGAGTGAGCACTTGTGACTATAACTCCACCCTGGTCATGTTGTGAAACGTATCCGGGAGGTGAAAATGAAGCCCCAGGCTTTTGGCCACTGGAGGGTTTTGTATTTATGGAGCCTGTGAAACGACGTGAATGTGGCTGTCAAGAAGAAGTATGTCTAGGTAACTCAGTGGCTATCTGCGCAGACAACTCCAGGTGATGATAGTTTAGCAATCAGATCAGTGATAACTTCATGGCCTGCAGGCTGATGCTCGCTGTAAGGGTGGTGATTCAGGCAATAAAATTCTAGCACTGCTTGCCTATTTCAAGCACGGCTACGACGATGACAACGTCGTGTTGCCCATCTATTAGGAGGCGCAATTAGTACACCAAAGTTGTGCCGAACTGACGGGCTTTATAGTATGAATTCTATGATAACATATTATTGGCAACATTCCGACCATTGCTGCATGACAACGGTGACGGCAACTCATCCCCATCCATCACCATGAGTTGCTCGGCACTCTGGAGCAATCTATAAAATAGCAGGAGCAAGACCCCCTCACCGCCAGCTGCTCCCTTACTCTTCTTCATCCCTACCCTAGCTAGCGCGCTCTGCGCAGGAGTCATCACAGAAGATGGTGACCACCCTTAGTAAATTATTTGTTAGTGCATATGGTAGTCCTACCGCCCTGGTTTACGAACTTTTCTTACTCTGCGGCACAGGGTCGCACGACCCTCTTTTCATCGGGATGCATTCCAAGAGAGCAACCCACATACTCTATCCCGACGGAAGAATCAGGCTGGCAGATTTGCGCTGATAGGTCTAATGCTAAACATCTCTATCTCACGACGCAGCTGGTCAACGCGCAGCGTAAGCACTGTGGCTGGGTTGTAACCTGGTGGACAAAGCCCCCTAAATAACTCCTCCATTGTAATAGTAGGATCTTCTGGAACAGAGCCGGGAGCCGGAAACACCTCCTATGCTATGTCAGTAAAAGACAGCTTGAGAGAAACTGACAGTAAAGTAGAAAAGATATACTATCTGGGTTGCAGTAGCCGTAGCACCAGCGCCCGGAGTGCAGTGAGAGATTTTCAGAGTTGCCCCAGATTGATTCTGTGCATTGGGCTTATCAAGCTTTACCAAGATCACCACTCTCACGCGCCCTTCAGACCCTTCATGCCAGAGACGGCTGACATCGACAGGCTCGGGTTCAGTGCTTGTCCAACTAGACTCTAGAACGATAGACCGGAACCTTTTAGGCTTCCTATCAGGGTCCCTAGGGTGAAAGGAATAGGCTGGCTCCTTGACGCTCCCAGCATAATTTCCACAAAAACCCCAAATTCCTGCAGTAGCTTTTAGTAAAACTCTTCAAGGAGGCAACACGGCAGACTTACCCTGGGGTGGGCATGGGCGAATGGAATTGGCACCCTCATAACTAATGAGTCCTAAACGACACCAATGACAATATTCTTTCACTAACCATGGGCCGACAGCACCATAGAGAAGGGTGGGTATTTCGGCCCGCAAGTGATGGTCAGGTGCAGAATAATGAACTCTATTTTTGATTAGCAAGCATGGATTGTTTATTGCGAGGGAAGTTACGCAAAACCCCGTCCTTCCACATTATTTCTTTGATCAAACAGGTTGTTTTCTAGAAGTGAATAAGTATCCTTCGGGGCCCAGTTGGCAAAATCAAGTAACTCGGGTTCACGGGCCTTGACTGCATCTATGATTTTGTAATATACATCCTAAAACCTTGTCATACTTAGATCACAGAAGAAGAGAACTTAGGTTAGAAAGATTAGTGTAGGATTAGAGAGAAGTGGAAAGGTTTGCCGAAGGAGGAGGTGTATGCTGTAATTGGCTGAGCGACAGCTGTGGAAGGTGCTGCCTGTTGTCTTATAAGGAATTCTGAAGTGCTAACTGCAGAGGTTGGTGGCTCGAGCTGGACTGCTTTTCCGATTTCTTTCTATTCTACTACTTCAAACAGCGCGAGCACTATACTTTCTTTGGCTCCGTGGACGCTATTCCTAAAGAGGTGCCAATTCTTGGCTCGGAGACACGAGTGTGGCAGTGGCGAAAGTGACCAATCCTTGAGTACGATTAGCAGATTCTACTATTTCAGAAAATCTGTTTCACTTTGCAAGTAAAGGGCCTTGCGGTCTGATGACGAATACGGTCTGATGACGATCTGATAAAATTTTGCGGTAAATTCGACCTTATCTCCTGCGATCACCCAAGATAAGAGCGATTTCCCGCCAAATTTTATCAGATCGTCATCAGACCGTATTCGTCATCAGACCGCAAGGCCCTTTATCTAATGTCAAGAAATCCACGCTGCAGCACTAATTATGTGAGGAAACCAGAGAGCGGGTACAAGAAGTATTATATACTGAGTGGGAGCGTATGCCTCAGGAACTTATTGATCGCTTTTGTATGAATTTTCATGTAAACCTATTGCAAGTTCAAGCCTGTGGGGGTGATAACAGGTTTAACGCTTGACAGAATCGCTCTTGTTCACGAGACATATCACTATTTTCCATTTCCCTCCTTTTTTAAAAAAATCCCTTCACACTTTGTGTTAGGTATCCTAAGCCTACGTGATTTTGCTCTCTCTCTACTTTCATTTGCGGCGCGATACGCACGCTGGCTCGGACACAAAACCCAGCCTCAAGCGATTCTTTCTACGCCTGCTGCCTGTAACCTGCACACTGTTTTCGAGTGATAATTCATGAACTAGCATTTTACAAGTGTGACCTCAGGAACGTTTTTCCTCTCATAGTATGATAACTTACCAGATTGAATTTGCTTCCACCGCTAACTGCTCGGATGTGGGGCTACAAACACCGATATATTTTTAATCCCTTACAGTGCTTTCACCAGGGCCGTATAGCTAACCCGGGTCCAACACTATGATGGCTACAAGTAATCAGCCGAAAGAGGTCTGCAATAATTATTAGAGAGTTTGCGCAAGGAGACCTAGGTGGCAGGAAAACAGGTTATTTTCTGTTAACCTAAAAGCCTTGGACACCTAGGTGGGTAGCGAGACCTGGAAGAAGTGTAAAATAGGGCTTTTCAGACCTGAAGAAATCACATCGCTGCAGAACAACAACACAGCTCTCTTTTTACATTTTTATTAAAAGATTTTAGCCATGATAATATTGGGCACTCAGTAGCAGATTATCACCCTTTTTATAGCAGTCGGTAATGTTAGTGCCCAACTTGTGTAGCCGGGAATCCTAATTCAAGCAGGGAACGAATTTGAAGACAATGCGATACTACCCTACTCAATCCCCATCTTCTTGCTACCAGGCCACCTACACCTATTGCGCAAACTCATTCTTGGACCTACTCTCGCGGCCGAGTTGAAGTTGGACACCTAAGGTGAAAATTCCCATAGAAAGTGTCCAACTTCAACTCGGCCGCGGGAGTAGGTCCATTTCCTATTAACCGCCACCTAGGTCCCTATGCGCAAACTCTCTAATAAGCAAGCAATTGCGCTCACCATAACTCCACCTTCCCTTAACATTCTACCACTCGGGGGGAGGAATCCCCCAAAGGAAATTATTTGCCAAACGCAACAATTTATGAGTGACATCCCATGAGGTTATCATGCGTGACGTCAGCAAGCATCCAATTGCACTACTGCTCCATCTCAACCGATAAACTAACACCCGCAAAGGCAACCCAAACCCAATAAGATAAAGCCCATATCATATTTGCCCATCTATCCATCCGTCTCTGGTCAAGACCTTATACTTGCCAAGTTCAGTACAGCGCGCTTCATCCAACCAAAAGCGTGATAAAAAATAAAAAATAATAAGAAAATAAAATAAATAACAGGCTTAACTTAACAAAAAGCCAGCCTTAAACGGATTCACTTTGCCGCGTCAGCAACCTACTTTTCGTGCTCGTAGCAAGACCAACAACAAACTACCGCCCCAACTTAACTACCCACCATGAAACAACAATACCTTGCCCGACAGCAGCAACAACAATGCTCGGAAACGACCTCATAGCGTCCTATGAAGTCGACTTCAAACTCCTAAAAACTATCATCGACAGAAAGCTCGACGATGCACGGGATTTATACGGCGAGCCCAGGAAGGCCGTCATGAGGGAGATTGAAAGGGCGATTGATGACGCCGACGAGATTGTAGGTTTATTTATTTATCTATTTTTTCCTCTATTTATTTATTATTCCCAGTCACGACGCCTCCATAAACTGACTGCCGTATGATAACATAGCTTGCACAAATTAGCGAGGAAGGAAGGGTGCTACAAGGCGTGCAGCGCGGAAGACTTAGGATTCGGCTGAGGGGGTACGTCCGAGATATGGATGCCGCGCGGAGCGCTCTAGCGTTGGTGCGTGCCACGGCACCCGAGAGGCGACGGGGGAATTTTGATCAGGAGGGGGAGGAGGATGTCACGGACGTATGGGCACAGGAACGGGCGAAGGATTGGAGAAGAGGCAGTGATGTTGGTGATGGTAGTTGTGTGGACGTTGAAAGCGGAATTCTCGGTGGAGGAGCTGGAGCGGGGCACGGGGGCCGGGTTGGGAATGTCCGAAGGGCTGGTGAGAGCGAGCATGTCGAGGGTGAATGTGCTGGCGATGACGAAGGAAGACGAGGTTTTATCAGGAGGTCCTTGATTCCCTTCCCTACTCTTACGCCCCCGGTCCGGCCCGCGATGCTGAAACTGGCGAACACAGGCTTACTATTGGGCGAAGGATAACAATCGTCATCGTCCCGATATTAGCAATGTTTATCCTAATAAACGTTTTCTCGCAGTTCAGGTGACCCTTTGCCCTTATCACCATGGGTTAGGGATTACCCCCGACAATCTCGCTTCATTCGTCATGTCATATTCATAGAACCTTGGGGTGTCCTCTTTTCTAGATCAGATGTGTGGTAATTTGTGTAGCAATCGGATTCATGAATAGCAGAATTTTTTGAGGGGGGAGGATACGCTGCGTTGTTTACGGGCGGGGTTAGGGCCAGAGTGGGAGTGACACGTAGGTCATTCACAACATATCACTCGGTATCTTTCCGCCTTTTACAACACGAGTTTCTTGTTTGTTTGAGGCTTGTTTTTTTTCTTCTCATCGTTTAGGATAGGCGGTAAAAGCCTTTGAAGCATATATGCTCCAGTAATCGAATCATTATCCTGCAGGCTATCTTTGATTACGCTCGGTCATGTAATTCCAGTTTCGCCTCTCACGCCTTATAATATAATGTGGGGTAACTATTGGCGAAGAAAGTTTTACGGGAAAGATAGCAACAACATGGAGAGGCTAGAGACTAGAGACTAGGGAGATACCAAATTTCATGCATGCAACCTCCAAGTAGGAACCCCTAGCAAAACTAGCAGCTTGGAAAAGCGAAACCGCGGTGGTAAGGGAATGAAAGGCCCAGATGTAGCGGCAATGGAGGAGTAGCCTCTCAAATGGAATGGGGTAGGGCGCAGAAGTGAGTTTACTCATAGATTCCGTCAAGAATTCACACACACACTAATCACTTGCTCTCTAGGAAACGGCCTGCAGTAGCCAAAGGTGATTTAGTTTACATGAAGAGTTTCTCTTACTCTCCAGGTATTTAATGATGAGTAACCTGGAGATACTTCAAATGCCATAGATTAGCTGCAAGTTTCCAAGATATTGAGACTAAGTTCGGGGGGTTTTCCTCCCTCCGAGGAATCATGGGACTCAGATGGTTTTCACCACTAGCGTAGCCAGAATTAAGTAAAGATACTCGCCATCACAGAAATATGCAGCACAGTGTAACTACCAAAAGAAATACACATTCTTCTTTATCCCGACTTAGCTAATGAGGAAGGAAAACTCCAGACTCTAAGACATCAGCTGATAATACAGCAATGAAAAAGCGAAGGATCGACCGTGATACGACAGGTTCAAAGTTTGACCTAGATTACTTCCTGCCCCAGATAGAGAAAAAGAAGAGAGATGATGCCTCCTTTAAGGCAACTTGACCTACTCAGGTGGAGGGATTAATCTGTGAATACCCTCGTGTTTGTTAAACCACTATACCACTATAGATACCCTTTCGGGCAAATAAAGAATCGTAAAGTGTTCACGTAATTTCTTCTGGTTCGCAATCAATATGTCTAGCTGTATATCAGGAACAATCGTTCAGTGGGAATTTTTCCCGGACTAGCCCTGGTATCCGAGTACTCACGGCTTCTGGAGCGATAAACAGGGAGCTTGAGGGTCAGGATTGGTAGATTTATTATTTTAATATCATTAGGAAATTTAGTATTTTCTAGAGTAATCGAGTGAGAACCAATGAGTTCCCTTCACGCCAGAATATAAGGACTAGTGCGGTAGGATTCCGAGTGATAGCCATGCAGAAAGTGTAGACATCTTATATTCCTGAGTTGGTGTTTGCTAACAGACATTGATTGAATCACCTGGCTAGGTCAACATAGGTAGAAGAATATATGCTAGCGAAAAGCTATTCCCTGACTTTGCCCTCCTTCCAAGAGTTGCATTAATTAGGGAGATTAGAAGTATACGGAAAAGAAAATACAACCTCACCATTTTAAACATTCCCTTTACGATCTCCGTTCATTTTACGCATTGTTTGGCTTTACGAAAACATTCGCATTCGCCACTAAAGTGCTGCTCACACAAGTGCTCCCAAGATCTTCATTCTAGTAAATTTTTATTTTGGTTAACGCTGTAGGCTAAGTGAAGTATAGATTAATTTCAACAGGTGGATGGAAACGAAAAATGGGCTACTTCTGTCTTTAGCGCACTGCCCGCTAGTTCATGAGGTGTCTGGATATAGAGAGAACCGCTTGGCGCCAAGAGAGATTATCCGGTATAGTCCACACAATTTACAGCCCCCATGACCCCCTTTGCAGGGAAAGACACTTTAAGATACGATATAACAATCCGGCTTGGCGTCAACAGACCTTCTCTCTGCTAGGTTTATTATGTACGTACCGTATTTTTCACAATTTCCACCAATACACAAGTGGGGAAATAGATAGCGTGGCGGTAGACGGCAGAGTGAGAGGATTTGCTTGGAACTTGGGCACTGTGTAGTAAAAGCAGGGGAGGCAACTTCAACAACCTCGTTCTCCTATCTCTCTAGCTAATCCAGCAACTAAACCAAAGCTAAAGACAGGTGTTAAGTAAAACATAATTAGCTCATTCTAATCCTTCCGTGGATCACTATACCTATCTCTGTATCCCCCGCATGTCTACATGCCTCTGCACACTCCCGTGATAACAAAGGGGGGACATGTGGGTAAAGCTTTCTCCGTAAACCATTAAAACACTAGAACAACCCATCACGCTCCCGAAAGATTTGCAATCCCCCCCAGCAACTTCCAGAATCAACCGCCACCTTTAATAGAGGGAAATCTTGACAGTTCCCCCCCCCCCATTGTCAAAACAAAGCACTACTTGCCCAGAGCTATAGCTGAGAGACTGCAAGAGCTGTCATAAAACATGTTTTACTAGAGGGATAGGAGTTCAACCCTACCGAGGGCGGCTGCGGGGAAGGGGCCAAGGAAAGGAGGAATGCGAATATCCGCTAGCAAGCTATCCGTTTTCCGCCCCGCTGATTACCTTATCTTTTGATTTGCACCTACATGTTTTAAGGGCCTCAATGACGCCGGTTAGACCAATTTTTGATAGTTAAGCATGGGGGTGGGAAGAAACACGAACAAAAGTGGGCGGTGAACAGTGCTTCAAAATCTAGTAGCGAAATAATAATTATTTTAGGGCTACTTACGGTCACACCCTCCTAATTGTCCCTCTATTGGTTATCATACATCACAAAGGCTTTGAGCTGTATATTTATATAGGCAGAGTGCCAAGTAAGTGCAGGGCACAGCTCAGCTAAGAGAGACAGAAGTGTTGGATTACGCTCATGCAATGGTGCGGGCTACTACGAGTCTGCTCCGGGAAGAGCCCTGGGGGGTCCCTTTCCCTACATGCTTTCAGTGTGCCCTAGATATTCCCTCAAGTCTAATCGCATCTATACTACCACCTTACCTCTGTCACTGCAATCAGTTCACCACTAGTAAGCGGCTTCTCCTTAGTTAACCCCCTAACCTAATAATGTGTAAGGGCCTTGTGAGCGCATTCTTGCCTTTTGAGCGATTTTGCATGGCTCTGGATGGAGTGTCAAGAACCCTTCAATAGAGCTATCATGTTGAGTTGGCTAGACATTTGGCAATCCCACTGAGATGCACCCATATTTCTTTCCAAGCATAGCAGTCGCCTCTAAATATCGGTACCGTAACCACTCTGAAGATAGAGACCGTTGCCAAGGGAGTGATTCGCAAGAATATACCACTTTTAGACCCAATCTGGATCATCTGGGCAGACAACTCGGCTCTCTAGCCAATTAGCAAGTGAAATCAGGTTTGATTTCCCGTCCGCTTTGATGTTTTTTCGTCTTTTTCTTCCGCACAGAATATAGCCCAACGCAAGAAATTTCCACCTCCCTTTGGCAATGGTCTCTATCTCCAGAGTGGTTACGGTAAGCTAAATGAAGCCTTTTGTTAAATATGGGGCGGATCAAGTGAAATGCAAGGGCAGTCATATTATGTCACTCGGGGGGTTTCTCCTGCCACTTGCAGGTTTGGCTTCATTGCAGCGACTACTCATGCAGAGCCGGCTTATGCATTGCTAGTCCCGATTAGAACTTAGTTAGGGCCTTTGCGCCAACCTCGCGATTAGCAAACTACGGCCCTGCCGATGCTTGATCTGACCATGGCAGCCCCGGACCCTTATCCCACCCCGAGGCGCAGGTAGATGTAGACAGGGCAGCCAATGTCTTAGCAACTAACATGTAATTTGTGTAACTCAAGTGAACTCACCGCAGTTGTGCTAGGGCCCGTGGGCCCTGCCGACAGCTGAGGTCCTCGAAGGTCCGGCTCAAGTAGCTCGCAAAGGACAGCTGCTGGATGTAAGAACCACTGTCTTGACTCAGGAGGAGCGGAGGTGTCTACGGGTGGAAATAGCCATCTTGACCCTAATAACATCCGAGTCACAGGCCTTCACACCATATCAAATGCGGAGAGTTTCACATTGCCTATCAGCGGAGATAAAAATCGAAGGTACGTGCCGTATGGCGTTCTTTAGTTAGTGCACAGTACTCATACCTCCAGAAGCGGTATCCAAAGGATGTCTCAGCATTAGGAAAGGCTGGCCGTCTTTCTATTTGCCGACTGCACAAGATTTCTTGGCCACTTCTCTCGCTGTCCCGGCAACCTCGGTGCATTTTACAATCCTAGGAGGCGCACAGAGAGGACCAATGCTTTAGATACGGGTAGGATAATCTCCTCAAAGCCCTTCTGTTTAATATGACGGCTATGTCGCCTAGAGGAAGTCTTTCGGCTCCCGACATTAAAGTGCCGGCTCATAGGAAATCACTCGCACTTCCGAATGCGTTAAGAGAAAAGCAAGTCTTATCACTCGCTAATAATTTCAGTGGCGAAACGCATCGACAGCTCAGGCTCAGGGCGCCCAATAACATGTAAAACCGCCACGCTCCGCAAAAACGCCCTGCATCGATTGCCGTCCCGTCCTTCCCATTTCAGATCCCTGGTTATCCAACCCGGAAACAGCAAACCATCCGCCACTAATGCAATTTGGAGAACCGCGAGGGCTGGCAAAAGGAAAATAAGGGGAAAAAAAGAGCTAAATAAAAACCAGAATTTGCGGATAGTGCCCGATCGTATCTGCGACCCTTCAGCAATGGTCCTCCAATCGTCCTAACAGCCGCGCACGTCGACGCATTCTCCGGAATCGGAATTAATGATCTTGGGTGGATTAGAGTACCGCGTCAACCACCTAGATTCAAATCCGATGTGTAGTTCAATTGCGGATCCTGCTTTAGCGCTGATAACCAGATCGGGAGGAGGGACCCTGTTTCAAGGCAGAGGCGATGATTTTTTGACATTTCACTGGTCGGGGTGTTCCGTGGTCGCCTTGGGCCAAATCTTCAGTTTCTCAAAGTTCCCTTTCTTGGCTCGGCGGTCACCAGGCTCGGCCATCAGAAACCGGCCGGGAGGACCCGAACCGGCCGATCTCCCGCTTGTTTCACCTCTTTTGATACGAAGCACAGTGACAGGTTATGTTCCTCATTCTATCTCTGCACTTCCGGGAAAATCCCGCGCCGGCCTCTACAAGCATCCAGACACCCTCCGTTACACTAGAAATCTTGCCAAGTTGTTCATTGCTTAAGCAATTGATTGGCTTTATCTCTTTTAGCCCATTAACAGACATTGCGATATCACTGCAGGGTTCAAACAAGACCATCACATCTCACCCCAAAAGGAAAACCCGGTCCACCAATGAAAATGGAATCTAACCCACAGCTAAAAGGAGGTAGTGGGAGAGGGGAATACTCCAGATCCTGAAGGAAAATATTCTTGGGGATCTTAAAAGATAGATTGGGGGAGGTAAAATCGATCCAAATCCACTCTATTCGAAGGGCATATTATCCACTGATATTTGCCTACCGCCCTAAGCGTTCGGCAGTGATGTAGTCGATCAAATAAGGTTTATGGTCTGAGATGTCTTTTAGCCGCCCGCAACTTAGGTTCGGGAAAGCGTTGAGGAAAAGCAAATAAAACATATTCGACATATCGGCAACTTCACTAAACAGCATTACGGAAACCCACAGGTGTGATCGAAACGGAGCATATATGGTGCGAAATGTAAGTTGCTGAATCCGAACGGATGAGTGCACTAAATGTGCAGTGGACCAGGATAAAATATAGTGTACCTTTACTGCCGAAGTCTTCACCTACAGAAATCACAATCTCACCGCCGAAGGCTACAGGGAACCTCGGAACATTAGCTACAGCTACACACCTTTACACAGCTCTTGAAATACTGCCGGCTCTTTCAGAGCCAATCTCGCCTTTGTTTGAAATGCAAGGCGAAAAAAATATGCACTTGCTCACACTCAATATGCACTCTACCCGATGATTCCGATTGTCCCCTACCCCTCTGGAGTGGCACGTACATGTGCCGTAGGCTGCTGGCTTACCTAATTCCTCGATTCCGTGCCTGCAGCAACCCCGAGACGACCAAGACTGGGCGGAAGCAGTATAGTAAAACTGTGAGCTCATCACGAAATCAGAGCTCTAGGCCGAAATCATAGCCGTAACAATACTCGGTATTCTCCCCGCACATTGTATACTGCCATTGTGACCTGTTTTCCAGAAGATGAGAGACCAAGACTCACAAAGCTCGCAAGGCTCACCAATTGACAATCGACCGTCATAGGTTCGCGACAAACTGCGAGTGACGTCTGGTGCTAGAAGGTCTGCCTTTTGATTGAGTATTTTTAGCGCCAAAAACTTCCAGGGCTTTTATCGTTTCATTTGCTTGTTTTTTTTCCTTCCCGCTACAACCTCGTGATAATGATAGTTAGGAACATACCGTAAAATCCCTTTCGATTCGGTATCGCTACCTGTCACGAATATCCCTGTAAAATCGTCACATCAGCCCAAGATGGGTTTAGTTTGGGAAGTGAGTAGGGTTGCAAGAGTCATACGGGGGGTTCTAGTATGGCTGGATGGCTGAGGCTATACCGTGTCAGGAAGCCACCAGTCCCTCTCAGAGGCTTTTGACTCTGAACCTGAGATTAGCGACCTTCCTGAGATACCGAATTTTAAGAGATTTTACGGTACTTTTTGCTTTGTGACCGTCAATTCCGCTTTGGTTTCATGCCATGGGGAAGCAGGTTCCCGGACCTGGATGCTAGGTAGAAGAGGCTCGTAGGATGGAGCCCCTGGTTTAAAGTTTCCTATGATTTGGTCGGACCTGCCTGCCAGCTGCCACACGCTACTTTTTTACTTCTTTTTTTTCCGCTAGGCAGGTGCCCTCGCCGTCGGTACTTGCACAGTTGCACTCGAGTACCTGTGCCCGAGCGTAAGTACCGGTATTCCTCCTGGCTCAAGCCCTGAGTGCCATGGGGACGGTCGCTGATCCCATGATCCAACCAATCCACCCATGAGCGCGCACAGGCGGAGATCGTTGGCCAATGTACGGAAATGCAGCCTAGGACATCTCCGAGGGTCTCTCGTTAGGCAGGGATCATAAAAAAAGCCCACCTTCGGGCCCAGGCACCAACTTCATGACCCGGTGGCTGTTGCTCTCTGTCTAATATCGCACTATCCTAATACTAATAGGGCAGCGCTCTCCATTTGAGCACAGTCCTCACGGCACCTGAATTACAAGTAGTTCAGCATAAAATGCCTGGGGGGGCGGCCCAGCGCCATTGGTTGAAGGGCTGTTCGAAAGGAGCTGTCTCCCCAGCACAGGCCCAATCGCAGGCAAGCAGTTATGACAGCGACTTTGAATGTTCTTGAGAATTCTGTCATTTCTGTAATTCTAGAGAACAGACGTTGCCGCTTTTTCTTTTCTGGAGGAGTTTCTTTTTGCATAGCAATCTTAAGCGCCACTGGGTTACTTCGAGAGCCGAAGGGGGTGCTTCTGGCCTTTCCACAGTTAAGATCAGATATTTTGCTTGGGCGCGGCCTTAACGCTAGCTTCGGGAAAAAATAAAATAAAAATAAAAATAACAAAAAAAAACAAAAACACTACTTGTCGAAAAAAAACAGCACTCTTGGTTTCTAACGTTGTGGCAACAGTAGAAAAAAACAATAAAGGGAGAGCAAGTAACTCGTAACGCCCTGAGCCCTGCATAAGGTGCCTCTTCGATTATCAGTGCAATATAGGCACCCCTTTGATTGCCTCCACAAGGTGTCGAACGTTATTTATCACTACAAGTTACAGGCATAGAGAGCCCGAACACATAGGGATAGAAAATTTGTACGGCAAATTGTCTGTGCGTATCTGACCGCCCATGCAAAATTCGGACTCAAGCGTTCGGGCTCTAAATGCCTGTAACTTGTAAAGTGCCCGAATATAGGAACCAAACGAAGGTATGGCCAATTGTCTGTGCGCATTAGCGCGCTCGCACAAGATTTGAAGTCGCAGATTGGGGTGCTCGTGGCATGGAAGAAGTACCCGAAAACGGGGGTCGTGGGTCGTGGGTCGTGAATTTGTATGGGCGCTCAGATACACACTGAATTTTGCCATCTACTTTGAAAATCCCTGTTTTCGGGCACCGTATCTCTTGCCTGGTCCGAGTATTCGAGTAAGTCGTAGAAATGATCTGATAGGATACAAAGTGGCCCATCTTTTATGTTGGAATCTCCTAACTGTCATGCTTGGCAAGCCATATAACATTGGAGCGGAGCCGAGTCCCGGTTACCAATCAATGATTTCCAGCTTGACCTGGCATTTTGTCTGAGACAGTTCGTTCTGACTCTGGTACTATTCGTGGCAGGCAAGAAGTATTCGATATCAGGGGTCGTGGATTTGTATGGGCGCTCGGATACGCACGGTTTTTTTTTGCCATATTGTTATCGGGAACTTCTTGCCTGCTACGAGTAGATATGCCACTTGTGTACTGGCCTCATCTTGAATCTGAGCTGAGCTTTGGGGAGCAGGAAGATCGGCGACCGGATCTCACAAGGCCGACAAGAGCGGGAAGCAATAGGGGGATGGCCAGGGAAACCTCCCAAGGAAAACCCGAAGCTGGCTAGTGCCTTTAGTTCTGATTTTGGATTAGTTGGTGCTTGTTGGATTGCTTTGCACGAGGTTTGCTGCAGAGCTAGCTGGATAGCTGGCCAAGCCACCTCATTCACACACACTAGACGGAAATTATGTTATCATCCTGCACTTGGGGGGTCATTAGAAACCGGAAACCATTTCTGCTGATCCCACACAACTCTCTGCGGAGACGAGCGTTATGTTTTCCGGTTTTTGGCGACCCCCCGAGTACTCCTCATCCGGAGAATTGATATATGATGACAAGTGCAAATAGGCAATTAGAAGAAGAAGAGAAAACCCTGCTGGACATTATCGACATGCGAGAAATCCCGCAAGGCAGTGAGAAAATTCCAATGTGGTAGAGGCAGAATGAAAGGCAGCATCTTACATCCACTGAGTTTTGCTTTTTCGCACAAGCGAAGTCAGGGCTACTATCTCTATCATATTCAGTCTCAAGATCCAAATAATCCAAATCAAGAGACGATAAAAGCGAAAAACCCCCTCACAATGCGCTTAACTGGAAGCCCAACTTTTGGGTCAAGATAAATGTACTGTGCTCCTACTATGTCTTCGCTCCCAGTTTCTACCTAACCACTTGCTAAACCGGCATGCCACATGGGGGATATGTCGCGGTAGCTGCACGAGTGACCAGCTATGACAAGATATTACCGACCCGACCTACATCTCTTAGGAGCTTTCGAGAGAGAACTTTGAAATAATTTGAGCTATTACCAAAGAAGGCTTTTTCTAGACCTAATAGCTATCAGAAGTAAATCCTCAATGTCATGTGTTCAGGTTTGCCCGAGGTAAGCGCGATAGTGTAAAGTGGGTCCCATGACTAGAGATGCATATCGGACCCCCTCTCACTGCGATGGCAATTTTTCAATTGACTTTTTCATCTTTTCTTTTTCTTTCGGAAGGGGTGGGTTTTCTTTGTCAGGGCCTTACGGAATCGCTCTGAAACTGTAACTTGCTGGTTGTTCTCGGCGGCCGTTCCTCGATAGCTGCGCTGTACGGTACAGTACCACACCACCGGCTCTCCCAGTGGGAACCCCGAAACGCCTCTTATTACTTGAGGGTTCATCGTAAGCGCCTGCCCTGTGAGTGGCCGATCAGAATAGCCAGAACCCAAACCAATCTACCTCAGCTAGTCTCGGTAGAGCCGGTTGCGACTCGGCGCTCTAACTCTAAGCACGAACCTAAGCGATCCGCCGAACATACTATGAACCGCAGCCGGGCCGAACCATCAGCCGTGGTAGCTTGTAGAGAGGTCACCGGTGGCTCGGTTTCAGCATATCCCAGGTTCAGCACTCAGCTAAATTACATACTATTCGCTTCAGAAGCGTCAGCTGGCTGGCCTATCACTCCTTGAAAAACGATACTAAATTGACCTGGCCCTGCTCAATTCGTTAGTTATGGTATTATCTCGTAGAGGCTAACACTGGTCGGAAGCATAGAATTGGCAAACTTCATTAGTAGCAGCGAAGGTATCTTTCTTTTTTTATCAAAGATGCCAAAGACCCCTAGGAGAGCCCTTAACTGATGACTGATGGACTAGCATGTGTATGAAGTAGTCAGCCAACGCTTTAGAGAATGGCTGGATGTTGTAATGGTGATATTCCTCCCCACCACCATCCAAGTATGGGCCTTTCTTCGCAGATCTTCGTGCGAATACCCCATCGTAGACCTACCGAGTTCATGATCCACTTCCTTTTTTTTCTGACAAAGACTAGTCCAAGTTTAAATACGACTGCTTCTAGGGTTGGTTCAAATAAATCCAGCTATTTTTGCCTTGGAGTGCAGCAGGTCGTTTATCGTCCAACCGCACCACATATATATTATACAATGATATGCTTTTATGATTCTTCTCTAACCTATGTAAAGGGATTGAAGTGATCACCACAAGGAGCTTAAGCCCCGTAATAAGGGAGTAGGCATACTGGCTTTAATAACTCCTCTTAGCTGGCCACGTCAACGGAGTAAATACGCGGAGTTGAGCTAAAAGCAATCCTTGAAGCCGGAGATTATCAAATATGAGGCGGATTAGACGCAAATAAGAAAATCCTGCCAGCTGGTAACCTCCGCATTGTACAAGTGCCAGGGATAAAGTTCTCGTACACACCACTTTGTGACCTCACCAATTTTTAATAGTTTTTTGCGGGTAAGCCACACTGGGGTGTACGAAAACATCACCCCTGGCACTTGTATACTAGATGTTCTAATAAGTGTTAAGAGTCTAGAGAAGTGCTAATAAGGTGAAAACTACGCAATAATGACCACTACACGATATTGCTGTGCTAGAGTGTCTTTCTGGGTGATCTCCCAGCAAGTGTATTCGCTACGCACTGGGCGCTGCCATCGGTTTCTGAGGCTGCTAAATGAGAAACTATGCCTTGCATACGGGTCCCTACAGCCAGCAGCCACGCCCCCCCCCCCCCCCCGATAAATATATAGGATATTTAGCTCATTGGGTCGAAAAGGTATTTTCGGGTAAATCAGTTTGTAAGATTACTCCTGTGGGTCCTACCGACCTGTAGCATAGATGTCAAGGGACCAAGCTAGAACTCCCCTTACCACTCTATTTCCTCGTGCTCAGAGATAATCCTTTAGCTATTGAACACTCCTTTGGGTCCATATTGAAAGTCTTTAAGCACTCAAATAACTATACCAATAGCCGTCGATATTTAGAAGACCTTGCCATCTCAACTTGGCGAGTAACGCTTACTCAAGTTGGGAAACGCCGCACAGTATGCTTTCATTGGACTAGAGAAAGCCGTTGGCGCTTCAACCTGTTTTTCCGGGTGCACCGCTCGTCTGGTTTTGCTCCACATATTTCTCAATCACCCCTTGTGGACTTTTAGTTAGATATAGCAGCCTACGCCTTGCTGAAGGATCTTCAAGGTGATTTAGTGCCTCTTAAACCTCTCTTATCTTTAGTATAGTTGAAGGTTATTTGGATCGCTAGATAAATTGGAGTCTCAGTTACTGCATAAGTCTCTCATCGAGAAGATAACCAGCACCCATATCTGATCACAAGAGATCACTCACTAACATGATTATTTGTGATGTTATGTACACTATTCAACTATTAATTGGTTAGCGATTCATAAAATACTCGCACCACATCCTCGATGCGGTGGTGTGGAGTACAGATCAGCCTGGGGCGTCTCAAAATTTCCCTCTTTCTCCTGGTTTCTGCGATCGCCAGAGCGGAGATGAAACCTGTGCTAGTTGGGGCTCCCATCTTGGAGTCCCCTGCCCCCTGGGGCTAGCACTAGGTGACTATCCGCAGTACCCTTTATTGTAGTACATATTAGATTGCAGTACATATTAGATTTCGCTGTCATTATCAGCAAAGGTTTGTCAATGAATGGCGCTTCTCGGCTCTCTAGAGCTACCCTGCCGCGGCTAATGTTTTCCTATCTGCCAAAAGAAATTAGTCTACATTAAAAATATTACTAAACTTCTTATAGATGCAACCTACTTCAAACATGGGTTCTGGCAGAGATTTCTCCAGTGCTTTCGATGGGATGCATAAAAGTTTAATTATGAAACGCCCAGGTTTATTCCTCCGGGATAATGACATAAAATCGCCACTGGATTGTTTATGTCCCTATGATATGAGATGTCATTAATTATCATGACTATTTATAGAGCTTAACGCTGCACGGGGCACAAGATAGCGATGAGGGCATGAATGCTCGGGGACGATATCGCGAGCTAGTGACATTAAGCGGGGCGGACGATTCTGATAAGTCCATTGGTTCCGGGGGATTGGGGAGCCAATGCGCACAGTGTTGTTCGAGTGCGACTATGCCGATCCGGAAGACATAGGCCGGGCTTGTCTTTGCCGTGCACTGCAGAACAAAAGGCCTCAAACCGCCAAGAACCAGTTGGTCCGAGCAAGACCTGCGAGACCACCCCTCAATGAGGTGAAACGAACGGAAGCAGGTCTTGAACAGAGTCCAACCGCCACCAGAGTCGAAGGCGCGTGCTGTGCCATCTTCCAGGACTTTTTACCATTCGTGTTGAATGAAATTCCCATATTTCCTGCCCTTGGATAAATGCGCTTCTAAGCCCTAGCTGTTATAGCAGAATTAAGTGATACTTGTAGTTGATTGATCATTGTAGATCAATTTAGAGTCCATGCTAAGTCCTAGAGGTTGCGGAGAGACCTGGAAGGAATCGCTGACCCCCTATAGTGGGGGTATCTGGCCGTGACGGGAGCTTATGCCCGGAGAAGATTTTAGCGTGAGGACCTATAACAGTCTCTCTCAGCAAAAATAACACTTTGTAATAGATACTGAGCCTGAGGCCAATAAGAAAACGGTACCAGGGTTTCGCCAGTAGCGACCACGCATGGGTCCACAACTAATGGAGGATATTCTTGTTGCATGAATAGTTAGACTAGCGGATTTTAAATCTCAAGCACATATCCAGCTGAGCTGCGACTTACCATACTCTATTGGTATAGGCCAGATACAAATGTGCCCTGACGGTTAGCTTTTCAAGACAGTATGCCCTGTGAAAAAGCACCGGCTCAAAGTTCTGGACTAGGATTCAATCGTTTGGCAAGCACACGTATCTCTGTGGCAATCCTGCATTTCCGCCGGTGCCGGGGGTTGGGGAGCCAAGCTCTTCATCAACAAGAACTCATTGTCAACCCGGAACTAACTCGTGCTGTGCCTAGAGAGCGGTTTGCCTATTGTAGAAGGGGGTAAATGAATTTGAGGATGGTTGTATGTTTTCAGGAAAATGTTCACTTTGAGAAATGACGCACTAAAGCATTTGGTATCAGCTTTGCATTCCCATACTTATTAGCCATGTTCAGCATCTCAAAAAAGAGTGTGCCCATTGTCTTACTTGGTCTACCAAGGGTAGTGTTACTTGGGTAATCCTAGTGGTAAGCTAAAAAGCAAAACGGGAGGCGTAAAGCAAGCGACCTTCTAGGTCTTGAGGAAGCGAGGGCAGAGTGAATTCCCTTGGGGAGGAATGGCATGTCCCATACGGTCTGCGGCGCTTCTACCTGCCACAGTTATATAAATATTCCGAGGTAGATCAACTTAAGCCACTCGAATACAGTACCAGTATAGATGCAAAGTTATGCTGCAGTACATGTAACCGTGGGCAGTCTCAGCTGAAGTGGTGCCTTTGGATTAACTTATGAAGCTATCGGATATTCGTGGTTGAGTAATGATACTCGCAGGAATTTTGCCTGTTATTCTCTTTGAGCATGCGCACCATGAAAAGGGCATCCCGAGTCTTGAGGGAGGTTTTAGGGAGATGTCCTTTGGTGCTCTTATCCGGCTTCTCGGTTCTGCATTGTAGATCTAAGTTGACTCGGTTGGTCTGAGGTAGGGGTTGCCTAAATGTAAATTTATAAATTTATATAGGTATGAGTAGTGTAGCGTGTAGCAGCATCGCGGAGTAGTCTGAGCGGGGTTCGCTGAAACGACCGAAAAAAACCCAAGAGTGAATCTAATGTTCATGGGTAGCAAATTATGAAGTTGTCCCTGTATTGGGCATTTGTATGTCTTAGTACATCGGCTTCGGCTCACCCCACAAGAATGAGATGAAGATATCGAGTGCTATTCATCTCACAGATGTAATAAACCCGACCGGATGGTCCAAAAAGCGCCCTAGTTATCATACTGGTATGGTTTCCATACAAGAATGGTGTGATTATTTCTAGTCTTGTAAGCAATAACAGCCTCGCATCTGAACCAATTAGGGAGCTGTTGCATTAACAGCGAAGTGTAGTTGACTCTTTACTTATGATGGTTTGGAAACCGCAAAATTGTTTACTGCATTTGCACTCTGGCCATCGGAATCGTGTTGGGTAGAGTATTACCAAAGAGGGCGATGGGTTTTGAGGTACCGGTATCCGAGGCCACATTTGTCAATCACCAAGGCTTATGGGACCCCAACTCGGTCAAAGCCCAAAGCCCTGAGATGTTGACTTTTAAAAGGATTAGATGACGGCCGCGGAGTAAAGGCTTTGACTTTTCCAGTTGACCTAGGTGTGAGCGGCTGTCACTAGAGAGTCCCTGCATCGGTATTGCACATAATCGGAAAGCGGCCCTGGCTCAGGTGCCAGCCCGGCATGGGCTTAATGATATAAGATGCATTTGTAATTGAGGCTTACTTGTAGTAGGTAAGAAGCACCGTGTTCGATGTCATGGGTTGTGAATTGTGCAGGGGCTCAGACACCTGGAGGTTATTGCTATATATTTGTTATTCCGCTAACGGGCAGTATAAAGGAGGGTGAATGACCACGCTCTTGACCAGCAGAACTCATCCCCATAGTCTGAACTTTACCTCCTATACCCACAAACATCACCTCAACCTCCCAGAAGTCTCTAGTATAGCTCTCCAGATGGCAGATCAAATTAGCTTCCCAACGCCAGTGCCTGCTTCGACCAACAACCGGGATGAAGACAATCAACCCAATTCCCAACTCTTAAATTTTGTCAATGAACTCTTCGAATTTGTTCCAGGGTATATATCAGTTCCAGGCGTAAGTTCTCCAAGGGCTCGAATCTTTAATCCGTTTGACCTGAGATTGAATCAATATGGCTTGGACTCGAGTAATTTTTTTTTTTTGTAGGTTCCTGGTGTTTTATGTCCCACCTGCGACGCACAAGGTATTGAAAGCTGGGTCATACGCGGGAAGGTCTGCTCCAGGTGCGGCACTCCTTGCCAATGAGCCATCAATATTAGGTCTAGATGGCACCAAGTTAGAGCAGGTAACGATTGTTGCAGGTCATGAATCGTGTTGGGTGTAACGAGCATGGAAGGATGGCTCGAGGGGTTTCATTATTCGGGCTAGGAAAGTTCCTTATATTTTTTCCTATGTCATAAGAGTTAGCGTGCTGCTTGTTGCGGAAGTATCTTATATTTTTTCCTACGTATGTCATGAGCTAGCATCCTAGGGTGTGCTGAAGTATCCGGAAATCTTGGCGTTTTTTGGGCTTAAACAATGCCAAGACTTCCGGATACTTTCGCAACGCCCAAGTGCAGATTGAATATCACGAAAGCATACACTGGTTGTTGAAATATTATCATACTAAAAGAGGAGAAATCGGCACCGATTGCTATTTATCGGATCGCAATGGCCGAACACCCATCTCATTTGCTGCCATTTCCGGGTCTGGGAGTGTAGTGAAGCTACTTCTAGAACACGGGGGCGTCAATCCCAATTCGCCTGATAGTAGCAGCCGAACACCTTTGTCATTTGCTGTCTCAAGAGGACATGAAGGTGTAGTGAAGGTGCTTCTGGGATGCGAGGATGTCGATCCCAATTTATCAGATATCAGCCGTCAGGCACCTCTATCATATGCTGTTATTTCGGAGGAAGAGGGTATCGTGAAGATCTTTCTGCAACACGGAGATGTCAATCCCAATTCACCAGATAGTAGCGGCCGAACACCCTGTCATTTGCTACCTCTAGAGGATATGAAGGCCTAGTGAGGCTGCTTCTGGGACGCAGAGGTGTCAATCCCAATTTGTTGGATAGCAATGGCCGAACACCCCTTTCATTTGCTGCCTCGGGAGGGCATGGAGGTGTAGTCAAGCTGCTTCTGGAATGTGGAGATGTTAATCCCAATTTATTGGATAGCAATAGTAGGACACCTCTATCATATGCTTTTATTTCGGAGGATGAGGGCCTGGTGAGGATCTTTCTCGAACATAGGAATGTCAATCCCAACTCATGAGACAGTACAGGCAGAACACTCCTATCTCACGCTGCCTCGAGAGGATATGAAGATGGAGTGAAGCTGCTTCTGGGACGCGGGGATGTCAATCCCGATTCAGTGGACAACGATGGCCGGACGCCCCTATCGTATGCTGCCTTGGGAGGGCATGAAGGTGTAGCGAAGCTGCTTCTGGGCCGCGAAGATGTCGACCCTAATTCATCTGATAGCTGTGGTTGGACACCTCTGTTATATGCTGTCATTTCAAAGGACGAGCGTCTAGTGAAGCTGTTTCTTGAACACGCGAATGCCAATCCCAATTTATCGGATAGCAATGACCGAACATCCCTATCGCATGCTGCCTCGAGAGGGTATGAGGGTGTAGTGAAGCTGCTTTTCGGCCACCCGGATGTCGACCCCAATTCACCAGATAGTGGTGGTCGGACACCCCTATTATATGCTGTCATTTCAGAGAATGAGTGTGTAGTGAAGCTCTTCCTCGACTACGGGGGTGTCAATCCCAATTCACCGGATAGCAAAGACCGAACACCCCTATCACATGCTGCCTCGAGAGGATACCGGGATGGAGTGGAGCTGCTTCTGGGCCGCAAGGATGTCAATCCCAATTTACCGGATAGCAGTGGCCAGAAACCTCTATTATATGCTGTCAGTTCGGATGATGAGCGCCTAGTGAAGCTATTTCTTGAACACAGGGATGTCAATCTTGATTTATCGGATAGCAAAAACCGAACGCCCCTATCGCATGCATCCTCGAGAGGACACGAGGGTATAGTGAAGCTGCTTCTCGGCCGCAGGGGTGTCAATCCCAATTTATCGCGTAGCGGTATATTAGGCATAAAGCATGGTATACAACACCTTCCAGATCAGACGGGTTAAACAAACCCTCCGTCCTCTAGAGAATTGTTCTCCCAAATTCTGGACATTGGGCTCTATTTGTAGGTAAAGTGCCCCGCAATTTTAGCCGGGCAGCGGTAGGATGGTAGATCTCCCGGGGGTGTCCGCCACTTTCTGAGTTCTCACTAGTGTTTTGGCGGCTTGCGTATTGATGGTGGAAGGGGTAGTGAACAGGGGGCAGCGTACGGCGCTACGACATTTAACGTTTGCCCCTACACTCCTAGCACCCTATCCGCCGTCCCTCTTTTTGTAACAGTTCGTCCCTCTCTTATGTCAACTCGCTCGCTATGGTGCTTGGGTTTAGGGATTGTCACAAACTAACCAGGATCTACAAACCTCAGGTTCCCAAAAGCTGCTACGAGTAGGTCAGTGCCGTGGGAGGAGGGTAATCGGCCGGCAATTCCGGAGGATGCGCTTAATATACTCTAGCAGGGTGGGGCTGGGGGGGTTCGGCAGGGCTAACGTGATATAATATTGGTCCGATACTGATATCATAGTCCGGGTATCCAGTTGACACATTTGCCAGCACTTCAGTGGCATCCAATCCAGCCTGTCCGTTAGATGTCACTTGCTGCCCTAACATAAGTAATACGCTTGACACTCCGGGCTTCTCTTACTGTGCCAGGGACAAGGAGACTAGTTGTCGGAATCGCAATAGGCTTGTCTATTGGAGTGGGTCGTCTAGTGTGGCCGTATTTTCAAGGTGGATCCATGTCTCTAGACTTTGGAGCTGGTGCTTAAGGACTGTGATTCTTTTAGCTCGAGGTATCTAACACGTTATGCTATAAAATTCAGCAGCAGCAATCATCCATTCTGTCCTATTTTCATACCGTACGGACTCTATATACCTCCAGATTTAGGTATCGTACTTGGCAATCTTTAATTATGTCTGCGACCGTGGCCCGCTCGCTAGAGTTGGCCATACTCCCCAATTCTCTCCTGAATTTTCTCTTTCGCTCGGTGACTCAGTTATAACATCCCAGCCAAACGTTAGCGGTAGTGCTGTCCAGCATAATAGTACATACAGCAGGAGCCCTGCCTTCACACACCGACGACGCAATAAATGCTAGGATCTCTCAGCCTTTCGGGACCACCCCTCATCACACCGCTTTTGTGCTCCCACTATGTTACCGTAAGGACTCGAATGAAAGAAAAGTGCATTAGGACGTTAGAATTCTCCCTGTCGGCTACACAAGGGGAAAACACTTCAAACTCAGCCCTCAGTTGAGAAAAAACAAATGGAAATGCACAGCGCCTTACTAGGAGAGACAACTGCGACCTCCTACTGCATTAACCTTCTATTCAAGTTTTTAGTTGCTACGTTAAAGAGAAGACCTTGTCACTAGATTGAAAACACTTTTTTCAGCTCACATCAAGACAAGGCCATGGCTCTCGGATGGCTATCATGTTCTTCTTCAGCATCACCATCAATAATGTCGGTTGACAGTGGTATCTCCTTAGATATCTCTTCTCTAGAGTATATGATATGTCAATTATCGATTTGCACCTGATTATGCACACCAGGTATCGCAACAAGGTCTGAGAGGAAACACCAACTAGATTATCAAACAGTCAGTTGGCGTCTCGTATATTGTGTTCCGCATATGTTTGGATCTTGACCCCTCGTCGAATCTCTGGTATTTCGACAATTGCTGTGCTATTTCTAACATCAGTTTGAGCGCGCAGCCATGGAATATGATTTGATCACCACTGAGGAGATGATATTCTTTTTTTCCCAGGTAGTCAATTGCTGGAAGAAAAGCTCTTTTTTTTTGAAGAGAAAAAAAAAAAAAAAGCTGCGCAATGCAGTACCCGCGGATAGATGAGTTGGATGGCGATCATAGCGGGTGCTAGCATACGTCCAGGTTTGAGAATGCCCACCAGTAGTTTACTTTGTACAAACACAGTTGACTAACCATAATCTTGGCTCTATTGTATCACCACACTATGCTCGAACACCTGCACAAGAATTTGCCCCTTAGGTTATGCATGTGCTAATAATATGATACCTTATGTCCCAAAGGACTTCAGGGCAGGTAGAATGGCCAGGAAGAGGAAAAAAATTCGAAAAAGCAGATATACAGTAGGTAGACAGACAAGCACAAGCCCCCTGGCGAGGACGGTATTTGGTGTGTACAGCATTCGCAACGGTTTTACTCTCCAGGAGCCCTATCGATAAGTTGCGAATGAATTAGCGCAACTAATAGCGGTGTGTCCTCAAGCGTTATACTAATCATGTACTGCAATAATATTATGAGAGAACCAAATCCGTAATGTTACCCAATGTTCAAAGCAGCTCTCATGAAAGGCCTCTTTGTGGTAGATTCTCATTTGCTGCGTTAACCTGGCCAAAAATTGTAGGAATAAGTGGGAATGCCGCTGGGACGTTAGAGTTGCCTCTCCTAGTAAGGTCTGTTTATTTTTCTTTTTTTCTTTCTATTTGTCTCACCGAGCTGAAAGAATCTTTTCGCTGTGATTTCTCCCCTTGATCCAAAGGGGGAAATTCGGGACGTCCTGGCGTCATTCGCAATTATTCTAGCCCCCACGGTATTCAAAGCCCTTTCCATAGACCCTCGTTGTTGTGCGTGACCTCCGGGGTTGGGTTATGATAATAACATTATGGTGCCGGTGCTGGGCCTTATTTATTTTTTAGTAGACCCTTTCTTCCTGCAGCTCGTCAACAACAGCACCACCACCACCACCACCACCACCACCATCACAACGCAAAGGGAAGAAGAGAAAAAAAGAAAGAAAACTTTCAGGAAAAATTTTCAGACATGCCTGTCTGGTACCACCCTCCACCAGTGCACGTACCAGGTCCCCCTTTGCCGTAAGTATTCCGCTCGAATACGTCTCTTATCTGCATCCACTAATATTTTCATCTTAGGCCAGGACAACAGGCGCCGGCGCCAATTTACCACTATCCTCCTCCGATATGTATCGATCCCTCGCCAGACGCGAGGGTTCCTTTGGGAGCTCCAACTATGCCATCTGCATTATTTCCTAGAATCTACTCATATGACGGAGCAAATTATGTGCCACCTGTCCTACCCCCAGCCGCACAACCCTTCCCAGGAGGTGTTACCGATTCTGCACAGAATAATTACAATTCTCCTCCCCCCCTCCGGTTCACGGGAACGGATCCAATAACGCCTATCATCCTTCCGCCCCTTCACAGCATGTCCCCGGTGCATATCCGCCGCCTTCATTAGCCAATACCCGTGTTGCGGCGGCGCCACCTGAGGGTAACCCTGCTCCCTTAGGAGGTCCTATCACACCCCCCGGAAAAAATTGCGGGGTTCATCATTGCCATGATGGGTGCGAAGGAAAGCACTCTCCGCTGGAGTATGCCAACAATGGACGTCGAACTAGATCAGAGGCATTTGACATCCCGGCCGGGTCCCCGCTACGCAGATTAGCCACTCTACCTCATCAATCGCAGAATCATAATAGTCCTTTTTACATTGACCAGCATGGACACAAAATCTCAATTCCCCCTGAATACAGCTCCGGTCACGACAATCCAGCTTACCGGCATCGCCAGACACGTCATGTAGAGTTTACAACAGACGAGTCTGGTGGCTTTGCCGTCGAACTTACACATGGATGTGGTTCTTGTGGTAAAAAGTTTCGAATCGCTAGTGGAAGTGGGGTTGTGGGTACAGGAAATGATGGTTTGAGTGCTTCTGAGCGCAGACGCTGTGATCAATGTCTTGCAAAAGAAGTAGCTAATGAGCAGGCCAAAAAAGATTTACAAGTTGAGCTAGCAGAGCAAGAGAAACTTAAACATGCGAAACTTAAGGAGGCCAAAAAGGAACTAATGCGCAAGGAAATTAGGGCAGAAATTGAGAGGGAGTATGCCGAGAAGCGGGAGAGCGAGAAGGCACTCAAGTTACAAGCGGAGGAAGCGGCAAAAAAGGAAGCCCTCCTCCGTTTAGCCAGCGAGGAGATCGAGAGAAAGCGCATTCACAAGGAAGTTGAGATCGAACTAGAACGCAGGAGGCTGGAACAGGTAAGGATCGAAGAAGAGGCGAAGCGGATTGGAATTGAGAGGGCCCGGATGCGTGAACAAGCCGAAATCGAACATGAGAGGAAAAAAAAGGAAGATGAACTCAAGGTTCTTGAAGCATTTAATCAAATGGAGCTCGACAAGGAGGTTGAGAGGAGGATGAAAAAAGAAGACGAGAGGGCTAAAAAGGAACAGGAGGAGAAAATACTCCAAGAGGCCGAGGAACGTAGGAAAGTGGAAGCGAGAAACAAGTTACGCGAGAAGATCAAGAGAGACCTTATGGAAGAGGAAGCTCAAAAAATAGAAACTGCGCGTATCGCCTCGCACGCAGCTAAGTTGAGAGAGCTCGAGGTTCAACGTCTCAAAAATGCACAGGAAAAGTCTGACATGGAAGGCGAGAGGGATATGTTGAGGTTGAGAATCAGGAGAGAGCTGGAGGCAGAAGAGAGGGCTAGGTTGAGTTTTGAGACAATTGAAAAGCTCTCCCTCGATCAAGAGAGACTCAGACTCCTCGAAAAAGCTTTGGCCGAGCACGCCCTCAAGGACGTTATCAGGCAGGAGGAGTATCTGAAGATGAAGGAAGAAATGGAACTTAGAGCACAAGCCCAGCTAAGCCAGGAACGCGCACTTGAGAAAGCCAAAGTCAGACAACAACTCATCGAAGAAGCCGCTGCGGCCCAATTTGAAAAAGAGGCGCACAAGGTAATAGACAATGGGGGCAAGCCGGGATGGAAGGAAGGTCAGTTAGTCGATGGAAGCGAACTATTCCAGCGTCTTGGAGGGAGTCCTAACTCTTGGGCGCCATTAGAGACCCATAAATCTCCCTCTCTTCTCGCGAATCCGCCGCTGCAAGCGCCCCCAAGCGTTATCAGTCCTGGGCCGGGATTGGGTCATTTCAGCGATAGTCCACTCAGGGGCACCCCGCCGAAGATGTTCGCCAACAACCCTCATATCTCTCCGGCTAGTGTCCCCCCTCCCCCTCCTCCCCACGTTGACAAACTCAACCTGCGGTGGGAGACTAACTACAAGGATGACCACTATGGCGGTGAACAATGGACTCGCTAACAAGTCAAACCCCTGCAAATCTGCTGTCCCGTGTTTCTAGGTGAATAGCTATTTACCTACTAATAATCCACATCTTTAGCTAAAAATTAGGCTCTGTGTTTTCCCTCGATCTTCGTCTAGTTAGATCGGCCCTGTGGATGCCCCGGAATCCATCTTTTTTTTTTTAGAAATACCCCATCGGGTGAATGTGTGATAGTTTTTAATACAAAAGCAATTCTCCTCCACAAATAGTTTCATTTCATAATCACACTCCTATGACCAAGTATCTTTGCCTAACCTAATTCTAACAATATTATCAAGATGACCGCCACCAAATTTTCGAAAAACAAAAAGATATTCCAAGTCCTTGTGACACCAAATGCATCTCTGAGGCGCAGTTCGAGTGACGACTTATGAAACTGCGAGTGACCTTTTATGCTCAATGGGCTTCAATAATTCAATTAACCTTGTCTGCCGACCTAATGGGCAGTGCCGGGCCTGTGGCACTACTTTTTTTTAAGCCGTAAGGATCATGAATCCTTAGAAGCCCACTTACCAGGTATCGTATCTTTTCCAGAGACTATATAAGTCAGTGGCATAAGACACAGAACTCCCAAGATTCTTTGTGAGAGTACCTACACCCCTGGATTCGGGGAGAGTCCGAGTCTTTTCGTTAACTGAGGGTGCCAAAGCGGGCAAGGTACTGTCACTAGGCAAAAGTGTTCGTGATAAAGTGAGACATCTGACTAAGCAAAATCACGAACACTTTTGCCTAGTGACAGTATATCCTGACCGAACACCCCGGCATCGCATGGTTGGCTGTGTTGTGGGAGCAATTCCCAACCTCGCCCCCGTTCGCTTCCTATGCGGTTCCATCCTAGAGGCCAAGGAAATTCAAATCAGTGAGAGCAAGGCTAAGAGATGAAATTAAAACCTTGGGTCCTGTGGGCAGCAAACTGGCAGGCAGACCTAGTGCTACCTGCACATTAGAGTACTTCTGGGACCCAAAGCGCGTATTGGATGCTGGAGCCTAGCCGAGCGGGGCG
Source organism: Tuber borchii (assembly GCA_003070745.1). Lineage (NCBI taxonomy): Eukaryota > Fungi > Ascomycota > Pezizomycetes > Pezizales > Tuberaceae > Tuber > Tuber borchii. The sequence continues at coordinate 173,290 of NESQ01000032.1, read as the reverse complement.
ACGAGTGACCATATGTGATGAAAGTTCAACCATAATAATAATTGGAGGCAGTTTAACTAGTCGCAACAGACATTTTGGTTAGTCGATGCAACGACAGGTGCATGTACAACTGATATTTGACGCCGGACCACAACAACTAGTAGCTCAAATTAAATAAGATCCTCAAGATACATGATATTATAATTTGTATAAATGGGTTAAAGGGAAAAAAAGGAAATTGTTAAAAAAAAGAAAAGCCGACATTTGATATACTATCCCTTTGCATTCAAAAATGTAGCTATCCTCCTATGCATTGATTCCCATACCTTCTCTAAAAAATACCTCTTAATATCCTAGCCAACACCTTATTAAGAGCCCAGGCTTCTACTACATATCTCCTAATAACGTATAAGCTGCATTTGGTCCTATAGATACTACGAAATCTGTTATGTGAATTTTTCCTTAAACTTCCAAGTGTTTCTAGTAGGACCAATATCAGGTAAATTGGAAGGCTATTCCATATCCATATACCGGTTTCCTCAAACCAAGTTACACTCTCTGTTGTAGTACATACCTTTGGACTATCCTGCTGAGAAACTGGGCTTCCAATTGTATCCTCCACTTCCTACCAAGTACCTACCAAATCAGCGTCTAAAACCTCAATATATGTCTATCTGATTAAAATCAATAACCTACAGTTCTCCTACACTGGCAGACACAAATACAACCCATTAACTTAATTGTAACCAAATTTGTCACCCCATGAATATAGTTCCTTTCTCACTTTTCCTTTAGTATTTAAAACCCCTAAACTCTTCCAAGGGTTTTTTAACCCTTTCCATAGTCTATTCATTATTGAAGGCAATTCTCTTAAAATTCTGTTTTCTTCAATCCTTAAGCAAACCCCGAGTGAGCACAAATGAGCTTACCTCTGAGTCTGGTGGCCATCACCACAAAAACACATAACTCTACAATTCAAGGTAGCACACTCACCACTACAATTAGCGCCACTACCAGCACCAGCAGGGTCGTCCCTAAGATTTCTATAGCCCTTAGTCATTAAACTTCTTAGTATAATAGCTAAGCTGACACGATTGATTTCATGCCTAGACATATCATCTTACAATCTCGGGCACCCCATCAGAGCCCTAGTCTGCGTGAGCCTTCGAGACAAACTGGGCCCAACTCTATTCTAGAGGCCGCTGTATGGTAGCTGCCATTGGAGCGATCCTCCAGACAACGGCGTTCTCACGCCCCACCTCATCATAGTGCCAACCAGTGGAACCAAGGATGGGTTTGATACTTCTACAGTCCCGGTGTTGCAGCCAGAGTACCCGAGGTAGCATTTGAGGGGAGGTTAGTTATCATGGAGGGTTTGTCTTTTCCTACCTGCCCGTCTGTGCCCTACCGAAGAACGAACTGGGAGGGAGGAATTACAAGAGCATCAATTACCCACAGAATGTGTCTCATATTGGATCGATTTCGGCTCCTCCTTTTTAGAGTAGCGTTCTATATCTCGGCTGTCCCCGATTGCTTCCACTGTGGAAGTTATGGCTTTTGTGGTATTTTGGCCAGAGTCGCTGAGATAGTTGATAAGGAAGGGGTTCGAAAGGGAAGCTTCGGGGGTGCGGGGGTGCGGGGTGCGCTGGATGACCTGCAGGTTGATGGCAGTCAAATTTTGGCAAGTGAAGGAGATTAAGACAGCTCAAGGGCTCTAGTTGGCTTGATCTGTTCACGATCTGTGAGGACTTCGCCAGATTGGCGTTTAGATTCGTGAATCAAATATTTCAACAGATTTCTGGGAATAATCTTTCATAACCCCCACACCCCCACACCCCTCCACTCCTCATCTTCCCTTTTCTTTAAAAACCCAAGCTGGTCTTTATAGAACGCACCAATGTTAAATAACTCTCTCCCCTATCTTCTCCCGTATCCCCGCAGCCTAGAACTGTATAGAGTGCCTCCTAGCCCTTCAAGACAGCGGTCTTCATAATTGAAAAAGTGGGCCGCCAAAATTGATATTCAGCGTCCAGGCAAACCCCTCTTTGACAATCCTACTAAGAACTACCACCAGCCTCGTGATATCCTTCCTCATGTTCGACGCCTTCTTCACCACCAGATGGTTGGGCATAACCTAGCCCCACCCTACAGTGGTCAGTCAACCCGCTGACAGCCAGAGGCTCCCCAAAAGCGGATCCCACACCGGAGTCTTGGTAGTATAATTAGCTGATTGTCATGACTGATGGAGATGGTAGGATCGCTCAGACGTGTAGACAGGAGGAGACGTCGAAGTGCGCGTTGTCTATTGGTGGCCGCTAGCTAATGGTTGCGATACTTAAAAAAGAGAAAAGTTCTACACGTATAACCCTATACATCTGCTCATGCCCTAGCATGTCCACACACATCCACCCTTCTGCGCTCCTCCTTAGTATGCGCTTTTCTCGACATCTGCGCTCTTCAACGCTTCTGGTACTACAATATTTGTTAAGATTCGTTCGGTTACTATGATACTCGCTAAGGCAAGAATGCAATCTTTATTGAGAAACTAAAACGAGATAAAGAAATGAAAAGAACAGTTAAGGAAAGATGTGCAAAGGACTAAGAAAGACAACACGGTTGCTCAAGTACAGTCCTGACTGACAGATCTGTCAGGTGCCTTGGTGTACGTCATCTACCCCACAAACACAACACTATATACGCATGTAGGTAGTATCCTCTATCACAGAGGTCTCACATCTCCCCGACGCCATCAGTTCACACTCGTGGTATTTTCTAACAATATTCTACTACTAGGATTATTATACCATCAATGACTACGCCTGCTACGTTTAGCAATACCAACCGGAAGGGGTAATTCCAAGCCTTGTAGTCTAACTAATGATCACCCGCCAAGTAGGAAATGCCTGTTTCTAAAGTCTCACACACATACACATTTGAGTCCCGCCGGCTCTCAGAGCACCATATTCTTATCAGATTCAAAACGAAAATTTAATAATAATAGTGACGTTGTGGCCACTCATGGTAGTTTTCACACGAGTGACCCGACGTGATTCCCACATAAAGCGCATTGCACTTACAAGCAAACCCTAACATAATACCATAATAGTAATATTATTATTATCACCATAATTCTAGTTCTGTACTCAGTGCAACCACTCCCTGTTCTTTACCAGACAATACCTCCGACCCTCCAGCCAGATTATCACCCAATATATCTACTAGATTTACCATCGGAACTCACTTAAAGTATGATATTATACTACTAGTACAGGTACATTAGCCGCCACTTACCTGCTCTTTTGCTAGATTCTCTCTAATCTTGATCTCACTCATTATCCTATTACGTTTACCATTTAGTACTACTATACTAACACGATCTCTAACCAATCTTGCTAACTGGAGTTACCCCCATTTACCAAAGGAGTCCTCAATGCAATCCCAAGTCTCGTCTACTGATCCCACAAAAAACCGGATGTTGCGCAGCTTTCGCCTTCCTTCCTTCAACTGGCTCTCTAGTGAATGCGCAGTAAGTTACTTAGCATACTTCAACCTTAGCCTACAGGACGCGCTCCAGTATACCACGTGAGCTGGGCTGGTACTTTCATATTAGTTGACCCCTAAGAGTAAATAAAAACCTCCGCCCCCAGATGAAAAGGATTGAGTAGAAACCGTTCTATGATACCAACACCAACTCATACCATAATATAGCCCCGCACACACCAACTAAGTTAACCACTTCTCTACAAAACCATATATATATTGGCTACTATATGGGCTCCTATAGATAACCACAACTCCCCGATGGTAGCGCAGCTAGATCAACTTCACAATCCTCAGTTCCCCAGCTTCCATTTCTCGCATCACGATCAGAACCAGAGCCGGAGTCCCCTGCGTCTGATATTAGAGCTCCCTCTTCTGTCTGACCAATCAAAGGGGCCAAAGGCTAGCGCAGGTATGATATAATAGTCCATTTCCACCCTCTTAAGCTAGGCACCGCTTCTCTCTAAAAAAACCTAAGGGCCTGTTCGGTTGGTCAAATGAATAGGCTATGATGGGTAGAGGGGAGATTGTCTTGCGGTCCTTATTCTTTTCTGTGCTGCCAGCAGCGTACTATATATACACAATTCCTAAATACAGAACAAAGTCTTTCTCCATCTTCGCTGTCTCTTTTGCTTCCATTTTCCTCGCACTCCTTTTCCTTCCACACCACACTCCCAAATTTCCTCCAAGACATATCATCCCTCAATCCCTTTCCCTCGTCTCATCCTCTTGCACGCTTCTCCTTCCTTCTCCTACAATCCTTAACCCTAGCTGAACCGACCTGCGTTTCCCAATCGTTGTAGTGTGACAATCTCCGTGTTCCATCTCTTAGACCAAAATCGCTAACACCTCCTAGTGCCACTTCTCAAACCTTCCAAACATCTCCGCTGCAACTAACCAGTAGTGCAGCCACCACCGCTTCAACTAACATCTTCTGCCACACTTTCCAAAACACAACTTCCTTTAGCAAAACATCCATTGTCGTAGGCAACCTGGGGTCGTGGTCGTGGTCGTGGTCAGGGTAAGGGCAAGGGATATGGAATCTTCGCGAATATTCTAACAGTTGGAACGGAACGGTTCCGTTCCAACCGAACAGGCCCTAATATCTTCGTCGCCGTTTCCAAATCTCCCTACTAAAAGTTCGAAACAAAACAAAAAAAAGTGTTATGATACACCTAGAATAGCGTCCCGTACCGTAACATCATACCCTTCACCGTACCCCAGATCACCGCTCCATAAAATACGCCAGACCTCCTTCCTTTCCTCTCAAGAAAAAAGAAAAAAAAATACTCCAAAGTCCCAGAACCCGCGCAGTACCGCATACACTTGCCTTTTCCACTATCCAGGGGGGCACGTATTTACCCGGCAGCCCTGCAAAGCGTTAGGATCCTCAGACTTATACCGTATGCTCAGTCTGGAAAATTTTTCTCAACAAATGCCCAGACATATTTTAGATAATCATATAAGTTAGTCTGTCAGATTACAAGAGGAATAACCAATCTAAGGTGGCTGTGGTTGGGAATACCATCATTGGTTGGGAGCACTTCTTGGTCGTGCGAGTCGTGATAGGGCGGATTGCTGTTGCCTAGAACCATAATAGCTCTTGCGCCAAAATAACATTTTTTTTTTTTAAGTTCACGGCTGATCATCGGACATCACTCAGAAAAACTTCAGAAGGCGGAAGCTACATTGCCAGATATCACAACGAAACACTAAACGAAAAACACCATTTATTTTAAGAATAAGCTACACTAGTAGACATTGATACAAAAGAGGAGACCGCCAATATCAATCCAGAAACAGGTATTCTTTTACCACCGGTACACCAAAAACCTCTTCGAGAACGTACCATAAATAGGCAAAAAAGTCAAAACGCCTATACCAAACCCACGAAACAGCCAGAAACTCTTTTTCATTCGAAAAAAAAAAGTAAAAAGCCCTACTCCTTCGGAGCCTTTTGGCCCCACCAGCTCCCAAACTCGACACATTCGCCACCTTGCAGGCCACCATGCTGGAAGAAGTTTATCATCAGGTCCTTGTACCACCTGTCCCAATCATCCATTGCAATGTTGTTTGTTTCGCGAAGGATTGGCTCGAGTGACTCTATTAGCTGGACGAATGTCAGCCGTGAAAGCTCGCGGACAGCTTTCTCCTCCTGCGACAGCGGTGAGTGTAACGACTGAGATTGGTTTGAGCCGACCGACGTGGATGATCGCCGGTGTATCGATAGGCTGCTCCTACGGTTCTTGCTGTCGACTGTGCTAGTCGACTCCATGCTCGTTCGCTTCCGTCGAGGATCGTCAGAGTTTGGGGAGCTTTCCCACCATATCTCATCTAGTGGCAGGGCCACACGTTTCGAGCGGACGCCAATTATGCCCTCCTCCAGCAGCTGGGGGCCTGCAAGGGCGCACGGAACTGGTGAAAGTTGATATTTTGTCAATGCTTTGGTAATCCTTTCATTCCAGGCCGCTATGAAAGGGTTTTCGGCAGACATGGAAGGTTGGGTAGCGGGAGTCATTATATAGGCACCCGAGCCAGGGATGAAGGGGGCTGTCGTACGCTGGAGAGAACGAATTAAGTAGTCAGCTGAAGTTTTATGAATATTAGTGACTGACCATGATAAAGAGGCTACATGCGCGTATTGGGATATCGCTCACAGCATTGCAACTCAAGGGTTCCCCCTGGCTTTAATACCCGTACACAATCCGTTATTTGAGACCCGTATACACCATTGACAGGCATCACCATGGAAATCTCCCGGCAAATGACGTAGTCGAATTCGCCATCGGAGAATGGCAGCGGTAAATTATGGAAATTGTGCTGGACAAAAGTGAAGTTCACACCATGCATGTCAGGGTGCACGGGGACTATGTCCAAGCCGACGAATTGCACATCCGGCCTCCCCCGGGCTGCGAAGCTATCCGCAACGCTAGCACTCCAAATGGCCGTCCCGCAGCCGATTTCCAGCACTTTTCTTGGAATAGCATCATCGGGGAACTCCGCACAATGGTATCCGCCATAGACCTCACGCTGCACTTCGTGGAAGAGTGACTGCCGACTTAACTCCCGCACATCGCAAGGGAGAAAGTAGTGTATTGATTCGTCGCCATGGTAACGGCGACCGCCTCGCCAGGTGAATGTTGATGGAGGTTTTGGAAGTGACTGAACACTTGCTTTTCGCGTGTTTGAATCGCGAGAGGACGTTGATGCCTCGTGTGAGTGAGGTTGTGGAACCATGAATACTGTAGGTGGAACATACAAATCCACAAATTTGTTTCTCTCCCCACAAGCCGTTTTCGCTCCCTCGCTCTACACTTTGAAACAAAAAAAAAAAAAAAAGGGTGGGAGAACTGATACTTATAAACTGCTATGAATCAACACTCCCAGGGAACAGATCGATGGGATTCTTCTGCTTGCGGGACGGGGAGGCCCTTGCTTTTCTGTATTTGCTTTTTCAAGACTGGGGTTGGTGGCAGGGAACCTGATCGACCTGGAGGCCTATGCTTGTCCTCTTGCTTGCCTCGTCTCACCGCACTTTGCCTGCAGGCGTCTAGATTGCCAAAGCCAATCTTGACGGAGAGAAGTCTGGTGAGCTTGTTAGGCTTAGCGACGGTATCTGTGCCGATGCTAATAATATCGTAGGATAGTGAGAAGTAGATTGGAGTTATGAGTGGGGTTTGGTTGAAATTGGTTCATTCGACGTATTACTGAAGACAGGATTGTAGAGGAGAACGGCAGTGAATAGCTGACTACCCCGCTTGGATTGAAGTCTTTTGGTCTCAAAGCAGCTATTGCGTAGTTAACCTCCCCGTTGCCAGCGTGTGAATCTCCTATGAATGAGATCAGGTTTTGATCTCCAGATGCCGGTCAGGGTAAACGGGCAGCTGTCAAAGGATCACGAAAGTGAAATAAATTGCCCGAATGGTTCTAAAGCGGTGAGTTTTGAAACTGTTTCGAAAGAGAAGGAGCGACGGTACCCTTTTAAAAAGGATCCACAAGGTTCCTTGCCAGAGATAAATAGCAATGTCAATCCGTGAGTCTGGAGTGAGGATCAATCACTGTCCGCGCAGCCGCATACACCTGTGCTGCGGCTCATACCTAAGCGCAAACCTAGTTATGGTGATGATAAAGGAAAAAACACACCAAAATCCGAGGCCCTTTGCACTATGACTTGTGTACAAATACCATATACGGAGTCTACTACATACAACTGCCATTATGGTAACTCTTGGTATTTTTTTTTTCTCATTCCATTTTTTCATTTTTTTTTTTTCAGGGTCCATTCTAATCGTACTGCACTGTACTAGTGCTAGTACAGCCTCACACCCTCCTCCTCCTCCCCCTGGACGAGACAGCTTTGGATGCATAGCTTCTTTGAGGGTTTCTCGCCCCACCAGCTCTGCTAAATCCTCGCAGCGATGAAACACAACCCTCGCCCACAACACCACACACCAAACATTTCCCCGGCGAGCTTTCTCTTGGTATCATATCATACAAGAAGTTTACCTAACAGAGAAATCCTAACACGAGTCTATATACGCCTACTCGAAACGGGGAAAAAGAATTATGACATCCCCAGACGGTATTGATTTAAACCGTAAAGCGTGCACAAAACCACGAGAGTAGGTTAAATTCGGAATCACAGTTGACGGTGTCGAGGGGGAAGTGGAGGGTGAACAAAAGGCATGGCTCATGATCAGCATGGCGGGGTACCGCCCCTCCCAAAAGCCTGGACTTTAATATCCGACGACCTGGGAGCCCAATCAAAAGCTTCATACCAGATCACCGGTGTCACCCTTTATCGCGGCGCTGTTTGTGTTCTACGACCTATTTGGGCAGGGTACCGTAAGGCTCTTTCCATGCGTTATTATTTACACCCGCAAATGAAGGCCCACTACTAGTACGACACGGCTTACAGGGCAAATCCATACACAGACATCATACGTTCATACTCCCTTACCGCCCAATGCATGACCACTTTCAAACGTCAGGAGTGATGTCCGACTCGCCCATGAGGTTCAAGAAAACCCCCAACCTTTCACCCAAATTCTCTTATCATAACATACAGGTACTGTAGGCTACTTCAGATCCTCACATACTCGTAATGTCCTGACGTTTGTGAACACGACCAATATTGCATGATGCCAAGATCCGCGCAAAAAAGCTGAATTTTGGCGTTATGCAATAGCAGTTGTGTTCACAAACGTCAGGACATTACGAGTACAGTACATATGCGCTCAAGTGATTAGGGAATTTACTATCGCATTCGAGTACCGTACCGAGGCCGTGCTTGAAGTGCCGACTGGTAATCTTGGCAACGCATCCCGTCTGCCGCTGTGTGATAGCTTGTAGATTAGAAGTACCGATATCATATCAGCGGCCGGCTTCCCCACTTTGCCCATTAATGACTGCAGTGCAGACATCCCTCGCGACGGCTTAGCTTATTACAGTACCGGACCCGTGCTGTATCATGCTTTTGGTGATACCCCTCACATCTGCGGCATCTAGTCTCATCCCAACTCATTGCTTCTCCCACTCTTGATTTTTACACTGCATGATTCGCACCAATTACTCGATTCCCATAAGGGCTCGAAAGGCGTGGGAAGCTGCACGTGTTTTTCTGTCGTGGATGTGGGACTTGGATGCGTCTGTAACTCCATGTTGGTGGCACGGGGGGGGGGCCAGGAAAGATTCAGAAAATATTTTACCCAAGGCTCCCTATCATCTATATTTTAGTGATCTAATCCGCGGCTACCGCTAAGCACAATTGATCACGATTTGGGGGCCAGTATCCTCTTGCTCGGTGGCTCATCGAGAATGTTGAAAATAAGCTTTCGACTATGTACTCTCTACTTATAGGAGTACGACTTAACGTAAACCAGTCACTCTTCCTACTACGGTTTCCTTCTCTTTGAGTTTGACTTACCACATTAGGGTTGTCTCTTATGTCACTACTCAATCACATACGCAATTCTGTTCTCATGTACCTTCTCATGTCTTCCATATATATGTTACTATTTCACTGTATAAATAGCAGGCCTTTTCGGCCCTCTAAGACATAAAAAGTAGCATCTAAGGTATCCCTCTTAAGCGCATAGTTCCGGTACATACCTTGATCTTTCTCCCGTTTTTCAACAGAGAATTCTTTGTCCACGCGAGTGAGATTGGGTGAAGCGCTAGAGACGGGATGGTGATTCCAGCCGTGTCTCTGCCTTTTCTGAAGCTCAGCACCGTGTGCAAATGGCCCGTGTCCAAAGGCAATGTACAGGTAGTTCTCTCGCAAGGAATTGCTCATTAGAAAATGGGGAAATGATAGCGTAGGAAAGTCACCGGAGTTTTCGCAGATTTGTGTTTGCACTATCATTCCTCTCTGTCAATTTTCATGGCTAAGGTGACCTTCAATATCCTCTTGCTTACTCAGGCACCGTATTTGTGTCCCTAACGGGTTTCGAAACAAAATGATAAGCTGCCAGTATGGGGAATTTCGCAGCTGGCCGTCCGGGATCGCTATCGTCATGGTAGCCTTGTTTACCGCGACAGCAGAAAGTGGGATTTTGTGGACTTGCTGAGGATTCACTGTGGTAATTACCTTTACACTGTGGCTTAGGGCTGGATTTTGTTTATCAGATTCTTACCAAAGTACTCGAGGAAAGAGCTATCTCTTACTTGTACGCTGGATGGATAACCTGGAAGACCCCAAATTTTTCTTTGGAATTGTGTGATAACCTCCCTCGCCACAGAGTGGCTTGCGTGCAAATACCGGGGCTGATCTTGCTTCTCGCGGGTTTAAACCTCAAAACTGTCTTGGTTGACCGCCCCCTACAAATCAAAAAGATCCGGGTGCAAGGGTCGCTTCTGGCACTATATTTTTTTCATTTTTTTTTCACTCGCTAAATCCCATCTCCCCCCTTTCTTTTCTCTACAAGATCATCATCCTCCAGTCTATCCCAACGTACTGTGCATTGTTACGCCCCACAATCCCGACTTTTTTTTATCTGCTGAGAAAAAAAAAGTCGAATTCTCCTTCTCTCTTGTTCCTTGGTCCCCGTTTTATGCAACCCGAACACACACAGGCTTTTCAAGATACAGCACCATCCACAGAGCCCCTTCCAACCTCGCGAATCTCTACCGTTCAACATGGCATACACAGTCTCTCAACAGCCCTTCATTCTCTCGGCGACCTCTCTCAGGGAGCCGATGCAGATGGCGTTCGTGGGATTGGCGATGAACGGGAAAGCAGCGATGGGGCGGAAAATACTGGGATAAGCTGTGATTCTAATGACTGTGGGGATACGGCACTTCCCAAGGATGACGGGGATATAACCTCGCCGCCAAAGCAGAAAAAAGACATAGTTAGCCAGTATGAAGCGAGGGGAGCCTCACCACCCCATTGCGATATTGGATTTCATGTTAAAAAGACCAATTGGCAAGGCAGACTAGACAGCCCAATTTCCAAGATTCCGAGCGGTATCGCCTCAATTCTCTTGTTTGTGCAAAGTTGTAGACTAACCGTAGATCTATCTGCAGAGGTTCTTATCCACTCTTTGTCATTCCTCGACCCACAAACACTACTTACAGCGTCTCTGGTATCTCACCATTTTCATTCCCTCATTGCGTCTTCCGACGTATGGCGATCCGCGTTTTCTCGGTATTTCCCTGCTGTATCACTTGATCGAATTTCCTCAGATCTCCATGAATCCGCCGCCCTCTCCTCCTCTCAAGATCGTCGGTTTTTTACTCGATTATCGGCTGGAGGGGGCGGGGATGACCTTTGGAGAAAGGAGTATATTCTTCGCACTAGGCTTTTAAAGGATCTTGCGAGAGGGAAACCCCATATATCTGCAAGCCGATCGAGCCCCATGAGCAAAAACTCGCAAGGAAGCGTCGTTATTACTTATAATGCGTTGACTGGTCCAATGAGCCATCTCGCAGCAGGTTTCTCATCAAGGGGTGTTCGGTTGCTACATGCCTCAGTCGAAACTATAGTTGCCACGGCAAGTGATGCCATTGCCGGTAGGGGATGCTCGCAGTGTTGGATATTCACTGGCGGAGATGCTAACTCCACTCTAGGGAAGGTTGAGAGGCCTCCATTGGCTGCGGCACTGCTTGGAACGCCAACTAGGCCCGATTTGGATCAGCCTATTTTGGGAGTTGCTGGCTTTGAAGTCGCTACAGATATGGATACTGTGGGAGTTGTGGATCTTTCTGAAGATGTTGGCTGGGTATATGGCGAGAACGTGCCTAATGGAAAGTGCTACGTGCACCCATACTCATCCCCCTACCGGTGTGCTTCTGAGAAGGGGTTCTTCCTCCGACATAATCAAATGGCATCTGGTTGTCTCCAGCCTGCTATAACTGCGGTATGGATTGCGAAGAAACGGTTCGGCGGTGTTCTTGAAACGTCTGAATCCCAGGTTGGGGTCATGATCGGTAACAGCAGGGGCTTTGTCTCAATATACGGACTAAGTTTTGGTAAGGAGTTCCAGGTTACTCCTACCAAGATGTTTTGTATATGCCCAGGTATACCAGTCGTATCAATCAAGGTGGATGAGAGCTACTCAGTCAAGAGAAAGAGAAAGAAGAGTGCTTGGGCAGCTATTGTCAACGCGCTAGGCGAGATTTATTATCTTGCAGATCCAAAAGCTGGTTGGGAAATTATTCCGCAAACTACTCGTATACCGACTGCAGTCCACAGCTCAATTTTCCAGCCCCCCCGCACTATAACTGGGGAGGACATGGGAAAAAAGAAAATTGAAGAAAAAGAGTTGCTGCTTAATACCGAGTACGCCCGACTGAAACAACTTTGGGAAGGCTGGGGAATGGATTGGTTTATTGAGCTGGATTGGCCTGGTGCCAACATTGTACTTGGAAGAAGTTCCAATCGGTCATCTACGGGTAATGAGCAGACGGCAAAGCTCGTTAGATACCACTTCCTGTCTTACACACTCGATGTCGAGGCCAAAGAGTTCGTACGCGGGGTGATAACTAGCGTTTCCGAGGGGGCCGGCGCAGTGACAACTTCGGGATCTGTGTTTGGTGGAGGGCCACAGCCCCAGTCCTCCGAGAAAGTAGAAGCTATCGAAGTTTCGATGCAGGCCTCTCAAGTCTGTGAACGCCTAGCAAAATGGGTCGCTACAGATTTTCTGTTTGGAGATGGGGATGTTGGTGTAATTACCACTTCAGCGATTGATGTTTCTAACCTCGCCTTGGTTTCCCCCGATGAAGATTCTGGGATCACTGGAGATGTGCCCGGTGGAAATGCAAGGCTATTTGCAATTGGTACCAATATGGGAAATATTTTCGTTTGGAACATTCGGCATCAAGCATCATCAACTGGTGGTGATGCCACGCCATCCGTTGGGTTGTCACCACAAAGAGTGATCCGGACTGACTCACCTCGGATTTCAACTTTAGCCCTCTCATCGCTTTACCTTGTTCATGGTGGAAACGACGGGCTCGTTCAAGCTTGGGATCTTCTGGCTTCAACTTATTCGCCCGTGAGAATCATTCATTCTCGATTTTCGACTCGCGCACGTCGAAGATTAGCACAAGCAGGTGGAATGGCATTGGGCCTAGGCAATGGTGTTCTTGGGGATAACCAGTTTGCGGCTCGATGCCTAGTTCTCGATCCCGATCCGACTCGCCTTCGTGGAGCAGTTGCTTTGGGCAAGCACATCAAATATTGGTGTTTCTCTTCCTCCTCCTCAGGACCAAACGCCCCGAAGCGATCAAAGAAGCCAAAAGTCAGTGGTAGAGTTCATGGCACACCATCTACCGGTAGGGGTGACATTGAAGGCATCATCAAATCGGATTCTGGGGATCTCCTTAAGGAACGCGAGCGCGAGAATAAAGAAAGGATTGAGTTGGAGAAGCGTTACGGAGTAAGTAGTGGGTGGGCAGCGCTCAATGAAGAAGAAATGCTGGAGTATGCTAGGATGATTAGTATGGAAACCTATGAAATTGAGGGCGGTAGCAGCATTGAAAGTGGGGACAGCAGCAACACCATTGCACCTATAGACCCGAGCTATACAACAGGCATCCATAGTACCACTCAGGGGTTTAAGGACGCTAAAGAGAAGGTGGAAGACTTGGAGTTAGCCCAAGCATTAAGGCTTAGTTTAGGGGGGCTATGGATGGAAACTCCAGCTGTATCTGGTGATACACTAGGCTTAGAGATTTGGGAAGGCGCTTCCGAATGTCTAGATCGCGAAGTTCCCTTGAGCCCTACCGTTGCCGGCCCAAGCCATCAAAAACGCTCTACCTCATATCACACCAATTCAGACAGGAGCCCTAATCTCGCGACTCCTGGTGGATGGCCTGATGCAGACAGCGAATGGCCGAGTGTCAGCGAAGTCACGACAAAAGGGAAAGGCAAGGCACAGCGTCACATTCCAAGGGCTGAGGAGGAAGAGCTCGAAATGGCGATCCGGTTGAGCATAGAGGAAGAGGAACGTAAGGGTGTCCTGGGTGCATTGGAGAATGGCGGGCAGAGCCAAGTGATAAGAAGGGGGAAGGGGAAGGGGCGGTAAGGCAGTGGTAGTAATAGTAGTTTTCAGTAGTTACCTAGTGTTAGTGGGGTGTTTCCTTGAGCTACGGTCTTTTATTACTCTTTTTTCTTGTCTCCTGTAATCCGAGAGCACAATATAATTGGTTTTTCCCAGCCTAGTACTAGAGCGCCCTAGCGATTAGTCGAAGTTGTGTATGAAGTGCTTAGTTTTTGTTTAACTGATGCATGGAAATTACTTTCCTTGTCGGGTACGGTGGATTGTCTTGCCGCGAGCCGTCTTGAGATCACAGCTAGTCACGCATAGTCACTCGTACCTTCTGGCCTTCAGCGGAAGGACTTTTGCGTTTCTTCCTTGTCTGGCCCGCTTTGGACCACAGCAAGCGATACTTCTATAATAATATTATAAACTTTTACTCACCTCCCCCTCCCCCTCCCCCTAGTTTCCTATTAAATTCAATTCCACTCCCCCCCGCCCCTCAATTCTGAATGGCAGGCTCTTTCTGCGAATTACAGTGGAGTACCCACCAAAGCGCAGCGCGACGAGTGAGAAAGAGATTCCCACCTATCAGCAGAAGGATGGTCCTGAATTGGCCTACTATAGTTATGATGTTGGATAGTATACTGGTAAGTTAGTTTGGGGTCCCCAGCAAATAACAATCGCGCGATCGACATGTGTTACGGAGGGAGGGGTGGATAGATACTATATTGCCAAACTCGTATGTATATGTATGGCCTACGGGTGTATGTTAAGGTTGATCCTGTTGACAACTTTCGTGAAAGTGGTCTGATAGGTCTCTGTCTGTCTGTATTTATGTAATTACCGTAAGAACTGGAATAACTTTAATTGAACCTGGCTTTTGGACGTTGGAGTTGGCTTTGCTGGTAAGGTCAACCAGCCATTTTTGTTTTGTTTTTTGTCTTAAGTCCGGGGCAGAGAGGGCCAGTTTTCGCAATGCCCCCTATCCAAGAGAGGGAATTTTAGACGTCTTTAACGCGAGGTTCAATTATTCTAGTTCTTACGGTACTCCTCTTGAAGGAATTGTATAATACCATAGCTTTCGTTGAGGAAGGATGCTCCCTTCAATATCTTAACCAGAGTATGTTTTCACAGTATGACACTTCCACTTCCTATGGTAGGCCAATATATCAATCTGGACAGGATTACGAGTGGGAAATAATGATCTGAATTCACCTGGACGGAGCCTGCTGGCGAGGGGGGGTGTTGGATATCATGGGTTGCACTCTGGAGGGTTGTTGCTTAGTCATGGAGCTGTCCTGGTTGTCATTGGTATCGTAGCGGATCCCTTGTGTCCTCTGTCAACTTGCACACACATCGGTCTTTTCATCTTCTAGTAGACTAAAATCAATCTACCTTCTCGCTCTTATCTTTAGTAAAGCCACTTCTGGCACTATCCGTCCCCCAATTGATTGTCGTGTAAACACCCTATTCCGCCCGCTGCTTACCGCTACCGGTATCTGGCTTTCGCTTGCCTCGCATTATTTCTAACAGGGGGCACTAACCCTAATCCATCCCACCATTAGTTCGCACGCAAAAACATCCGCAACTCCCTATCATACGTACACTGTATCATCTACATACCTCCTCCTTCACCCAGAACGGCTCGGCTCGGGCAAGACGGGGGCCTACAATGCCAACCCTAACAGCAACCTACGCATCCCCCCTCACACCTACCATCCCTTACACAATCACCAAGACACTCCCGGAGACGCCTGATAAGTCTGCCGCGCTGGCGGAACTCCGCGGCGTGGTGGTGGGATTGCAGAATGAGGTGAATATATATCTTACTGCGAAGATGGAGGAGGAGAAGGGTGGGGGCACGGTTGAGGAAGAGAAGTATGGTGAAGAGGGGGAGGAAGATGGTGAAGGGGAAGAGGAGGGAGACAGCTCCAAGGGGGGGTGACGGTGAAATAGTTGTGGAGCGCGAGGGGTTTATGGTCGGGTGCGCTTAGGGAAAGAAAGTCTATTCAGGGGTGGGTATGATTGCTATGCTATATACGCTACTTGGTTACATGTCGCACAACGGTTATAAATGTAATAGGTGGATGCTCATCGCTTCTTCCCTAGTCTTTCATGCCATTTGTTCTTTGCGGGGACAGTGTTTTTCGCGGGCGCTATTGATGGTGATGACGATGTTGTGGATGATCCTGCGACGGGTTCTGCGTCTCTGGATAGTTCGAAAGGGGCAGTGTATTCGGCTGGGAGTGTCTGCCAGCCCTAAGAGGGGTTTAAGTTGTTGGTAATTGGGAAGGGGGGAGGAGGGGGGGGGGGCAGGTACATACCTTGATTGTATCTAATCTGCATTTGCTTGCGCATTCCTCTGGCACAGTGGCTTTCCATTTAGCAATGAAGGCGGATCTTGTGATCAAGGTTGGTGTATTTAATCGACGTATCCCAGTTCCCTGAGCGTTTATTTGGTCCATCGAGTCTTGTAATAGTGCCTCTCCAATGAATTCACAGCATTTATCCGTATTTAATCGCCAGGCGTCATCGTCTATGCTCTCTGCCACCCGATCACACATACTCCTGATCACCGCCATGACAAGTCCAGCGGGTATCTCTACATCATCCAGCATTCCAAGAATAGCAGAAACCGTAAATCCCGAAGGCGGAGAGAGCGAAAATGATTCTGCAGTAGCCGCGGTGCAGATTTCGGAGATCGCCTTTATAATGGTTGCTGCCGAAGGGCGACAAGCCACACCATCATTCGTCTCGAACGCAAGAAGCGCATCCCAAGCAATGGAAAACTCCGCATCGCTGACGGGCGTGGAGTCGAGCAGTTGGGCCCTAGATATTGGCTCTTCCATTGCCGGAAGCGCCGGATTGTCACCTGTCCATCCATGGTATACTGGTATCTTTTCCTGAAGAATGTTTGCGCAATCTGGAGTCACGGGAATCAATTCCAACCAGGAACTAGCTGTAGCAACCGTTTTTAAACCCGTAGACGTAAGAGAGAATGCCTGTTGCTGCTCGTCTTCTTCAACTGAATTTGAAGCTGGAAGCTCGGAAGGTTGGACGAGGAGGATTGAATTTGAGCAATGGACATGTCGGAGGGAAAAGGTCTGCGTTGGGGTACAGAGGACTGCGTGATTTTCTGATCCTCGGGGGCCAGTAGCATTCGGGGGTGTTGGGGTTGCCTTTATTTTGATTCTTGGGGCGAATGTCAGTCTTGGAATGGAATGGAGCAGGGTAGAGTAGGGGGAGGGGCTTACATCGGTGGTGAACCAGAGGTAACGAGCGATAGGAGAGCTGGTGGGAGTTCTAGTAGACGAATGGGAGATTGTGAGTGGGAATGTGAGAAGGGAATCCCAGTGTTAGCCTGTGTAGACATTGTGGTAATACTGTGCGAGCGTTTGAAGAATTTTGGGTGTTTTTGGTGGTGGTTATGCAGAAATTAGAGTATCGTTGCTGGGAAGACGCGACGCTTGGCGCGGATTTAACGCGAGAGAGCATTGGTCACAAACTTTCTACACCAGTGACAATTCGAGCAAAAAGAGTAGTGGCAGTTGGTTTATCATGATGGTTGCATTAATTTTCAAGTTTTATGCTCTTAGCTAGGGGACAACTCTGTTCTGTGTTTTTTTTCACTTTTTTTCACTCTATGATTCGCAGAGAATGTTTTCGCCAGATGTGAGGCGTAAATTCAGGGTATGGGCACAAGGTCGCTTAGTCAGCCAATAAATCGCCAACTACAGCTCCATTACTCATAAATTTCTGTCCAAACCACAATAGCCGCATCACCTCCCCCAGACCATATCGCACTCCTTCGTCATGACATCTCTTGCCGCAGGTCTATCAAAAGTGCTCCCGGCTCCCAAATACTCCGCCGAAGAAGATGTTACAGCTAGCCGAAAACCCACTGCACGAGTGCTCGGGGGCGGTGACCCCGACCAGCAGGGCTTAATTCTTAAGGTAAACTTTCACCCTACAATGCTTCTTTTCTTCCTTCGACTGAGGAGACTAATGTTGGCACTTCTAGAAAATCGGTCCACCCCCATACGGTCGGCGATCAGCATGGCGACCTCGATCCGCGGACGACTTCGGAGATGGAGGCGCCTTTCCTGAGGTCCCCATGGCACAATACCCGCTCGACATGGGCCGCAAAGGGTCGGGAACTAGCAAAGCCCTCTCTCTCCAGGTCGACAATGAAGGAAAAGTGAAGTACGATGCAATTGCCCGACAAGGCCATAACGATAAGCGAATAGTACACGCGTCATTCAAAGATCTTATCCCCCTCCGTCAGCGCGCAGACGTGGGCGAGATCTCATTGAAGAGGCCTTCGGAAGAGGATGTCGCAGCTACAACAGAGAAGACAAGGCAGGCATTGGCAAAGTTGGTTTCGGGTGCTGTGGCCGCTCAGAAGCCAAAAAACGTCAAGGGTACGAATAGAAAGGAGGCTCAGTACGTCCGCTATACACCATCAAATCAACTCGGTGACACGACCAAGCGCGGCGACAAGATCATTAAGATTGTGGAGCGGCAGCAGGACCCTATGGAGCCACCGAAGTTCAAGCACAAGAAAATCCCTCGAGGACCTCCGTCTCCACCTCCACCGGTCATGCACTCCCCCCCGCGGAAATTAACGGCAGCGGACCAGGAAGCATGGACTATTCCACCTCCGGTCTCGAATTGGAAGAATCCAAAGGGATACACAGTCCCGCTCGACAAACGTCTAGCGGCTGATGGCCGCGGACTCCAGGATGTTACAATCAACGATAAATTTGCACAGTTCGCCGAAGCACTCTTCACCGCCGACCGACACGCGAGAGAAGAGATTAAACAACGAGGATTAATGCAGCAAAAATTAGCCGAGAAGGAGAAGTCGCAGAAAGAAGAGCACCTCCGGATGCTGGCGCAGAAGGCCAGAGAAGCCGCCCACGCCGATCCCCGGGGCCGCTCCCGGGGCCGTTCCCGCTCAAGATCGTCGGACGGCTCGCGGGACGACAGATCCCGCTCGCGGTCCCGCAGTTCGTCTGAAGATTCCAGATCAGATGACGAGGCGGTGCGTGAGCGCGAGAAGATGCGTCGCGAACGCCGGCAGGAAGAGGAGCGCCAGCAACGAATGAAGAACATGGGTTCCGAGCGGAAGATGCAAATGTTAGCTAGGGAGCAAGGGCGTGATATTGGTGAGAAGATAGCACTGGGTCTCGCGAAGCCGACACAGAGTCAAGAAACGATGTGGGATTCAAGATTGTTCAATCAGTCATCCGCTTTTGGCGCGGGGTCCGGCTTCAACGAGGACCAGCCATACGATAAACCGCTCTTTGCGGCACAGGAGGCAGCGAACAGCATCTACAGGCCGAAAGTCAGTGTCGACGATGATGACGAAGACACTGCCCGCAGTGAGATGGATAGAATAAAGAGGAGTTCGCGATTCGAAGTCCTTGGGAAGGCGCAACAGGGATTCAGGGGTGCTGCTGATGCTGAGGTTAGCCCTAACCCCCTCCCACTGTACTAAATTTAAGTTTTGCTAACGGATAATGAACAGGCCCGCGACGGCCCCGTCCAATTCGAAAAAGACACCGCGGACCCATTTGGCGTCGAGGCATTTGTTAAAGCCGCGGGTGAAAAAGCCGGTGCGAAACACGGATTACAAGAACGGGATTCTTCGCCCGGAGGAAGTAAACGGCCGAGAGCAAGTTATATGTGACTTTTCTTACTTTCTTCCCCCCCACTCAATGCCAATCAATCTCAATTTGGTTGCGGAGACCACTCGTTGATGGAAGCAAGAGGCGGATGAAGGAGGGGGCAGTTTGCAAGCTTGTATACTATCATGGTTTTTCTCTTTCCTTCTTTCATACTTTCACTCGTATTTTGATTCCTTTTCGCTAAGTGGGGATTAAAAAAATTATATCGTAATTCCGTTTTTCTATCACAGCACAGCATTTGCTCTTCAGGTTGGGGGGGTCTGGATGTGAGGTGCTTATCGAGTGAGTGAGTGAGCTTTTGTGATGATTACGACCGCTGGTGACTTATTGGAATATATACCTCTTTACCTGTAGGGGATGGACTAGATTAGTATGATGCATGAAACTTTGTGTGCCGCTTTTGGGCTAGATGAAGTTTGCCACTGGCATTCGGCATGAGTGCAAGGGAAGGAAGGAAAGAGAAATAAAGAAAGAAATAAGTACAAAAAAGCTTTAAACCGAGGTAGGGGAGGATGCTATAATATCAACTTTCCATAAGAAATCGATATCCCTTCATCGATTCTGCTAATACCAACGTCGCCGTCCCCCCCCCTTCCCTCCCCTTTCCTTCAATGATGACATTTTTCTATTCACTTTGCTGGAAAGAAAAGAAAGAAAGAACATACCTTATTCTACGATACTTTGTAAGGGGATATAATTAATTAACTAGTTGTGACGATGAAGAATTCTGCCTAAATCAGCCAGTGAAGAGATCCGTTTAGTATTACCCGAGTAACTTAATTGCTGTAAAGCTCAAGGTTCCCCCTCTCGCCCGGGACTTATCTAAGGAGTGAGGAGGAGGGGGAAGGGAGTATTTCAATTCCAAGCCGAACCGAACTGGACTCAAGTTTTACACGCTCCATGATATGGCGCAAAGAAAAGTAATATCATGATATAATACTTATCTCAGGCATACCCTGGACACCATACCTTCCCTGAAGGAAAGAAAGAAAGAGAATAGGAAAAGAAAGGTAGGGTAGGATATACGGAATGTGGATATTTGGTAATTTGGAAGAGGAAAAAATAAATAAGCCAGCCATAAAATACAGGGACGGGATTAACGCTATTATACTAGTATCATAAATTAGTATCATATCATAGCTTGGTTGTCGGTTTGTTATCTTATCATAAAAAGTCACTCGCGCCATTGTATGATGTGTCCTTTGTGAGAGGGATTGATGGCACTGCCTTCTTATGATACTCTATGTGTGATCGCTGGAGCGTTGGTGTCTTTGCTCTGCTCTGCTCTGTGGGTGCGGTCTGCGGGTGATGTGGATTGTTTGTGCGGTGATGTTATGTGGACTGGGGTAGAGGCCTCGGGGTCGGGGGGCTAGGTTTCCGCTGGGTCTGAGATGGACTGACATGGTGGGCTCTAGATACTTGAGATTTTATTTATTTATTTATTTCTTCGGTGTTTTTGATATCGCCTGAATTTGAGTGTTATCAAAATTTGGCCATGCTCTCTGGGAGTAGGTTTCCTTTCATTTAGGCTTTAGGCAGTATGATATGTATTCTGTTGTAGTGCGGTATGACATAGGAGTAGCATAGGGCTCGGTAAGTTCGAATAGTTTGATCAATAAGAGGAGGCCTAAGGGTGACTGTTTGAGATTGCGCAGGTAAATACTGTTGGAGAGCTCAAGAGAATCACTGGAAGCGTTCGGGGGCTGCAAACTAGGACTTAGACGGTGACAAAGTGCAATACTATCCAAGTCATATTCATCGTGGCAGTCTAATAAGGTAACACTCTACAAACATCTATTGTTCACAAGAGAAAAGAAGTCGTGGAAAATACAAATGTAGGATACACGAAATAGAATATATATAACAAGAAAAAAACAAAAAAAAATCGACCAAGCCAAACGCAATAAAATTACAGTACAAGTTATAATATCCCCTTTCCCCTTGCGCCGAAATGTTTTTAACACTAGTAGATAGTAAGAGAAATTTAGATGGGGCTATCGTAGAAACGTGACACATTTGTGCCTGAAGATAGCAGGGAAGACTATGTCTCCCCAGTCGGAAATGGCGCTGGGGTTTGTGGCCCTCGACGCCCTGTTGGCTCCATTGCTCTCCCACGCCTAAGCATAGTAGTGAGGGAGAGTGGCGTTTGGTCCCATATACCCAACTTGCTTGCCAGGGTCGACATCTTCTCGCCCCAGTAGCAGCTTCACCACTGCTTTATTCCCGCTTTTAGCTGCGAACGAGAATGGTGTTTGGTCGTGATCATCTGGTTTGCTGATGCTGACATCGTGTGGTTCCAATAGCAGCTCCACTGCCCCTTCGCGCCCCCTCCCAGCAGCTTCAAGCGTGGTGTTTAGCCAAAGTTCTCTGGCCTGTCAGAACTAACATCTTCTCGCCCCAGCAATGGTTTCACCACTCCCTCACACCCCTTATGGGTTGTCCAAGAGAGTGGTGCTCGACCAAAACTCCAAAACTGTGTCTACCCTGCCAAGGCCGACACTCTCCCGTTCTTATAGTATTTTCACCACTCCCTCACGCCCTTCCCAGCAGTCCAGGCGATTTTTTTGGTTGATCTTACAACCTTTCATCTCTATCAAAGCAGCTACAACTTCGACAACTCAGAAGAGGGATGCACAATGCACCCTGGTGAACAGCACGGGGGCTGTGAGATAATAGTGGCCGGTCACTGGCCCAAAAGCGAATTAGGAATATTAGAGAAAGGGATTTTCTTGAAAGGTGGTATGACGTGTGGGTGATAAGGAATTGATACGTTGGAAATTCAGATAAGTCAAACAGGTTTCTGCGATTGTCGACCGTGCTCTACCGAAAATGTCTGGATGCGTGGAAAGATACTCTTGGAGGGTAAAGTGGATCAAGCGGACAGTCAAAGCTTTATCCACGACCGCAAGTCCTTAACAGCAGCGCAGCAGTGTCGACGTCAAAGGAAAATCGTCGGTATTGAGATCCGTAGATCGTGGCAGAACGCATCCTCCTCTAGCGGCTGCCGCGAATGAGACACCACGTGAGAGCAGCCAACCCAAGTTTTGCTTTCTCCTGGTCTGAGCCTTTATCCGTCCCAGTACCATACCATACACATCCTCCAAACTTGGGCCATTCGTCATTGCGCTGAGCTTTTGTCGCCTGCAATAGGCGGTTGGTTCTTGGGGGATTGTCTCGACTTTCAGGGAATCGAGTAGAAATCTAGATATGTATATCAGCTAGCGATACTTAAAGGTTTCCCAGTGCCCCTGCTCCTACATACATTTCCGAAATTGTTTCGAGAATATTTTTCGAAATATCTAACTCAAGACTACTGTCCATCGCTTCGGGTGTTGTGTCCATACTCCGGCCCGCACGGATATATCGGATGATATCATCTTTGCTGGCCCCTACAGACAGAACCCCCCCCCTTCCGGCGAGGCGTTTCTCGATCTCATCTAGGATATGGGGTTCTCCGGTCGTAAAAATTCGAGCCACCGGCGGCTTTCGAACGATCTCTCTTAGGGAATCTAGAAACTTAAGTCGATGCTCGGGCACACACTCGTCAAGAGCGTCAAGGCATATAAGGGTCAACCGCGAGGCCGAGATAGTCTGGAACATCTTCGCAATATCGGGAAGTCGTGGTTCTCGTCCGCTAGTGACCTTTTTCTGGTCTCGGAGAGCCTCGGCAATTTCTTCTGGGATCTCCTCCAACCCCCAACAACCTGTTTTAGTAGGGAACCTAGGGTGCCCGTCGGGGGTTGTTCCTTCTGGGGAGCGAGGCCAAAGTAAAAACACACAACTGCAAAAATTTGACCTCTATCCCGATCGTGCAAGGGGTCCATCACCAGGGAGCTAACATCTCGGCTTGTCAGAAACTCTTTTCTCTTCTTGTCACTTCAGGGATCGTCTCTCTTACGGGATATAGGTCTTGCCCCTGCCTGGATCGTCGTGGCAAGAAAAAGTCTCGTTACTATCAGATTCACCTCCCCCACTGCCATCGCACCAGCCTCTGGATTCATTGGTTTCAAGAAGCCAGTCTCCGACGTTGTCGATCCGGCAGGCTCGAACGTCCTGACGCCGTATCCAGGTCTCTAGCGGAGATAACCAGGGCAGGATTTCAGACAGATCGTCGGCAACGGTATAATGGTTCAGGGGGTTGGTGGGGTTGGTGGGGTTGGTGTTGTCGCTAGGACATCGAGACATTTTTTTTCCTTCCTGCTTGAAATATTGAGGATGGATGGCTGGATGAATGGGATAGAGTTTGGGGAGGTTCGGTTGATGGTTCCTAGGAGAGGGGAAGAGCGGGGTCCCGTTGTACGGTGACTGGGTGGTGCTGGCTCTCCGCCCAAAGTTCACCCACCTACTATAGCTGCCGGATTGGGAGGAAGATACAGCACATCTCTGGGTTTCTCAGAATACCGTACAATATATACTAAAATCTATCACAAACTGCGCACTAAATGACTTGTCACATAAGAGATCGCGGTCAAAGTTATTCAACAGTGCTTTATAGATAATATTAGAAATATCTTTCTCGCAGTATCGTACGGCACAAAGTTTCATCGGCAGCGAGGCTGTGTTTTCTATCTAACCTTTATCGGCATTACCGAGCATTGTTCCACAACAGGCTAACACCCTTGTTGCTATCTACCCCATATTTTCGCGGGTTCAATGGTAATAGATTTTCCCCAAAAGTAAGCTCCATTCGAGCAGTTCAAGTGGTAAAGAATGATTGAATTTTGTAGGGGTATGACCGAAGCTTAATCTAACTTTGAACTCTTCTAATCTATAATCCCAGCATCAGTACCAGTATTCTGCTATCCTCGTACCAGTACTGTACACGGCCGCCTGAGTTATGAGGGCTGTCTACCGGTATGCATGTATGCTGTCACACCACCCTCTACCTACCCGAGTAGACGCCGGTGTTTTGTTTAGCTAGCGGAAACCATCGATGGGCAACTGGTGTAAAATTTATTGAATTAATATCACCAAGTTCACTCTTCTTTCACTATCGTGTCACAAATCGAATTTATTTAAATTCGGTAATTTAAAACCCTTATCATAGATACTCACTCGTTAAGTAGTAAGGCTCGACAACCGGCACGAATTTAAGGCTCCCAGCCAAACCTACTCGGGGCAGCGATAAAATCCGTGAACACTGGGGTAGTGATTGGCGACAAGCTGGATAACCAAATATTCGGGCTTAGCCAGTTAGAACCTTGGAAAATCAAAATTCACCAATTATTGTGTTTAAAGTGTTCACGGAATTTATTCTCTTTTACCACATATGCCACTGCATGCGCATATGGCCTATACTCGTAGTGTCGAAGCGTTTTTAGAAAAGACTGCTATTGCATACCACCCAAATTTTGCACTTTTTCTTCAATTTGGGTGGTATGCAATAGCAGTCTTTTCTAAAAACGCTTCGACATTACGAGTAAACCTCATATCCACCCCTCCAAAATGCTGTTCACGGACCAACCCTGGTATCCGAGTACTCGTACCCTTTTTCTCGCCATTGATGTTCTAACCATGGTTACTCCTCTAAGCACAGGGGGGCCTTGTTCTTACCAATCAGTGATCACTGTCTGCAACCCCTTCCCTTGAGAACTTACCGGGATTTGCTCTTATGACACAATGTGATCAGCGGGCGATCTCCTCAACAGTTGGCCTTAAACTCGGACGGAAGAATCCAAATCCACCAGGAGGGTGAGTATTCATTCCCACAGCAGTATCATGCGAAACATCTCGCTGGCCCAGCGGCTGAGATGTCAAGAACAGATTAGCCCCTATGCAATTGGCAGAAAGCCAGAAGTTCAACTCCCCTTATCATCGTGAGCTATTATTGAACAATCCACCACGTAGTGTAGGAGGATTAAAACAAAAAGCCTTACCCTCTGCGAACCGGGAGACTGGAGGCCTTAACCTTCCTCAACAAGGCCGTAGCCCAAATAAGGCCTTAGTGTAAGTCAGACCTGGCACGAGGCGGTAAAAACCCGGTCCTAGACCATAGATAGGACCACCATCGGCAGTGGGGGCAGACAGAAGAGAATTCTCCTCCTTTGATTTCGGGAAGAGACTGCGAATTCTAAGTTCAATATATCTCTCTGCACAACACAGATTCCGTTCAACCATCCGTGATATGTTTTATTTTTTTTTGGAGTCGAGCCTTGAATCAGAAAATGTGGAGAGGAGAGGCCGATCGGGCTGCGGCAGGTTAGGACATGCTACTGCTGCACAGTGCTGCAGGGCGTGGCGACTGGCGATCTAGCGCCGAGTGATAATATAACGCACCAGAGGGCATACCCAACATACGGCACAACGAAATATTTCGCGAGCGACACAAAACCGTAGTCAAGGTTTTCCTGCGTGGTTGCTTCTTCCCTAGGACATTTCCCACACTGATTCAATATTTCGTTGTGCCGTACATTTCGGTATACCCTACTTGAAGTCTAACTTATTAAGTCTCTCAAAAGAACCAGCCAAAAAGCCCTATTCCCCTCTCCTTTAGTCTCATTATGGCCTTACAATTATTACACAATCTTGATAAAATATGTAGATTCATGGACTGTCACTTAGTGCAACTTCACATGATTAATCCATCAGAGCTCCTAATCCTTGTCTCATCACCAAAGTTTTCCGCCCTTTTCTACTCGTACCATACCCGAGCACCATACGAGTACTTGAGTACAGTATCTACAAATATCGCTTTTTGGTTCCCTAGAATAATTCCGAGATTAGGAATAGTCCAAGTGTCGCAACCGCCGAGATGTTTTCTATTATACTAGTCAGGTCACAGCAAGAGCTCCATAGCCATGTTAACTACCTTTGGTATGATAAAATATCTGAGGTTAATCTACGCCATTAACCACGCTAAAAAGCTGCGAAATCTGCCCACAGATTAGGGGATAGTTCCTAGAAACAACAACGCTTCGAATCGGGGGATTACGGTTTGGGCTTGATATGTAGGTGACTTGCGTTAGTCGGATTGAGTTTTCTGTGGGGTAGGGGATTTTCATGGTCGGGTGTTTATGATAATTATGTTAATCTTTGGGGTTGGACACGTTCAAAGCCTTGGGATATTGGGCTATGAAAGTCTTGAGGTCGTTAATTGGTATGGTACCACAAGGTGGGACTACTTTGGTTCAACAAGTACGGTAAGTTAGGGGGGAGCGCCCTTAATGCATCTTAAAGTACCGGTATCATGGTAACGTGGAGCAGCAAGCCTACCAATCTGCGCCCCGGCACTGTACTCGAGTACAGTACAGTGCTATAAAAAAAAGACTTTTGATCCCGGCTATTATACATATCCAACATGAACAATGTAAA
Source organism: Tuber borchii (assembly GCA_003070745.1). NCBI lineage: Eukaryota > Fungi > Ascomycota > Pezizomycetes > Pezizales > Tuberaceae > Tuber > Tuber borchii. Next base: position 146,286 of record NESQ01000032.1, on the reverse strand, counting down.
AAAAATCATTACTACCGTTTCTTTGACGGCCGATTATTCTTCTCCCTCCTCCGATTCCTCAACTTCACCTCTTTCCTGATCTGCTCCTTTGTCTTGATCTCGCTCCGCACCGCACCCTTAACCAATCCCTTCTCCTTCGCCTCCTCAAACCTCTTCTTCCGTACATGATAGTCATCTCTCGCCTTATCCGCAGCCTTGGGAGCCTGAACACCCTTGTGGAACATTCTTCCACCAAATCTACTACCCATCCTCCCCCCACGCCCGGGCCCGCCGCACCGGCTCGTGTCCTCCATCTCACCGACACGTGGTAGCCCACCGACCTTGTGAGCCGACTTCCACGCGGAGAAGCGGCCGGACTTGAAAGAAGCGGCGATCTTTTGGCCGGATTCGCCGATGATCATTTTTGTGCCTTTTGACCCGTCTTCATCGTTTGCGCGCTGGACATACTTCTTTGCTTTCTTGTCCCAGCGCATACCCTTCGCTTTGTGGGCCTCTGCGAAGCCCTTACCGCTGTCGTCGTTTGTTAAATCCATGGTTGCGTTTCTGGCCGCTTCCGCGAAGGAGGAGGATATGCTGTATCCACGGTCTTCTGCTAGGGAAGTGCTGGGGGCGTATGACATGTAGTGTTCTGTGTCCATGAAGTTGTTCATTTTGGCCTTTTTTTTGGCTCGGCGGTCGGCGGGCTTCGTAAAGGTTGAGTCCAGGTCTGCGTCTGAAGCCGAATCCATATATGCTTCTATTCCCTGCATGCCGCTGTCACCGTCTTTAGTAGTAGGCCTAGCCGTACCCTCGTCATCGCTGGGGAGGCTAGAGCCACCCCTTCTCTTGCTAGGGTCGATTTTGATTTTTGCACGGCGAGTTTTCATTACCGTTGCTGCTTCGGACTTGTTTAGCCCTCGCTGACCTATTTCGAAGATGGTCTCTGAGGGCCGGAAATTGGCTACACGGGCCAGCATCTTTGCTCTCTCTACTTCCGCATTGTTGACATCACCCGCGAACAAGGGGCTGGTGGCCGACCATCCTTTTTGCGCAACGATTTCCCGAGCACGCTTGGCTGATTCAGCAGATGCAGGGGGTTTAGTCTTCTGGTAATGCTTTTCACCCTTCACGCTAACGCTCTTCAAACTCGCGAGTTCGCTATCCTTTGATAAGAGTGCGCTGGTCCACTCCATGCACCGTTCAACCGAGTCCCGGAGTAAACTTCCAACAATTATATCAGATGCGAAGTCGGAGCCCTCCACGGAACCGTCCTTCGAGAGAACAAACTTCTTTCCCAAGAACAGCTGCAAATCAAGGAGATAAGGTGCATCTTCTACCCTGACAAAACTATATGCCCATCCTCTTTTTCCAGCCCTTGCAGTTCTTCCAACACGATGCACGAAAACCTTTGGCTGTGGTGGGAAGTCGTAGTTGATCACGTTTGATAAGAGAGGGATATCAATTCCTCTTGCTGCTACGTCCGTAACGACCAATATTGATGTCTCCCCAGTGCGAAAGCGGTTAACTTGATTCCCACGCGCAATTTGATCGAGTGTACTATAAGCGTATGAAACTGGGAATCCAGCCTGGGTAATTAACTGTGCGAGGTACTCTACATGATGCTTAGTTGCGGCGAATATCATGGTGGAATGAGTTGAGGCGGTTTCATGAAATTGATGTGTGCGCTTTCTCTTTTTGCCCTTTTTAGACTCTTCTCCCTCGTTATCTTCCTCGTCAGTGGCGTCAGTTACAGTGTATTTATCCTTGGGAGGGGCGCCCTTGGGAACCTGAATTACATCTTGTAAGAGGTGTAATAAAGCGCCCTCCTTCTCGCTACTCTTAAGCGTGAAAAATGCACTCTCAAGATCTTGAGAAATCTTGGAGTCCACATCTAATCGAATCAGACTCGGCTCTTGGAGGCCAGCCTTCGCAAATTCAAAAAGCGACTTCGGAAGTGTAGCAGAGAAAAGTAGCGTTTGGCGATTAGATGGTAATGAATGCAAAATCTCCGTCAATTGTGCCGAGAAGCCCATTTCGAATAGACGATCTGCTTCATCAAAGACAACATATTGAACAGACCTAAGATCTAGTTCCATCTCAACTTTCAGATGCATAAATCGTCCAGGCGTCGCAATAACACTGAAATTCACTAGTCAGATATAGAAATCTCAAGGATTAACCAAGGAAGGAAAAAGAAGACGAGAGAACACACATATCCGGATTCCCAGCCATATACCCAAACTGCTCCTCAAGACTATCCCCTCCAACCAACAGCACAACCTTCAAATCTGTACCTCTCCCAAACTCCTTAACAACCTTCATAGTTTGTAATGCCAACTCTCTACTCGGTGACAGTACAAGCGCCCTCATCCCAACCTTAACGCTATGTGTCTTCAATCTCTCAATCATAGGTATGACAAACGCGGCAGTCTTCCCGCTACCAGTCCTCGCCATACCAACCACATCCACCCCATCAAGCACTAAAGGTATAGTTTTTCTCTGAATCGGTGTAGGAACAGAGAAGCCCTTTTTGGTAATCGCCTTAAGAAGAGTCATGTTTAGCCCCATGGACTGGAAACCGCCGCCTTTTTTGACGGATTTGCCTTTTATCGTTGAGCCACCTTTGCGGTTTGATGCGGCCTGCTGAGCAGCGATGAAGGCTTGATCGCCATCGCTATCGTCGATTACCTCAAGAATGTCATTGATTTCCGATAGGTGGCTGGGGGATTTTGAAGCGGCTGTAGTAGGGTTCTCGTTATCTGAGCCTAGGAAATCTGCATCAGCAAGGGCATTGGAGATGTCGAATTCGAATTCACTCCCTGTGGGGGAGGAAGCGCGGTATTGCATTGCCGCAGTTGAAGTTGACCCACGTCAGTGGCTGTCCAAATTTTTGAGCTTGGAGGTGAGGTGGGGTGAAGGCGCACTATGTAACTTTTTTTTCCTTTCCCTAATCTAGCGCGAAGATCATCACAGCCCTAACCCTGACTGAATAAGGAATCGGTTCGATGTCACACAAACTCATTTCACAAACACTTGGGAATTTCCTGGCATAGTCGTATCATAGCTATGGTAGAGTACATCTTGGCCAACGATCTGATGGGAAAAGCAATAACAATAGTAAAAGAATCCCAACTACAGTATGCTCTCTACAAAACTTAGTTTGAAAGTAGAGGAAAACAAAAACAAAAGGAAAAGACTCAAAGAGCTCCAGTCAGAATAATACCCCTAATTTTTATAATACAGCGATAAACTTTTACCTCATGCTTCGATAGGAAGATGAAGGAAAGTAATCCTCATCACCACCCAAAGCACCAGTTGCACCATCCCTCGCCTTTTTCTGGGCTTCATTGATTTTCTCGGCCTTGAGAGGTTCATTAGTATTAGGATCAGCGGAAAAAAAATTGGTAGAATTTACTAACCATAGAATTGGTATGAGAATCAATCCATTGTAAACTCGAGAGATGATCGTTAAGAATTTTGACAATTTGAGAAAGCTACATCATTATTAGTGCTCCGAATCACATTGTGGGGCATAGTGTAGGCCTACCGGATCATCAGCGTTGGTAGTCTTGTTGATTGTGGTGCTTGCTTTATTGATTTCTTTAATCATTCCACCAAGTTCATTACCCATGCCGGCCAGCTGATCATTCAATTTCTCAGCCAAGTGATAAGCCTTCTCCCTCTCCTGGTCAGCGGGTTGCATCCCTTCAACACCGCCCATCTGAGCTTCGAAAAGATCTTTAATCTGAGCCTCGTAGTAATCCAGTGCGGTTCCCAATTCCTCCTGGTCACTCTCGAGTTGTTGTAGGACAGTATCCATCCTTCCTTGGGTCTTCTCTGCCTCCAAAGTCTCAGAAAACAGGTTTGTTATCTTTTCGCCATTCTCAATAAGGATGTTATCCCATTTTTTGATATCGCCTGCTTGTTGAACAAATTCGGCTTTGTACTTCTCGAGGTCGCTGGTCCAACGGTTGATAATTTCCTCCATAGACTTGTTCTTCAGCCTGGACTGGGGAGGAGGCAACATAGTAGCGCCTGGGACAGAGGCTGGCGCATTAGCCTGGCTAGAGGGACCGGATGCTGCTCCCGCAGTGGCACTTGGTATAGGAGCTGGAGCGGCAGAGGTGGCAGAGGTGGCAGCTGCAGCGCCGCCAAAGAGTCCACCAGGCGTAGAATTTGGGGCGGCTGGTGCAGTAGTAGTAGTGGGTCCAGGGGTGGCTAGAGGCTTTCCAAATAGACTCCCAGGAGTCGGGGTAGCAGATGAAGCCGGAGCGCCGGGAGGCTTGGGGGTGCTACCGAACAAAGAGGGAGCGCTGGCCCCGGTTGATGCCGTAGTAGCTCCAAATAATGAGGGAGCACCTGCACCAGAAGACGACGGGGGATTTGCTGGGGCTGATGACACACCGGGGACTGCCCCAGAAGCTGGGGTATTGCCGAATAGACCTGTCGTTGATGCTTGGGACGCACCATCTTTGGCTGGGGTAGCACCAAACGTCGGGGGAGCGGTGGGTGCAGAGGTTGATGCGCCAAACAATGACGCCTGAGGGGCCGTACTTGCCGGAGCCGCTGGGGTTGCTGCTTGATAGAAATAATTGCTATTAGCGTTGGCTGACTAAACAAGGAACTGTATCCTCCTGCCCTTATATGGCGTTTAAAAGTAAAGTGTAGAACTTACAGCTTGGAGGAGCGCCAAAAAGCCCCGAAGTAGGAGGCTTTGATGCAGGTGTGGTGGACGGGCCGCCAGCACCACCAAACAGTCCACCCGGCTTCTGCTCTGCAGGTCCACTGGAAGCCGGTGTTGAGGAGCCAGCGGCTTGTTGAGCCTGCGCACCGCCAAACATACCACCACTAGAAGCTGCTGCCGTAGGCGCAGATCCGAAAAGGCCACCAGACGGCGGGGCCGATGTAGTCGCGGCACCAGTTCCAAATAATGGCTTCGGCGCCTGGCCAGCCTGCTGTGGTTGTCCCCCAAAGAGCCCACCACTGCTACCAGACGGTTGACCCGTATTTTGCCCAGCAGCGCCACCACCAAACATCCCGCCACTACTAGTAGTATTTCCCCCACCAAACAAATTTTTTGGTGCCGATCCGGGAGGAGGCCCAGCAGGGGTAGTTGAGGCACCACCACCAAACGGACCCCCAGCAGGAGTTTGAGCACCTCCAAATAAACCACCGCCAGAAGGCTTATTAGCACCTCCGAACAAACCACCTGGAGCAGGTGTAGAGGTAGGCGTAGCAGAGGCACCAAACAACGAACCTCCGGATGGATTCGGGTTGGATCCGCCGAACGTAGGCGTCGGGGTACTTGCGCCGGAAGCTGTGCCACCGAAAAGAGACCCTCCGCTTGATGGCCCACTGGCTGCCCCAGAGGCTGTACTTCCAAAGGAGAAACCGGTTCCTGTGTTTACACTGGTGTTTGTACTTGGAGCACTAAAGAGACTACTTCCACTGGTATTGGTGCTGCTAAACAGGCCGCTAGAGCCAGTACCGGACGTAGGTGGATTAGACATGGCAAGCGGTGTGCAGATTATTACTCCCGCTAGTAATTTGTGTAGTAATTGAGGTACTTGTGCGAGAGAGTGGAATAAAGAATGTGCGCGTTCCTATACACTCCTGACCGGCTAGGTCTAAACAAAACTTATTAGAGCTCCAGAACAAACAAGGATAAAAGTAATAACTTGCCAGTTGGTAGATCGGTAGGTCGCAAAACAGAGAGAGGGTGGTGAAGCTGGGGAAGGAGGTGTTGCTGCGGTGGTGAAATGAGGAGTTTTATGATCTAAGAAGACGTGTAGTGTCGCGAAGCCTTGGCACTCCCAGGCGCTACCGCTAACATAACTCTCCTTGCACCTAATCTTAACACTAACTGCACCCCAGAGAACAGGAGCTGACTCACGAGCAAAGCACAAGAATATGCGCGAAAGATCCTAGTATCGATATAATAGCTATTTTACAGCAATGGTTTCCAAAACCAGTTTTCGCTTTTTTCGTGTTCGCGTTTTACAAAATACGGCACTGTAATATGATACGACCAGAGTTCAAAAATCGACTGTCGGTTGTTCTTCATGCGGCGAAGGAAAAATATCTCCTAAATCGTCGGCCGAACTGCGATGCCACTCTGGCAATCAATGCGGTACGTTTGTTCCATGAGCACCGTACTGCGGCGCTCTCTCCCGCTTCCGAGACCCTTGAAGGAGAATTTGGGCTAAAAAAGGTTCGTCTTTCGAGTGCCAAGCTTTGAGTGGACCTCTAGATTTGTATTCATGGAAGGTGCTACACACACCAAAATCCTTCAATTCGAACCCACATAAACGTACTGTACGAGTACTTCGAACCCGGAGCCGGATGCTTCTGATGTTCAAAATTTAATTTATAGTCACTACTACCGGCATGCTAAAGCACTGTGCCCAAGTTCATCCTTAAACTGTAAAAGTATTCTACAGAATCCTAGCTCTCCGCGAAGGCATAATACAACATACAGATACTGGTACATGAGTCATCACCAATTGAAGGAGTCTCAAAAGGAAATCATGAACAAAGATTTGAATTTCAAATTGAACCCCCATGAAGTAGCAATTTAATACGTGAAACGTCGCGCGTAAGTTATCAATGTGCCAAACCATCGTCACAAAAAACCCAACCTTTTATCACCCAGCCAGATATCATTGCTCACTTCTAAGGTACTAACGATACAAGTTACTCGAAAAGAAAGAAAATGTCCAAACACAAAACATCAAAGATCAAGGATTCAAGCAGCAGCCTTCTTCGGCTGCTGCTGCTGAGCACTTGCCCTTCTCTTCAGCCAATCAGCAATCTGTTCATGCCTTGTGACAAACATACACCTCCTCGCCGATTTTTTCCATTTAAGGACACCCAATTCCTCTGCATATTTGGCCACCTCTTCAAATTCCTGGGTAGAATGGAAATCTTTGAATAGGAACCCAGTGGTAGTCTTCATTCTTTCCCCTTCAATCTGCCATAGCCGGATCTGATCGACGACTGTTGGTGGGAGAGTAACAAGTGACTTTCGCATTTGAGGATGAGCATGGGAGCTTAGGTAGTCTATCACCTGATCTGCTGTTATACCCATTTTTATGGCTTCTTGAATTGAACGTCGAGATATACGTCCGCTGACAAGGTTTGGATAGCGAGTACTGAGTTTAACGAAGAGGTTAAGTACAGCGATTTGAAGGGGAGAGTCTAAAATTGTTATTTCTGTGAGTTAATGGATTCAAAACATACGGAAATAGGGGGTATATACTTGTGTATGCGTAGACACGATAATTTGTCTCCAAGATGATAAACCCCTTCCCCTCTTCGGCGTCCTTTACCATAGCAGAGCTCATACTAGCAGAAGCAGACCGGAGACCTCCCGATTCTGAGGTGAGTGTGGTAGCTAGCCTTGTCGGATAAAATCTATCAGAAGATGACTTTCTCTGATAGACGATCCCGTAGTCTCTCAAGTCGGCTAACATAAGCTTTTGTGTCTCTGTTAAGGTATTAACAGAGTATGCTTGTCCCAACTCCAAACTACCCAACATAAGTAGAAAATGTAGAACATCCGTCTGCTCCATTCCCAACTCTTCAGCCATCTCCAGATATTGAATCAATAGTGCCCAAACTTGCGGATTCCCATCTTGGAGTAGAAAACTGAATCCATTCTTGGTGATAGTTGCCTGTGAACCCGCCCCATAGCGTTCCATCAACCCGCCCTTGGTGAGAAGAGTGATAACGCCCTCGCTGGGCTTGACCTCATTATGCGTCCCAACCATATAGTGCAGTATAGCTTCGAATTGTCTAGTGGCATAGTTGTCTAGAAATTGGACTGTGATCTTCTTTTTGTCTTCCGTGTTACAAGGCACACCGAACGAATGATGATCGCCCCTAGTCGAACAACCCAGTTAGCAACCATCGCCATCGCTCAGCAGTTAAACATGCCCTCCAGTTAACGCCAACCGAAAATTCTTTTTAAATACGGGGTCAAGAGAAACGTCTAAATTATTCTCGGTGATGATGTGTAGTCTGCGTAGTTTACTAAAAGCATCTTCCCGCTCTCTACTCCTTCAATTAGCCATGCTGGGAAAGTGTGGACCAAACCAACAGCAAGCTAACCGATAGCTCTCAGGGCGGACCAGAGCCTCTAGGTCACCGAGGGCAACAGGAGTTTCATTGTACAGTAGAGTTGTGACAATTGTCTTAGCTATAGCGCACAACTATTAGACATTATCTCTTTGCCGTCTCATCATTCCCCATGACGGAAATTTAAACAAACCTAAATTAGGCAGCATACGCCGGAAAATGGCCAACGCGGTCGCGGGCTGCTGGTATAGACGGCGGAAGGTAACCGGAGGAAGACTCTAAGAAAATCCATCGTCAGTCGATCAACCCAAACAGGTTGTGAGGATCTTTAAGCAAACCTCCAAGTACCCGAAGCTATAAGATCCACGGTTAATCGCGTACGCACATTTCGGGTTAAGGGTTGTGAGAAAAGCTTACCCACGAATGTTGCCAGACATAGTTATGACATGTGGGGATTTGTGAAGTTATGAATTTGAAAGGACTGCGGTGAGTCTTTCATAGGTAGATAAGGGTAAGTATATAGGACGGCGACGATACGTTAATTGTGTCACGGGAGTGAACAAGGAATAAGTTAAAGTTCGACTAAGTTACATGCAAAAGAAGCTGTGTAGGCACAGGGTTAGGGTTGCCTTTGCGAAGAAGAAATAGTCCGAACCCCTCCAACGAGCCCCACACACGCTCCACTCCGCTAATTAAAGTTAACCAAACTCAAGCACCGAAAATATCCCACTATGGCCTTCAGGTTCAATTTTGCCGCGGACGATAGCGATGACGACTCCATGTCTAATGCCCTACCAGTTCCTTCCTCTCAGGATTTACCGGCGGAGGTGCGAGCACCAGCTAGGTACCATACACTTCAACAGCTGGTTTGGCCGCTCCAATTTCCTTCATACTCCCTCGGCTTATTCTAACCCATCTTTTCCTTCGGCATAGATGGCCCGCATTCCGCGAAATATCTCATACGCTACCATATCCATTACACCTACTGTGTCAATCCCTCGGCGGGAGCTTTACGATGTTCGAATGCAACTTATGGATGAAGATGAGCTTAGTGGGAATGGATCGGAAAGGGGCATTATAGTAGGATTGGGCGAAGAGGATATTAGGACCAGCCTATACGAGGGCGGATTGAAGAGTTGGGAATGTTCGGTTGATTTGGTGAGACATCTGGCTAGTCTGTATGAACAAACCGGCCCGGAAAGTAAGAAGGTTCTAGAGGTAAATCGTGTGACATCCTGTTTGAAGCCCGACACTGATAACTAACGTCCTAAAAGCTAGGTTGTGGAACATCACTCCCATCCCTATTTCTCTTCCAAACCACTCTGAGTGCAACAAAAACCGTCAAACACCCATTCACCCACTTCACACTAGCAGACTATAACTTCGAAGTCCTTCGCCTCGTCACTCTCCCGAATATTATCCTCTCATGGGCGATGCTTAATCACCTCTCATCCTCCCCCGAACCTTGGGAATCCGAGGGCGATCTAGATGTCACCGAGGCCTTGACCGCAGCTTTTCTCTCGGACCTATCTAGCCGCGGGATTACTTTAGATTTCGTTTCCGGAGGATGGGGTGCCGAAATGGCCCAGCTATTAAAACCTACAAGTCCATATGACCTAGCACTAGGATCAGAAACGATCTACTCCCCTTCGACTACCCCGTTATTTGCGGATGTCTTGTTGGAAGTGTTGAAAGGTGGAGAGGGAAGCGGACTTGTAGCAGCAAAACAGATCTATTTCGGCGTCGGAGGCAGTGTGACAGACTTCGTCGAGCTCGTAAGATCGAAGGACTCGAATGCTCAGATCCGGGTAGTTAGGGAAGAGAAGGAAGCGGGCGTGGGAAGGTCTATCGTGGAAATATCCAATAAATCAAGCCAATCGTAGTCTAACTGGAGTTATAATTACGCAGCGTGGTCTACGACTTCAAAGCAGTTCTCGCGGCGCATCCTCATTTCCCGGAAAACCAAGACGCGAGCAACATTCACACGCCCAATCACCATATGTGCTGGGGAAAGCTGTCCGACCCAATACATGCATCCTAAACTGCAGTAGGTGTACTTGTACGCTGACGCCCCGCACCTCACACACCAAAAGCAACCTCAGGACCCCGCAGTATCCCCAAGGACCTATTTGAGCTCTAGGGAGATCCAAATGGCCAGGTGTGCTCTATCTAAATTGCAACAGGATCTACCTTTAAAATTTAATTATGGCCTACGAGACAGTGTCGCCCATCCCAGCCTGAATACATCACGTCCAATCCGTCAATCCCTCCAACCATTCCCTTATAACTCTCACCGTCTCGGGCGGTTGCTGTGCCGTAGCCATGATGCCTAAATCTCCGTCGTTGTACTGTACTCAATTTTGGTACCAGGCCAGAGGACAGTTGTTAGCCACTTGACAACAGGCTCTGCCTCCTCTACCTGGAGTTCCCGGAGAGTCTTCTTGTTTGGGTCGCGCTGTCCTTCGGGTGTTGTAGGGGCGTAAAAGATCAATGTGTCGGCGTGGAGGTAGCGCATCACGTTTGAGATAGTGGCATCCCGAGAGGGTGTTGAGGCGTTCGGTAATGCTTCGTAAGAGCAACTTTTGTGCTGTGTAAAAGACACCATTCTAGAGCGATTGCATCGGCGAGAAGTGGCTTGCTCTCAGGAACGACGATTGGTTTCTTGAGCTGTGTTCGGATAGGTAGTTTATCGAGGAGTATCGCAAGTCCATGATGACGTTGGAAGGTCATTTCTAAATTAAATAGCTCTCCGCTGCATATCAATAGGGTGCTACTCCTCTAGGTGTAGGTCTACAGCCCCACACACCGTACTCGATATAGCCGGAAGGGCGATTACCCAGGGTGTAGCAGTTACACGCAGATAATGGGGAGGAAAAAGGAATACAGAAAGCAGCACTCGCTGGCTAAGTACCCAATAAGACTGAAATTGAATTGAAACAAGCCCTTAGCTACAGTATTGATACCTTAGGCGTAAAAAATATTGGTGGTTCCTGATAGGCTACCAGTACCATACAACGTGCGGACTCATATTAACTTGTGCGTTAATTCCCATTTTATTCTATTGGCATCTTCACCAAACGTTTATTTCAATGCTATGCTACCTCCCCAAGTACCCTGGGAAGCATAGATGGCCTGCGGGTATGATAATTATCACAACAAATTGGGTACTAGTGCTCGAGTACCGTAGACTGCGCTTGTGAGGCAGCTAATAGCTCTCCATGCTGTATTCAAATACCGATATGCTCCTACCCCATCGCTCTCATCAAGAAACCTGCTCCCTACAGCAGTAACAGCACTGCTAGTAAATTTACAATACGCCCAATCCCATGCATAGCTTAACGCCCAGCCGTCGTCGGCCCTTGGTTACTTCGGGAATAAAAGCCAGAATCACATGCAAGCGAACTCTCCCCCCCACAAGAAACCCTGCACAGAGCCTCACAAAATTACCGACGCCCGAGTTTGGAAAAGGCGCGGGTAAAAAAAAGATGCATAGCAGGCACACGATACCGGCACTGTAATAACCTTACTCCTACTCCACATTCCCATGTCTTATGGGTGTGAGGGTTAGACCTTTCTTCCCTTCCCCATCACCGCTACAACCACGAATTACCATCATATCATACGATCTCTTGAGGATTTTGAGGTCCAAGTTCTCGGCGCTACCACTGCAGCCCTTTCGAAGCTTCAATAGCCCTTCCCCCTCCCCCCCGCGTGATAACTCTTAGCGCGGATACCGGTAGTTTTACCGAGGGAGGAAGGAAACGAAGGTTGACGTTATGGATGTAATACGGGTACTATACTTGAACTCACTTCCCCTTAAAATGTAAACACATACCGTACTAACCAATGCACACAGCAAAAACTCACCGCCTTCATCCTCGACCCGGCAAACCATGATCTCCTTGAAATCTTAAAAGGCGCTCGCAACGGGCTGGTATATGGAGCTAAAGTCCGATTTCCTCATGCTCTCGTGTACGATACACTCCCGCTCCCCCCCTCCCCCCCTCCCCCTCCGAGTCATTCTTTCAAACAAACTAACAACAACAAATATGACAGAATGACCTTCCTCTTCCGCTCCGGAACGTTCGTTCCCCCAACAAACCCCCCCTCTACCACTCCGCAGCTAACTCCCCCACAGCTTCCAGGAAAAACTCACCCAAACCCTCCAAGCCACAAAAACCCACGCCAAAAACCTCGCCGCCTTCGTGACAATCTACAAAACCGCCATGTTCCTCCTTCGCCGACTATCGTCGTCCACCCGGAAGGAGCGCTCCAGCGATTCCTTCTTCGCTGGATTGCTGGGTGGCTACCTGGTCTTTGGCCGGGGCGATCAAGGTACCGTCAACCAGCAGATTGTAATATACGTGTTCGCCCGGGTGGTGCTCGCGCTGGCAAAGTTGAGCGTTGAGAAGGGCGTCATCAAGGATCCTCGGGGGAGGGTTAAGGGGAATTCTTGGGGAGTTTTTGCTGCGGTTAGTTGGGGGCTTGTTATGTGGTTGTTTAGGTGGGAGGCGGGTAGTTTGCAGGGGAGCTTGAGGAGTAGCATGGAATATTTGTATGGTTCTTCCTTTTTCCTCCTTGCATTAGGGTGGTGGGTGGTAGTGCTAACTTTGGCGTTAGGTACATCGATTCTGGGCGGTGGGATTCGTTGCGGAATTTTCTTATTCATAACACTTAGATGTGTATATAAGTTTTGGTGGGAGTTCGGTTTCTACTCTTTGGGTTATGAACAACCTACAGGCGCTTCGTGACTGCTTGATATTGGTATAAGACCTAAACTGTACAATATTGGTTCATCATAAAAGTTTTTTGAACCGAATTGAAGAATAACACATGCCGGTGCTGGAGATTAACCGGGCCACCATTGACAAAAGAAAAAAGAGAACCCCCGTGGATGATCCATCCAATCCCAATCGCTCCGGAAGCACTCTATACAAAATCACTATACAAACTAGAATGCTGTGCTTCCGGGCTGGCATAGCATACAATGCCCTCAAAAAACCCCAATCACAATCGTCCCATCTCGATGCTATCCCTAGCAGACTCATCTCTCGAGGTCCGTCTCACCCGGGACGAGGGCCCCTCCCCGCTCTCTAAGTCATGACTGCTCCGACTCCTCCCACCAAAAAACCTATTCCTGTGGGAGACTGTACTTCCACTCCTGGACCTGTGTCTATTGACAGCTCCACCCACCCCTGGGTTCCTACCAACGCTGCTGTCCCTGGAGGTAGTCCTAGCAAACTCATCTCGTCTTTTCTGTTCCTGCTCCTCCTCCTCCTCCTCCAAAACCCGCATCAGCTGGATGGATGGAGTATTCCGGTTATTATCCTCGAATACATCTCCCGAGTCGTCACCTGAGGCTATATCCTTCACTCCGAGACTGAAGTCCACCTTTTTTGTGGAGCTCCGAGAAGTGCTCCTGCCCAGCCCTGCTCGAGACTCTGATCTCAGGATTCCGTGGGGTTCAGCCGATGGAGCAAAGGTCTTGTACTCTCCGCCCTGCCCACTCGGGCCTCCTTCTCGATCTAGGATGGATTGTTGGATTTGATCCGCGTTGACTGATTGTAAGAAAACTGGGGATGTTTGCTTTTGACCGGGCCAGCGCATATTTGGCGATTCAATGCCGACGTCTGCGACACTGACCATTAAAGCACACATAAATTTGTTACGGCGTTGGAGTCGGACGAGCTCATTTTGCCAGTTTGCTGACGGAGGAGTAAGCGAGTGACAGCTCATGGGCGAGGATTACTTAGTTTAGGGAACATACATTTGTAGAAGAAAACAACGTTAAGCTTGACGGAGTGCATATCCGGTATATCCCTACTCCAGGTTAGCTTGATACCGTGATCGTTGAGTTCGAAATGCAGACTTTAATTCTGTAACAATCTTTCCTTGGTACTCCCGGTTCTCAGACTCGACAAAGGCCAACATTTTCTCACGGAGTTCCTCAATCTGCTCGAGGGATGTGCCAAATTTACAGACAATTGGAATAGCCTGCACATCACTATCAGCGGATCTGTCCGGAGTTCTCAACCAAAGCACATATTACCTCCGCTAGCGCACCCGAGCGCCTCATGTTGAGAATGAAGAGCGTATTCAACAAGGAGTTTGGGGCTTGCACAACATGCCCTTCCAATTTCTTGAATTCAGTATACATGAGGGCGATTTCCTTGACGAAGAAAGTGTCCACGGTTCCGGCACCAGTGTTATAGACATCCACTCGGTCACCTACATCAAACGGATGCTTCACGAAAACGAAGATGATCGATGCAAGAAATTCTTGTGCTGTGGCGGAGAACAGCCACGAAAGTGCAAGTATAGAACTTGATGCCGAAGTCAGAACACCTGGGAAAACTGCATTAGTTCTATTTCCAAAGTCATCGGGGAGCCATCGTGTTACCAGCGGTGGACTTCGATATCAAGGATAAGAAAATTAGAATAACAGCGATTGCTACGAGAAACGTGAAGACATCATCAAGCTTGCCGACGACACTATCTAAGTCCTTCAAGCTTGCTATGATTGCTTTCCGCTCTCGCCCAATCTCTACACATGCAATCTCCATTTCTTCGCATGAGATGTCTCCATTGAGATCTCGATCGAACATTTGGAATGCTGCCTCGGCTTCTTCTTCACTGGAAAATGCGCGTTTGAGATCCTCAGCGTGCACAACTTCTTTCCCTTCACGTACGCATGTTCGGAATAGCCGGCGAGCTAACTGCAGTCCGGGGTATGTTAGCATCTTGACATTGGCAAATAACCTGTGCTAGGAAACAAACCGCTTGACTTCCGTCCGTGGTCAGTAGCAGTGTAAGTACCACTTGGTGAGGAGAAGTACTCGAAGAGACCTGTCTCCCAGTAAAATCACCTGCAACCTTTCCCATCACGTCCCCAACTTTGGTGAAGGCGGACTGGGCACCAGCCTTTGCTTGTTGTAACACGAGCAGCGGGGTTCGAACACCTGAGGTCAATCCTGATTCCCGCCTCTCGTCCAAGCCACGCTCGCCGGCTGCTTCCTTTGAGTACGCATAGAGCTTCGCAAGGCTAGATATTTGAAACTTGGTCAAGTCGATCCGGTCTTCATAAGTTCTCTGGTGGAACGAGATGGCAATGAGCTGTATGATAATTTTCTCAAGCAAATTCAAGATCATTGCAATGAGAAGCGATAAGAGGACGATGTTAGCTCTACTCTCCCAGTACCGAGTACTCTTATCGCCGCCGCTGTGATGATTTGTCATGGTAGGCAGGAAAGAAACGTAGACTGCTAGCCACCAAAAGAAGAGTGTGGCAGGGACCTCCAACATGCGTCCCATGTCTTTCCACTTCTTACTAGTGTTTGTGAATGCACCTGAAACGATACCCATGACATAAGGGACGCATTTGGCCAAAATCTGAGAGACAGAATAAGCTAAGAAACAACTCTTACTAGGGGGTTCAAATGTCAATGATACTCACCCGCCCCGCCCACAGGGATAACCAGACTACTTCTAGCCACACCATAAACCACATTAGAAAGACACCCCCAACAGTAGCTTCCCTGAATACCAGAGCTCCCAGGAGCAGAGGTATTAGCAAGATTAGTACTAAGGGAATAATATACGTAAAATATCGTACTAGAACGGAGGATCCATGGACCTTAACCTCATATTAGCGATAGCTCATGAGACCACCCCCATGATAGAATTCTTACCGCTTTCAAAAATTTTCCAAACTTCGTGGCCGGTCTCTTTGGTGGTTTCCAGACACCTTTGCCATTATCGTAGGTTGGGGCTGTGCTAATGTCAAAGTGGTCTACAGGTTCCGTTGTCCTGGACTTTGACCTATATCTGCCACTCTTCGATCTCGATAAATCACCAGTATGCTCTGAAGCATGGGTCACGACCCTCTCGGCTCGTAATAACTCAAGGTCATCCCCCAATCTGTAGTTCTCCTCTCTCCTAGATGGCGGTGGACATACTTCATCTTCACCTGGCAGGCCCGATGCCTCCTCCTCCTGCGGTTCCGGTGATTTTTCAGAGATAAATATTTTGTTGTCGGACGAACCATCTCCTAGATGCGCCGGCGGGGGAGGTCCCGGGGTACTGGCCGCAACCCGAATGCTCGGATATGTCGGCTGAGGTATTTCATGCACAGGTGTTGACATGTTTTTTAATGACCTAAGTGCATATACTCCTTAGGTTACAATCCCTTGGGATTTGGATATCTGGACAGCGGTTTTGCGAGATACTCAGGCAGAGTGCTTCCGTAACGAGAGGATGACGGAAGAGCTAGAAACTAAGGGGATCCAAGATGGGATTGTTTGGTCGGATTGAGGGAAAGAGTGTTAGGGTGTGAGGATCTTTCTCCGGGTCTTGGGGAGAAAGTTTGTGCTTCGGCGGGTTACGTGCTCGAATGGTAGTTCAGGCAGGCGGTACAGTACACTCAATGCGGTGAAGGAGAGGGGAGGGACACGCAAATCTTTATAAAGTCATTACTCCTCAAGCAAACAAACCCTGGATAAACAGAAAATAGTATGGGAAACTACCGTAGAGGACACTAGGAGCTCCCCCCCCGCAGAGATGCGCAACCCAAGCCATTGACAGAAATGGACTGGCTCGGGAAGGGAAATAGTATTATTCAGTTGATAGATCTTTTCCCTTCGGCGGCTCCCCGGGCACACATTTCGATAAAAAGGCTCATCCCGGGAAAAGATAGTGTACCAGTACAAGCGCTGGACAGCAGTTGCTACTATACAGAAAAGCGTCTGCTAATCATTTGCAGGGCACCCATGCTTTCGAACGCCTTTGACGTCAGACGGCCGCAGATCTTGTCACAGAAGGTTGAAGAGGGAAGGGATTCGTTCTGGCTTGAGTAGCTTGTGAGACGTTGGGCAAGAAGCTACAAGTACCGAGTGGAGAGAAGCGGATGCGGTGAACTGTTGATAGCACATCGGGGATCCCTTCCCGGTCTGATGTGTAGGAGCAGCACTTATGATTACCCGATTCGGCCATATATAGATAGCCCAGACACACAGGCAGCGACGCTCTCCCGGACAAAGACAGCTTCAAACGAGAATTGGAAACATTGGCCTACCGTATCGTGCCCGTAATGTAACTGGCTGCTGGTTCTCATTACCGGCCCCGATTCGAATCCGCCTGAACTGCTAAAAACCACTGAACAATGTTTCCAAATTGCCGTCTGTCACTCGACCCAACGCTGCCAAGTTTCCTTTACAATCACAGGCATTATCCTCCGCCAAGATCAGATCTGCTGAGTACTACCGGTAGTACTGTACACAATGTCATGACACCAGCAATCCCTGCTCTTGGTATGCGGTATTCTATCGGCGCTGTGAAAAGCCCATCATGATAATTCCAGGATTCATATAGCCTAGTAACTTTTCAGCGAGGACTTGTTCACAATGGCAAGAGAATCCCGTCTGCCAACTCAGCCGGTCAGGAGTTGGGCAGATAACGAACGAGAAGCTCCCAGATACCGTAGATTAATTAAGCCAAATCCCTTCTCTGCCCATACGGGCACCCGTCATCGTACTCAAGCACTGTCCCGTCAAACAATATCTCTCCCAAAAAGAAAAAAAACCCCTTACAGCAACAACAAACCATGCCAAGACTATTGTGTGAATCCCCGCAAAAACTTGGAACCCTTTCTCCCTTCCAATTCCTCCCAGGATACCCTTCCTTTGAATCTCGCCTCCACCCATCCTGTCCCCTAACCCACCGCAATCACTCGTGACGTCTTCTGGTAACATTGGGGAGCCCTTCTAATCTCTCCCTTTCATCCATCAAATCTAAGTTTATCAATCCTACGCATTAACTTTAATATTCTCTAAACATGAGGGGCGAAGTAAGTATTCCCCCATGCTCACACCTCAAATCATTTTGGTGTCAGCTGCCGCATTTTACAACCGTCTACAGTCCAATTGTCATTTGTCACTCGTCTTTCCCCATACATGCTTGATCAAGGGGTATATCCGTCTAATCCTCACTTCTTAGGTCTGCCATATTCACGTTGGTCAGGCCGGTATACAGCTGGGAAA
The DNA here is from genome assembly GCA_003070745.1 of Tuber borchii. Lineage (NCBI taxonomy): Eukaryota > Fungi > Ascomycota > Pezizomycetes > Pezizales > Tuberaceae > Tuber > Tuber borchii. The sequence continues at coordinate 128,197 of NESQ01000032.1, read as the reverse complement.
CAATGCTTGGGAATTGTTCGTAGAAGCCTCTTAATCCCCCCCCCCTGTTTGTTGTCAACCTGCACCTCAAGATCAACATTGACCTGTGGGGCTCTTCTTGCTGCAGGTACCTGATCGAGCATGGGTTAAAGCCGGATGGGCGTCCGGACCCAGAGATGGCGGCAGCTGCAGATGTTGCTGCTGACGGATCTTTTGATACCTTCTTCTCTGAGACCGCGTCCGGCAAATACGTTCCCCGTTCCATCTTTGTAGACCTAGATCCTTCGGTTTGTTCATCTTAAAGCTTGGAGCCTGGTATTGGCCGATCACTGGTCACTAATATTCCTTGTAGCCGGTTGACGAAATCCGGGCCGGAACCTATCGTCAACTTTTCCATCCCGAACTACTAATCGGTGGCAAAGAAGATGCTGCTAGCAATTGTGAGTTTGTTGTCCGCATGCTTGCTCAAGTGCTGTTATTAACCTTTGGAGTTAGATGCCCGGGGCCATTACACTATCGGAAAGGAACTCTTGGAGAACGTCCTTGACCGCGTCCGTCGAGTTGCGGGTGGCTCCCCTTGCATCATCGCGAGGTTCTCGGGATAAGAAGTACTAAATTGTCTCGCTAGATAACTGTTCGAGCTTACAAGGGTTCCTTGTCTTCCACTCTTTCGGTGGTGGTACTGGTTCAGGATTTGGCGCACTTCTTCTTGAAAGCCTTTCAGCCGATTTTGGAAAGAAGTCCAAGCTCGAGTTTGCCGTATATCCTGCGCCCCGAGTGAGCACGGCCGTTGTTGAACCTTACAACGCGGTTCTATCCACTCACAGCACCATCGAAAACTCAGACTGCACTTTCCTTGTTGACAACGAGGCTGTCTACGACATCTGTCGCCGAAACCTCGATATCCCACGGCCATCATATGAACATCTCAATCGACTAATTGCTCAAGTGGTATCTTCGATCACGTCTTCGCTACGTTTTGATGGGGCTCTTAATGTAGACCTCGGAGAATTCCAGACTAATCTGGTTCCTTATCCTCGTATGCTAGCCCACTTTGCCTGCTGGGTTTGTTTTAACTTCTAACTCTCAAAAGGCATCCATTACCCATTGATCAGTTATGCGCCAGTCATTTCTGCTAGCAAGAGCACTCATGAGTCGTTCAAGGTTGCCGACTTGACATTCCAATGCTTCGAGCCCAATAACCAAATGGTTGTCTGCGATCCTAGAAATGGAAAATACATGGCCGTCGCTCTCTTGTACCGTGGCGATGTTGTACCTCGCGACTGTACGTCTGCGATTGCAACTATTAAAGCAAAGGCCACCTTTAACCTTGTCGAGTGGTGCCCCACTGGATTCAGTAAGTCTATCCACTGAATCCCTCTCTAGGGCGATCATAAGAGAAACTGGCTGATTGTAAAAGAACTTGGCATTAACTACCAAAAGCCCATGCGCGTTCCAGACAGTGAGCTTGCTCCTATAGATCGTTCCGTCAGCATGCTTTCCAACACTACTGCGATTGCTGAGGCTTGGTCTCGAATTGATCACAAGTTTGACCTGATGTATGCTAAGCGTGCCTTCGTACACTGGTATGTCGGAGAGGGTATGGAGGAGGGTGAATTCTCTGAGGCTAGAGAAGACCTTGCCGCCCTCGAAAAAGGTAATTTTGACACCCAATCATTGTGATTCTCAATACGGTTGTCGGTCTTGAGTCACAAATTTCCGAGATTTTTTTTTCTTCACCGTTTACCAGTTTGAAAACCCCAACCAGTGTTTTCGTGGGTTTAGCTATCCTCCAACCCCCGAGGACCCGACGTCAACGTTGGAGGATAGCTAAACCCCCGAACGCCTGCCCTCGTCTTCAAGCTGGTAAACACTGGAAAAAAAACTAGAAGTCGAAGTTGCGACAACCGTAAAGGGAATCACAATACCAGATCCTTTTTTGCTTAGGATTATTCTACCCCACAGTAAATCCTCAAACTAACATGATATCACTTCATAGATTACGAGGAAGTTGCGGCAGACACGGTTCCTGAAGCCGAACCCGATTACTAGTTTAGTAGATACAGTAGGGCAGATAGTTAACTCTTATTTACCCACCTTTCTCTTAAACCCCTTGAACGCAAGAACTTGGATGTGTCTCTGCTTTTCCTCCGCTCCGCAGAGCCCAAGTATTGTGCCTGTTTTTTCTTTTTCTTTTTTCCCTCGCTACTCTCAAGGATCGACAATCCGGCGTCTTTATTCCATTGGTGTTTTTGTATTTTCCATTAGTTAGCGTTCTCTTGTCAGCAAAACTTCCAAGATGCTGTATCCAGGTCTCTATCTTTATATTTCTCAACGGGTGTCGATACTTGCATTACTTCGTGTCTTGCGAAATTAGAAGATCACTAAGATGCATGGGTGAGACCATGGCACGCTGCTACCGCAACCAAGTACAGTGCGGTACTCGTAGAGTGTCATACTCGGGGGTGGAAGTTCATGATGGGATGGACAGGCCCGACAGGGTTTGAGGTCCCCGTGCTCATGACCCTCAGAGGGAAAAAATAATTTAATTTGGTAGGTATGATGCTGAGAGAGGTAAAAAGCCTTGACACTGCGAGCCCCCTGTCCATCCTATCACTTACCTTCATACCCGAGTACTCGTACAGTGCCGATACGTGATTCAGCAGCTGCAACATGAGCAGGCACTCGGATGCTTGTTGCTATGGCAACCCTCGGCCCCCCCACTAACAGACGGTTGCAAGATGTAACAACAAACCTTACCAGCATCTCCTCCCACTTTCCTCGCTTGCTTCTTCTCCTCTCTTTTCCTTCTCTTCCAGATGACCACTAACACCAACTGACAGCATTCACGCAAAACACATGCATAATTTCAGTTAACCAGAAATCCTGAATATCGGCGCATACTCCAGAGAATTATAAGGATTTTATTTTATTCCCATAGAAACACGTCATGTCTTTCTCTGCCCCTTCTGCGTCCACACCCTCACCACTCACTGCCCTGAACCGACCTACCAGGCAAAGACGACAGAGCCCGGCACTCCAGACCTCACTACGAAACTCCCCGCTACCATCCCATCGAATGAACCCGTCGGATAATATTGACGATTCAGATGACGAAGGAGGAAAAGCACCCCAATTGAGCGCGTTGGCGCGGATGCTCCTAGACGACTTTCCCGAGTCGAGCGGTGCTGCTTCTGCTAGAGAGACACTGGCCGATGCTCCTCCTCTTCTTCCTGAGCCTGCTGCTTCCAACGGGGGGCATAGTCCACGCGACCGGATGGACTGGAGTCACTCCCCGGTCGCGGATGGGTACAAGACAGGCCAGTTGGGATCGTCTCGTATGAGCCCCGATTTTTCCACCGCCCGTGAATTGGTAACTCCTGCCCCGGGGAGATACTCGAGAAAAGTTTTCAACGGCACCTACTCAGCTATTAGCTCTTCGGGGTCGTTGTCGAATTCTAGTGAACCGAAACAGGATGCAGAGAACCGAGTTTATGGTACTGCATATGGGAGTGTCGTGAGGCCTTCTGCGACGGGGTCTACAGTGACCAATACACAAGCATCTGCATCTGCGTCTGCCATTCGATGGAAACGCGCGGGACGAGGGTTGTTGGGTGGCTTGGCTGGCCCTCCACGAAGGGGACCGAGGAGGGATAGTGAGCGTGGAGACGAAGAATACCATGACGGGTATATCGGCGAGGGCGTCGAAGGAAGAAGCAGCCCTAGTTCCACCGCGAAGGAGGAACTGGAGTCAGACGCGAACTCCGGATCTCGAGGTTACTCGACAAACACGAGTGAAGATGTCGATATGGAACCCCCCATGCTCATGTCCCGGAGATCTCGAAGATCGAGTCCAGTATCATCAGCAGAGCAAGCGAGGATTAATGTCTACAGGGGCTCGAACACACCAGAAGAATCCAGCACAGGCGGGAGGTCTTCCCCAGCAGAATCTCAAAAGCGCAGCGGTTCGTCGTCATCATCGAATTCCATGTCGAGAGCGGCGGCTATCGCCGCAGCAGCTGCCGCTCTCCCACAAGGTGTTGTGGTGAACGACAAAGAGAATATGCTCCCCCCGCCTACATTCCGCCGTCCAACCATAAACAACTCTTATAAGCGACTAGGCTCTAGTGAAGAGAAGCCTGCTCCTGCTCCGGTACCTCCTGTCAAATACCAAATGAAGTCACTCGTGCCTTCGCCAGCGAAGGTTTCGCCACCACCAAAGAACAATGTACTCTCTACTAGGAGTAGTAATACACCACTGCGTCCAGCCCCGCCTCCACCCAAGATGTCGATGCTCGAAGCCGTTACAGCTAGTGCAGGTGCATCGGCGACTGCATCTCAACAATCATCACGAAGACAACGGTCGGTAGTTCATGTAAATGGCAAACCATATAGACGCCTCGACGCAATCGGAAAGGGAGGGTCCAGCAAGGTCTACAAAGTTATGGCCGAGAATTTCAAAATGCTTGCTATGAAGAAAGTCACTTTCAGTTCTCAGGATGGAGAGGCCGCTATCAGAGGATATAAGGGCGAGATCGACTTATTAAGAAAGTTGTCAGGGGTGGATAGAGTTATTCGATTATACGATTGGGAGGTCAACGATGAGAAGCAGTGCTTAACTATGGTACACCCCCCCTCCCTCCCTCCCCCCTCCACCGAGGAACAGAGCACTAATATGTATTATAGTTAATGGAATGCGGCGAAACTGACCTCGCAAAGGTCCTCACCCTCCGACACGGGCACGAGGACTCCCGCATGGATGTATCCTTCATCCGCTACTACTGGCGCGAAATGCTCCTGTGCGTCCAAGCTGTACACGATTTGAGCATCATCCACTCAGACCTAAAACCTGCAAACTTCCTCCTTGTGCAGGGCCGACTCAAACTCATCGACTTCGGGATCGCCAACGCAATCCAGGACGACACTGTCAACATCCACCGCGAATCCCAGGTCGGCACTCTGAATTACATGTCCCCGGAAGCGATCGTAGACATCAATGCCACCTCGGGCAAAGCCATGGCCAGCGTTGGTGCGCCCCGCCTTATGAAACTGGGCGCGCCAAGCGACGTCTGGAGTCTCGGCTGCATTCTGTACCAAATGACTTACGGCCACGGCCCATTCTCGCATCTCTCGCTGATGTACCAGAAGATCAACGCCATCCCCGACCCCAACTACCCCATCGACTACCCCGACACAGGCATCGGCGGCGTCCCCATCTCCAAATCGCTCATCAACACCATCAGCGCATGTCTCGCCCGGAATAAAGACGAGAGGCCGACCATTCGCCAGCTGCTCAGTGACAATGACCCCTTCTTAAACCCAGATCGCGCCAAGGAGGGGCTCGTCGATGTCAGCATGGACATGCTCCGCTTATTGTTGGAGAATGCTGTGGATCACGTTGCCGAGAAGGGCGTGCCGACGCGCGAGATGACGGCGGCGTGGGCGAAGGATGTATATGGAAAGTTGGAGAGGAGGATGGCAGAGAACAGGCGGTGATATGGATGGGTGAATGCTCGTATGAATGAATGAATGGTTGAATTGCGGGGGGGTTTGGTATAAAAAATCGTAATTATTACCGCTCTTATAGGGTAGTTAGAAACTTCTTTTTTTCTTCTTTTTTTCTTCTTTTTTTCTTTTTTTTCTTCTTTCACTCTTCTATTCCTTTTATCCTACCGAAGGTTCTCCTTCCCTCACTTCCTCACTGTTTATATTTTGCTCTCTTCTCTACCACACCACTGCAGCCGCGGGACCTCACTTTGAACCGCGGAGTTCACTCCACTTATTTCCGACTAATCGATCAGCCGATGATCAAACGATCATTCTTCTTTTTCTTTTTTACACTTTCGGGGAGTTTTTCTTTCTTTTTTCCTTTTTCAGAGGCGGGATGGTTACACTTTAAGTTACCGGTACTTATATTGCGCTCTACGATAATGATGGACTACTTTCTGTTTGGTTTATCATTTATTCTCTTTTTCGTTTTTGTTAACTTGCTATCATAGGTTGCTTGCATAACTTTTTGGCGATGGCAATGGAGCGGTTTTTTTTATTATCATTATTATTATTCTTGTGTATAGGACTTTTTGGTGTTTGCATTTTTTTATATGTGGTTGGGGATGAGATGTGGGTATGGCTGGCTGGCTGCGTTTATACAAGTAAAAAAATCGATTGCTTGGTTGATTGATTAATTGATTTATGGAAGATCTACTGGATATTATTGAATGTGCTTATTCTCACTCGGTCTGGTGTTGCCGTTGAGCCGGTATAAAAAGAAGGTTGGGGTGTGTGGAAGTATGATAAACCTCAGAGCCTCAACTTGTAATACCGTAGATAGAACCAAGTACGGTACAGTATTCACACCATAAACTTCTCCAAACACCACCATGACCAACTCTACTCTTCCACCACCACCACCACCACCACCACCACCATAACCACACCCCCACCACAACCAAACAATGTTCATCCTAGTAACCTTCCCCCCTCTCCTCTCCACCCCCTCCCCACAAAACCAACTAACTCCCGTAACAAAAACAGTCCAAATTCACCGACCTCCTCCACCTCCCCCCACCAACCTTCGCACACCCAACCGCCACAGCATTGGAAGACCAAATCAACGCAAAATACGCCAACAAGGTAGTCCACGGCGTAGGTCTCTGCATCTCCCTCTACGACCTATCCAGTGTATCAGAGGGAATGATCGGCCAGGACGGGGGCGCCCACGTAAACGTGGAATTCCGCATGATCGTTTTCCGTCCATTCAAGGGTGAAGTTCTCACGGGGAGGATTAGTTCTGCTACGGCGGCTGGAGTTAAAGTCAGGACGGATTTTTTCGATGAGATTTTTATTCCTGCTGGGGCGCTGTTTGAGGGGAGTCGGTTGTATGTCGTAATCTCTCTCTCTCTCTCTCTCTCTCTCTCTCTTCATATATTACATATATTTGGTTTTTTTTTTGGAGGGGTTTGCTAATTATTGGGGGTGTGGTTGGGGTAAGTGATGGTAAGGAACAAGTTTGGATATGGCGTGATGATGGTCAGGACTTTTATATGGATAAGAATGAGCTTATTAGGTTTAGGGTTGAGGGGGAGGTCTTTGTGGATCAATTGCCTGTGCCGCCACATTTGAAGGGGGAGGAGTCGAGTTTGCATAATAAACCGCCGTATGCTATCACTGTGCGGCTTTCCCTCAGTTCCTTCTTCGTGTGCTTTTACAGTTGTGGGCTAATTGGGTTGGGTGTGTTTCTAGGCCTCCTGCCAGCAGGCGGGATTGGGACTGGTGTCGTGGTGGGTTGAAGAGGAGGAGGTGGAGGAGAAGGAGGAGGGCGAGTGATCGCTCGGACTTTCAACAATTTAATAATCCTTTCCTTCCTTCCTTCTTTCTCGGTATACCTTAATATGAGTCGTCCAGTGCTCAAAACAACTAGCATAAACTTTCTCTCATTCCCTAATCCGCAAGGACCTAATACCGGTACTTAAAACCTATATCTCTCACCACTAAACTTTTCTCTACGAATAGAACGACAACAGAGAACCAGAGTGAAACCCGATATCAAAGGACCCAAAGATAAAAACCCAACAAATGAAATTTCCCCACCAACAGATGCAAAAATACATGAAATAACTCCCACTCTGTCGGCCGTTCACTTTTGTATCTCTCATGCCATTCCACCACCCCGTAATGGCCAACCACCACCTTAACCAATACTTAACCATTATAACCCATCACGCTACGAAAAGGGGGAAGGGAAAGGAAGAAAAAAAATAAAAGTAAAACCACAAGCTTCAAGCTAAGATCACACAAACCATACCGTATCCTAACCTAAACACCGTCCTCATGCCTACAGCAACTAAGAGCGTCATGTCACATCATCTCAAAACTCATCCTCGTCATCGCTTCCTAATAGCTCTCCTTCATCTGTGTTCACAACAGAGTAGTCTGCTCCTCTGGCAAACGAACTTCTAGATGTATACCGCCTCGTCCTCGTCAGCTTGCTGGAAGCCCATGAACCGATAGCTCCCAATATTGTCGGAATCGAAACTGCTAGAGCGACAATGGCAGATATCACAATAATTGGGTATCTGACAAATGGAGATTGTCCATTGTTGTCTTCTCCAAGTCTGATGGCTCCAAACCTGCCGTCCAAAACACGGGTCCAAACAAACCATCCAATCGCGCCAGCGGCAATTACTGGCGCTACAATAGCTAGGAATAAGCCAAACCCACGAACGCCACCATGTTCCTTCTCATATTGTTTCTCGTGGCCGGGGCAGGGATGTGATTTGGACGACTTATCGAGCTCGTCACCCTCTTTGCATGTTGTCATAGGAAGGCGTCGGTATCCAGTTGGTTCATAGTACTCGACTTGATCCTTATTCTCCTTACAAACTGCTTGGTGATCTGGAGGGGTAAGCCCTTCTACCAGCTTGCAAACCCCGGCGGTGTCTCGTTGATAATTGAAATCACTAGATTTATTTGTCAGTCATTGTATTATAGGGGGGAAAGACCTAGAGGCGGTACAAACCATTCGTAGTCATGTCTAGTACACTCGCAGTCGTCCAGGATTTTGTGCGGCTGCTTAATTTTCCTTCCAATAAAACAGTTGTGTGTAGGGATCTTGCGGTTGTATTGTACACGATGTCCAAACAAACACCCATCTTGATGTACCGGTGACCATGGTTCGAAATCATCGCTATCAGCGCCGTCATCATCCTTCAAATCGCCTTTACCTTCGGAGTCAGTAATCGGGCGAAAAAGAAAACGGAAGCATGATTCTTACACTCAACATCAGTAAGTCCTGTAAAGTCCAATTGAACAGTCCAAAACTTATTCCCGTCGCCCTCTCTAGTGCCCCAAAGAATGAACCTCCTACTTGTGTCGCTGGGCAAAGTCGAAATATCTGTTACGCGCATTTTCTCATCACTGCTGCCGGCGAATATGTATTCGGTCCAGCTCTCGCCCTCATCGAGTGAGTAGTGAACCTTGTCGGTGAGTACGTTGTCTTCAACCAAAACAATGATAGAGCCCTGATCGCCGTATTCCCATTGGTATTGCCCTTTCTTAACTTGCTTCCAAGTAATACCTCCATCTCGAGTCAGATATGTATCACCATCTTTATAACCAGTTAAACCAGTTAGGGCATCCCCAATATTCCCAACACCCATCATTAATCCAACAGCAGACCCTGAACCAAAGGTATCCCTAGGATCAACCCGCTCAGTGTAATGGTGAAGGTTGAGCGAACATTTCTTCGGGTCACTGGTGTCACAGATCCCGTGATCCTTGCCATCTGCGTCTTTCTTTGGCGCAGAGATATATTCCCATGTTGCCCCATCGTTGTGCGTAATCATACTCCTTAATCTCTTCTTCTCGCCGTCGGCAGCTTTGTCGGCATTCTCGACGCGGTTGGCGATGGCAACCCCCTCTAGAGTTTTCATTTTTTCAAAGTCAACAAAACCCTCCTCGTTACGGTTTACTGCATCCAATGACAAGACATAGTTGGTTCCGTTGGAATTAGACTTTAGTAAGCTACCGAACTCAAAACCCTTCTTGGGATTTACCGTGACGTGAAGGAAAACAGCGTGGGTCTCGGAGTCAAGAACTGTATATGCAGTTTGGTGTGGGACGTTGAAATTATGCGGGAAGGCAGCCTCCGCAAAGTTACTTCCATCAATAGATGCCGATGCCTTGAGCGAAGTACCGTCTTCGTTGATGCTTGCCACGATGATGAACTCAGCCATAGTTGCATAACCGATGATGCTTCCAAACTGGACACGGCGATCATCAAAGAAGTTGCCACTAGCCACCAATTCCACGTTACCCTCTCCATTGCCCTTTTCGGTTTCGAAGTGCTCGCAGAATATAAGCTTTTCGGAATCTTGCTGTTTCTCAGTGCGAATCCATTTACAAGTACCGACATAGGGGAGCAATTGATGCCACTCTTCTCCATTATCCTTGGTATAATAGGCGACAGAATGGCATGTGGAAGGCGAATCACAATCTTTTTGACCAGTCCAGATGAGCCAATCCCGCTTGGTCGGATGAAAGTCGATAACCTGAAGGCCTTGGCGATTTGGCTTGGTCTTGACGGATGTCATCTTTTCGATGTGTTCACCCCGGTCGAGTGTGTACCAAACCTCAGCATCTGGAGTGATGAAGTACACAGCATCCCAGAGGTGAGCATTAGGGTAGATTGAAACGACATTGACGTCCTCGAGGCGCCGATCCCACGTGGCGCCGTGGTCCCTAGTAATCCATACCTCTTGCTCTTCTGTTCTCATAATAATTGTCTGCAATGATAAGTTTTCGGCAAAGGAATATAGAAAAGCAGCTTCAAACGACTTACTTCATCAGACTTAGAAGCACTCTCGGCGTTCTCAAGGTAAAAGTATTCCGCAACCCGCTTTCCAGCAAAGGAATTCTTGACATCGGTAACTTTTCCATTTGAAGGTGTTGTGGTGACTAGGCTCCTGTTAGCTCTTTTACTGGTACAAAGGTGTGATCTGTATAGGTGATTTGAGCCAACCTTCATCGCACTTCCTCTCAACCTTATCCTCAAGGGATTCTCCACCCTTGCAGTCATTGCCCGGGATCTTACGGTATCCGCTGGGGCCCATATAGGTGTCCTCGTTCTTTTTGCATTCTCCGGCGGGAATCGACAATTTTATACCATTAGCACGCACACAGTCATCATCCTTCTTTCTATTCTCCCGAACAAAGTTGAAATCGCACTCAAAATCATGTTTAGTGCATTCACAGACTTCCTTCTCGGGCTCTGGGTCTTTATAGTCTTCTCCAACATAGCAATTTACCTCGGGCTTCCGCCTCCAGAAATACTGTTTATGCCCCATAAGGCAATCAGGTTTGCCCTCCTCATCTAGACGAGCATACCATTTTTCATAGTCACCGTCTTCGCTACCCTTGTCAAGTTTGCATTTGCGCTCAAAGACCTCGGAGAAATCAAGAGCAAAGACATATGCCGTCTTGTCCTTGGTAGTCCCTATCAGGGTGAACTTGAGAGTTGTAGAGTCAGGTGTAGTGGTGAGTAGTCTCGCACGGATTCTCTCATCCAGTTTCACCTCCTCCCAGTTCTTCCCGTGGTCGATCGAATAACTCACTTTGTCGGTCGAATCTTCATCATTGATGGCAACCATTACTGAACCAGATCCTCCAATCTCGTATTTGTGAGCGTCGGTCAGGGCCTTCTCCCAAGTCAACCCCCCATCGTCGGAATAGAAAAGGTCACAGTCCTTATATTCCGCCAAATGATCCCCAATCGACCCAACACCCATAAGGATACCCGGAGCAGGGCTAGAGTAAATACGCCCACCATCTGCCAGTGCAGTGACAGAGTACAAATTTAGCCTCTTGCCCTCTGGTCCCTTTAATGGTACCCAAGTATCCCATTTTCCATCATCGAAGGAGATCATGGACTGTATCTCTTTGCGGGTGAGAGGATTCTCAAGAACTTGATCCGCATTCTTAACCACATTCGCCAAGACAATTCCTTGAATGTTCGCGACTTGTTCGAAATCGACTAATCCGTCAGGTATGCGGTTGGTATGATCCAAATTCCTCGTAAAATATGTCCCATTTGAATTACTAGTGAATAGTGATCCTATAGGATTCATCACCTTCGTCGTAAGAACATCTACCTGGATACTGTATGATGTAGATTCCAAAATTGTGTACGCATCTTCTCTGAGACCGCCGTGATCGTGTGGGAATTCAGCACGATGCCAGGTCTTAGCGTCATCCGTGACATATCTATACATAGTAAGCAAAAAATTGAAGCATACCGCTGGCAAGATCCAGGGGTGACATACAGAGCCATCTCATCTGTGCCGCGGGTTTTTACAGCAGCTACAATGAACTTCTGGATTCCCGCAAGGCCAGCCAATCCATTGACAGTTTTGTAGCCATCCAACTTCGGTTCTTCGGAATCTTTGAACCAATTCTTGGAAACAAGTAGCTTCCGGCTTTCTGTGTAGGACGTGTCGCCGTTGACAATACAGAGAACCGTTTCATCCTTTTCACCCTCGAAGACGGGACTACTGTGAGCGAACATACATCCATGCGTACCTTCCTTAAGCTTCTTCATTTCGCTGTCGAACCCATCTTTCGTGTAATAAGTCTACCATTTGGTGTATCAATAGAGGAGCTCCTTTTGGGGCATCAGATGTTATAGCAGCAACTCACCACTTCCTTACAAGAACGTCCGAAGAAATCATCCTCATCCTCACAAATCCTGCCGGAATAAAGTATCCATTCGGGCTCCTTGGCGTGGAAAACAAGAGGTGGCTGAATAAGTGAAGGCGAGACTTCAGATTTGAATTTGTACCATTTCTCGCCTCGATTCTCGGTGTACCAATGCTCCTTCCCCTCTCCAAATATAAAGGCCCGTTTTTTATCAAAAGGATGCTCTATGATATCCCAAGCGACGCCGTCAGGCACCCCGTTAACTTTGCCCCAGGATTTTCCATCGTCACCAGATCGCCATACGTTGTTTGCGTGCGCATCTAATGTTAATATCACCTAGTTGATCATAGCCAGTCAGCCCCAACTCCCGAAAGATGAGCTGTGAATCTCCATTACCGGACTATCATCGAAATAGAAGAATACTAATGGTAAGTGGTCAAGCTTAGTTTTTGAAACCTCGGGGGATTTCTTCGCAAGGGCTTGCTACAGGTGACGCAACTCATATCAGCTATCAAACTCTGATTAGAAAGGTAAAAAGGAGAATGAAAGCTTACTGTGGCCAGCCAAACAGCTGCAAGAGCCCAAACCCTCAGCAATAGCATATTGGGCAACACGGAGTTCAACCGCCGATCACGAGACAGTGACGACTGGACTACGGTACGCAAGCCCAATAGAGCCCGTAGAGGTTTTGCAGCAAGATCAAAGTAACGTTGAGCTCCAGATAAATAAAGAGCCCAGCTTCAATCAAAGTGGCGAGTAAAAGCAATGGATTGTGGTGATGAGTGTGTGGTGTGGGATGAAGATCTAGGGGGGAAAAGTCTGGGAGAGAAATATATTCCAGGGGATTCGCTCGTGTCTCGGTGGAAAGAGGCTGAGGCTGAGTGCAGTTTGGATGGATAATGTGCTGCAAGGTATCCCACACACAAACTCATGCTCGCAGATTCGTATTACGTGCAGCGATACCATGATTTCCCGAGCACGATACGAGTTGCTTGCGGCAGTTCCAGCACTCACACCTTTAGCCAATATTGGTACTGTATTGAATGCCGCCGCCACAGTTATGAGGAACAATCTGGACCCATTTCTATGTACAGTACTCGAGTACCAGTATGAGAGATCGCTAAGGAATCAAGTTCAAAGGCAGCCCCTCCATTTCCCATCCCGTCCCATAAGGTAATCACCTCCTCCTCCAGGAGCTGGTTTGAGTAACAAGCCTGCGCCACACATCCATTGTGCACCCCACCACCCTCTCAATACCAAATACAAGGGTCAGGCAATAAAGATCGGTACTGTTCTAACTAATGTCTCAGCAACTGTGGTACACTTGTGAGGGAAGCATTCAGAGAATCTATGTTTCCTCTCCTCCTATGCAATTAATAAAGGGAAATCTCTATGGGTGATGTAGATAACCTCTGCTCCAGCAAATTTGCCACCAAACAAACCCCTGAGAGGTGCTTGCTAAGCATGGTGCACAAGCTTATAAACTGCCATTCTGTTTAATGCTGTCCTCACTACAGTTTGGCTGCAAAACCCAATAGCTTTTTCATGAAATCAATGTTCTTCAGTATCTGTATAAATAAGTCTCCCTTCTCTACCATAATGTAGTCTATATTTTCTTATCTATATAGGTGTTGGCCAAAGAGACCTAACATTTGAAGTTAGAACCTTCACGTAAAGGGTCTGGTTTAAGAGGCACTTCACCATAGCAACATATTTTCTGAAAGAGGGCAGTCCTGTTGGAGTGTTCCAGACTTTTGTCCAAAATCAACCCCAACCCCCTGCACCGTTCCACTTTTTATTGCCTGACCCTTGTACTAGCAATTTACCGTATGTATTATACCGTAGTGCTTCTTTGTGCCACTTAGAACTAGAGCAACACAGAATTCCATCGTCACGGCATCACGGCATCACCGCCTCAGGTGTAAAAAATATTTTTGAATAATCCAGCGCACCATACCGGTATAATACACCAAATATCACCGCCTAACCTCAATCATATCTGCGAAATTCGGGCACGCCTACGAGTACATAACTGCCCCCTCACGGAGAATTTGGCACAAAATGAACGATCGTGGCATAGCTACCGTTCCGCCCAACCAAGATAGACTGCCTGATGGGGTATCATAGCGAAAACCACTGCTTCCCTCGGAGGAGATATCGTGCGGTACTTGACTTTGAATTGAATGAAAAACGCTGACTCATTCATGCTGCCTACCGGTATCATTCCCCCCATGAAGTACTAGTACAGCATGGCAGTAGGGTGCCAGTAAAGCCTTTCCGCAACGAGTTTCAAGGTGTGCCTTGCAAAGGCACCAGAATAGATTAAATTAACTGGCTTTAAGCTAACGTTTAGGTAAATAAATAATTACCAATACTAGTGCGGTACTCGAGAGAAGGCCAGATATATCATACCTGGCTCTCTCTCTGCCCGGCCCTTCGAAAGTTCAATTGTGTAATGGCATTGGTTTAGTAGAGCCCTAAATGAGGCAGAACTTACAGTATGATCAAGCGAAGGGGCAAATACGAGAGCACTTGGGTAAATTGATGCTCCAGAGCACTGGCTACCCGCAAGTTCTGGGTGGACTCGACTCGCCGCTAGTATTTATATGGTAGTTATAATACAACTATCCCTAGAAAAGCGCATTTCCCACAGGATTATGACTTAAAGGAAATAGTAGCAGCCCTAGAAGATAGCAATGCGCTAGTTTACCCAGAATTTGCGGGTATCTGAGCCCGATGCCTAGACGACGGTCGTATGGGATACCGGCAAACCTTTGTGGAGAGAGAAACACAGGGTTGCTAGTATCTACTCCAAATTGTTTGTGTCCGCCAGAGCTTATTGCCTTGCATCTATTGGCTCTCTGCTCATCCCTCCCTTAACAATCTTGCTCCGACTTTTTCGCCCCTGCCCGAGCACTGTGCCTCATCCTAGAGAGCTTACCGTAGTGAATTCGATGTTTGGTATCGTTACAGGTGCTGATAACAAGTTGGGCGCTGAGCTTCTTTGAGAACTCCAATACTCTTGATGCAGGGTGAGAGATCACATTCCCCGCTCCCAGGGCTAGTGCCCTAATATCCCCTGGAGAGGGGCAGGTGGATGTTTAAATACTCTACAATCTCCCTTTGAGAGTTCCAGTCCCATCACAAACTACCGGTATTTAACACCCCCAACTCAAAAAGAAAACTCAAGACGCCCCAAAACCAAAAAATATCTGCCCTGTGTATCAGGCTTCAAGTATTCATTCCCCTACAGTAGAAGTCCCTTCTCTCTCTTCTATTGTTCCCCCCTCCTCCTTCTTCTCCGTTATTATCACCTTTTCCCACCCTCCTAAAAACATCACACTTAACTATTTCACAAAATCCGCAACATCCTCTAAAAAAAATACACTTTCAAGGAGAGAATCGAAGATTTAAAAGCGACGTCGTCATCATCTCCCATCGTTATGCCTTTAAGAAACACTCCCTGCGACACCTGCCAAAGTCTCGGACTCAACGTTCCCTCCCGCGGCGCAAACCGCCCTAAGCATTGCCACTGCCCCCAAAGAGAAAATACAGCGTGGGTTTGGTACTGCCACAAGTGCCGTGAGGAAGGGAGAGGCGCCTCGCTTATGCTCGTGGATATCAATCCTCAGTGTCAGGACCTGAAGTGTTCACACGAAAGGTGTCCTGCTTGCACCGTCGAGGAGAGTGGATGATTTTGAGAATCGATCTTCAGTCAATCAATCAACACTTCAAAAAATATATATAATATAATAATATTATTATTATCCCCACCACCCAATAAACCGCAAGCCCAGGCCACGCGTAATGCACAAGGCAACCACCCTCCCCCAAACACAGTACTGTACAGTACCATCTATTCTCAAATACCACAATATCCCCAAGCTACGCCAGGCCACAACCACTCCAACCCCCCCCCCGCTCCAGACCCAAGCACGAACCCAGACCAATCAACTAGTCACTACCCATCACTCGTGAAGACCAGGGTTAGGTTTCCCAATCCTATCAGAAAGTTGAGTATTATATTGTATCGTACACGATGAAGAATGAACCCTCCCTCTACAGGTATAGTACGTTGGCCCGTGCTCCCGTAGGGCTATCAAGCTCCGTCTCCACAATTTTCCTGACCCTGCCTTCACCTTCCTATTTCAGAAGGCGGAAAGCGGGGTAAAACACCATGACCCAATCTCACGATCCTGCCGAACCAGTCCTGACAAAATTTAACGCAATGAGGTATCATATTTCCTAACATTTTGTCTTTTCGTTTCTCCTGCCAGGAGCTCGCACATGTTTCTACATACCAGGAACAGATAAATACTATAAAGAAGTGTTTCTAAAGACAAGTAATTCTCAAGCCGCGAAGGATGTTCAATAAAAATAAAAACCCAAGTATAAAATTAACCCAGGAGTTCCATACCTACGATCATTGGCATGTTCTTTTTTTAGGGGGGGAACAAGGCACCCCCTATGCTGAAAGGTGACAATCCCAGTCGCCCGGTCTACCTACCACCATACCGGTACCCCGAACATCACAGTGCCAACACTCCTCAACTTCTAAACCAGAACAAAGTTCCTCGCTGGGCGCTTTTTTCTATTTCTAATGGCCAGCTGCCTTCGCTCGATGGGACGTTCCCTGTTCACATTTAGGAAGGGACGGGCCCCCTAACTATGATACCGGACCATCAGAACCGGTCGATAATTAGCCATATTATTTGGATTTTTGAGTGTGGCCCTAAGGGAGGGAATTCCCCCTAAGGTATCACGGCAGTGTCATCATGGGAAAGCAGAGGTGGAGTATGTTAGTGCATGTTGGTCAACTACCCGTAAAAATTGGGAAGACCCAGAATACGCTAGCAAGGGTAAAGAAGGTGTGGCAAACCGTTGCCCCCCTTTAGAGGAAATTCAACTGCTAAAAGAGACGAAATTCTGTGCTTGGGTGGCGATCATGCGAAATATTATTCCCCCTTGAAGCAATTTCTCTTCCAGCTCTCCTCAGCCGCGCTTTCGTACCCTTGCTAGCGTATTCTGGGTTTTCCCAATTAATACGGTATGTGTAGTAGTAATAGGGAATCGTGAGTTGTACGGGATGTGAGGTAGTGCTGGGACGTGTAGGGTTGTCATTGCCGTCATCACTCGTGGTAGTACTGCTGGTGGAGTCCTCATTCCGTTCGTGGCTCCTTTGAGTTTCCTTTGCTTCCTGCCGGGGTTGGAGGGCGATTGGAGGGTGATGCGCCCTGTAAAAGTTTCCAAGTGTTTTCACTCGTTTTGCTATGGTGCTCACGGTACAATAATCCTTCGGTAGAGTGACCAGGCAAACAGTACGAGCATGGTAGAAGAATAAAATATCTACCCTAACGCTCCACCTCAACTAACATACATACACACTAACTCCCTCCCCAATGATATTCGCAGAGGTATAAACTAAAATATTCAACTGAAAAAAGGCATCCGAGAAAAAAAACAATAACCATCCATCAAGACTTTTCGTAAAATTACAGTGAGGTGTGTATGGTGCCATTCTTATAACAGGGTTTCAAGGTGGGGGAATATCTAATATCCTGAACTCCAGACAAAATCCAAGGAAAGAAAAGAAAGGGAAGATATAAAAACCCCTACAAAGAGAATGAAGAGTAAGAAAGGGGGAATCATGTGTAACTAAATGGGCAATGGGTATATATAATCCCTTCGCTTTTTTTTCTTTTCCAGTTCTTTGGCTCTAGAGTTCAGCCCGAGGTTGGTTCAAGTCGGCCCATGTGTATAGTCCGGCTCGTACAGGTCTTCCCATGAGCATATCGAATCGTTGGGCGACTTCTGAGTATGCGATTATGAATCTAATGAAGAGTTAGCAGCTATAATGGAATTTAAAGAGATAGGGAGGCTTACATGTATCTGGGAACGTTGTACCAACTCTTGATGACAAACAAGAATGTCTTCCAGACGAGGTCAAACTCTTGCCAGAATTCTTCACCCAGAGTTTGGCCTTTTGGGAGTTCATCTTGCTTCTCTTCTTCGAGAACATCGGGAATATTCTTGGACTCCTCGGCCTTCTTTTCCTTCTTCTCCAGCTCGCCTTTCGTAGACTTTGTATCTCCATGTCCCGAGGGCCATGTAGGTCTCCCGCTGCTATCTGCCTCGTCCTTCTCATTCAGCATTCGATTGAACCCTTCTAGTGCGCGCAATGAGTGCGACACCCTGCTGAAAGTATTGAACAGCGCGACCATTTCAGTTCTTCGTAGGACTGGGTTGTCGTTGGCATTCTTGCTTTCATCAAACTCAAAGAGAATTTTTAAGGCGGTTCCGTATCCTTGAGTCTGGACCTTTCCCCAAAGTCGGCACTTGTCACATCCGACGCAGTCCATCAACCGGCTGACATTTCTAAAGCGGTTTCTAAACTCTTCTTTTAGTCCAACCATCTCATCTCTAAACATTAATGACTCATCAAAGATCTGTGGAGCGGTGGAGGCGGCGGTATTGGCCAACTTGACGACTTTGGATTTAGTAATGCGATTCTGGTAATAGTCGCCCGAGCAGAAGGTATAGGTTGGTAGATAGTTCCTGAGCTTTCCGACGGCACGGGCTAGTAGAGCGTAGTTGAAATAGATGTTCTGAAGACGCTCAGGGTAGTTTTCGAAGCGACTGACGAAACAGCTAAGATTGGGTGACTGCGATCGGATGTTAGCTCAGCCTTTAACCTAGGGATCGGAAATTATTACTCACCCATTCTCCAGTGGACTGGTTAAGGTAGTCCCAGCAAAGATGCATCGAAATGCTGGCGTGCATCCCTGAGATGACTCTGTGAAAGACTCGTTTCTCCAAGCACTCATCGTCAACCTCTAGATCGCTAAGATCAAGCTTCCCTTTGTACTGCATAACATTCACAAATCCCATCGCAGCCTGGCTTCCCGGGGCCGCAAATCCTTGAAATCCATTCCCTCCAACCCCCGCAGAACCCCCGGTGGAACCAAGGGAGCTCTCTCCACGTGGTTTCGAAAAGCAGTTCTCCCGGTAGATCGCCTTCCAAACGTTCGCCGCACCTGCTCCCGCGTACCCAGTGAACTTCTCTGGATTCTCTGTCAAACTGACGTAATCGCCCTTCCCGCCTGCCGACTCATCCTCAGGTAAACAGTAATCCCTTTCATCGCACTCATCCTCCTCAACAACACAACTCTCCTCGGTTTCCTTGCCCAATGCACCAGCCAATGGAGATGGCTCCTCCGGCTGCCTGGTCGCTGGGTGACTTGCTTTAGGACCTGCTAACTTTCCAAGTTCTTCCGCTCGCCATATTGGGGGAATATCCTTTTCGTCAATTGTCGTTACAGCGCAAGCGACGTTGCCGCACATTCCTTCATCGTCAGACCAGAATGGACATGTTCGGCCAAAGAGATCGAGCCGGTAATAGCCAAAATAGTCCGTTTCTTGGGTTATATCATTAACAAGTGGGTAAAGCTTCTCGTTTAACTCCTCAATTGTTGAATAAGATGCACACCCATCGGGTACCAGCTCATTAGGTTTATTCTATAATAATAATAGAACTATCAGCAAACCAGCGCAAAACAAAAAAATCAGAATGATAACTTACAGGGCAGATTGAATACTTCGCGTCTACAATTGTAGATACAGATATGATTAGCGCGGCAAACAGCTGTTGTAGATGTTGTACACGCATTATTTTTGGTGTTCTTCGCCGAGGAGTTAAGGTTGTGCAGGACACAAACGATGGATGGCGAAGATGCAACAGTCGGGGATCGCCTTGAGGAAAACACTATCAATCCCTTAGAAGGCGGGACCAGGGAAGTGAGAAAGCGAGTATATGTAGAGAATAAATTAAAGGAGCGTAGGCTGAGGAAAGGCCAGATCTACTAAAGGAGTTTGGTCAGCCAAGGGTCGGAAGACTAATCGAACGAGTCGTACAAGTAGGGCTGCAGCGTTTAAGCAGGATTATGAGGGTTTCTCCTATCGAACGACAAGCGGGGTGGGATAAGAAGCACCAAAAGATCAAACCATCAATTCAGGAACCGCGCCACTTAAAGATATTTTAGGTGATTTCAAAGCTGATTCTGTTCCTGTCTGTCAGCACTGGTATTTTTCCAGTCTTGTCCCACCGTGCTTGACCTCCACTTCACTCTCCTACCGTATGTAAGCCGAAGGCCACGGTGTCACAGTTCGGAGAGACGTGAAACGAGGCGAGGGGACGATCAAGGACAATAGAGTTAATAGCCAGCAGCCCCAGACATTGTGGCAACTGCAGGAATCCATTCGACAACTTCCGCTGCAGGGCCATGGTGCCTGTCGGTGCAAGTTCAGAATCGGAACACAGGATGTGGGTTATTCGCTGGATTAGAATTCCTCCGATGAGATTCCTCGTTGCCGCTTGTGAACCAGTTTAATATGGAACGTCTCTCCGCATCATGACATATCAGAAAAAAGGTCTACCAGCGGGATACGATAATACGGGAAGCTGGGGACTCCGTTCCCCTTTGCTCCGCGAGTATTATCCCAACTTCCTGGATTCATCAACTGCACAGTCCAGTACTGGTACAGTATCTGGCATGAAGCACGGCGCCCCAACACAGCGATCAAAAATTTGTATGGCAAATTATCTATTCATATCTGAGTGCCCACACTGAATTCAGATCCAGATGATCTAGCACTAGACGGTACTTGCGCGGGCCCACCGTAGACCACAGCAGCATGCAATAAGCTCTAATAATTCCGTACAGGTACGGCACAGTAGTCTATGTACTGTACTTGAGCAATCTGGAGGTTACCACCACCGAACCATGAATTTACTGCGGAGCAGAGTACCGCATACAAGCTGCTGCCACTTTGCCGAGGAATTACAAACTGATGGGTTAATGCTTTGCTTTAAACTATCGTGCCAAACACTGCCATAGTACTAGCACTCGAGTACGATTGCACTAGGATAAGTCTCCCTATGTGGATTGGACCTGATCAGGCGTTGTTTTATTCAACTTGTGGGCATTAATTCAAGAAAAACTCTAGAATAGCCAAGTTATTGTACAAGTAATGAGCCTTAAGCTCGTAAAACACCTAAAGAAATAAACTCCCATATCGTACGTACCCTATAAAACCTATCGAGCTCGGAAACACAAACAACACCGGCGAAGAAAAAAAAATGAAAAAAAATGAGAAGGAAACGAAATTAGGTAACTTTTTGTCGCTTGAACCCAGGTCCACTGAACCCATTACCTCGCAACTTCTTCTTTTCCAATTCCTCCTTCATGATTCTCTCCGCTTCGCTCATAGGCCGCTTTGGTTGTTCTGAAGCTCCGTCCTTCCCATCTTTGTCCTTCCTGCTATCCTTTCTCTTTTTGCCTGCAGCCGCAAACACATTCTTAGGTTTGTTCGGGGCCATTTTAATGGAGACCTTTTCTGTGATATTAGGCCTGGCCTCTTCAGCCGGGATATCTTTATTCAGGTATTCGGCTGGTGTGGGTGATGTAGACTTCTTCGCACCGAAAGCTAACTTGATCTTTTCACCCTCTTCCCGATTCAACTCTTTCGAGGTACCGTCATCCCCGGGCTTCCCACCTATCTCCGCATCCCGATTTGCACGTTCAATCATCTCCTTCAGCGCCTTCTGCTCTCGCTCCTCATCGCCACGATCCTGTCGCTCCTTCCTCCGAATAGCCTCTTGCCTCTGTAGTGCCTCTGGAGAATTGTCCACCCAACCAATCATCAACCCCCTCTCGCCCTCCTCAATTCTGCAAATACCTTCACGCCCAAGAAACTTGACAAACTCCGAGAGGCTCGTCCATCGCGTAGCATTCATATGAATGTGTTCCTTATTCGCAATGTATTCCTGATAAAAGTGATTCGCGTTGATTTTTTTTTCGCCGTGTGAAGTGCGCAGGAGCATCAAAAAGTCCCGCTGGAACTGGGTGGAGTAATCGGCGATGTGCTTTTTCGCATTTTCGCCTACAACGAGCATTTGTCTAACGTGGGACTCGGACTGTGTGTGGCATTTGAAGCCATTTTCGTCACGGCATTGTTTCTCGCAGACCTGGTGATGTGAGGTGTTAGCAATGATCATCGCAGGGGGTTAAAAGAAGCGGTAGAAACTGACTTGACAATACCAGCGTAGTCGCTGAAGCCCTTTGGACTTCATGCGGTTGCTAAGATACTTCGTTGATCCTACTTCGGCCTTAGGCATTTTGTTTGTGATGTCCGTTTGTCGGTTGTGGGGGGCTGTGAGGTAGAAGATGGTTGAGTCCGAGCCTTTTCGTTTGCCACTGCTCAGTAAGCAGACTTTGTCACGGCGGATTTACGTTTTTCCGTGACGGAAAATCTTTTAAAGCTCTCCAAATAAAAGCTCGGAGGCAAGGGACAACACCGGTACAGCATAGACTGCAGTCGCAGCTGCTGTGCCGGTACGCCACCCTCTTTTCTCTCCAGTGCGAAAATTCTTCATTCTTCTCTCCACGATATCGTATCACTATCGGTACACTAAAATTAGTGCCAGCTGCTAGCAATCCACATTTTCACAGTCAACTCCACTACTGTACTGGCAGACTAGGGGAGCGCTCAGCAAAGCAGCACCCTAAGCAAGGCTAGGCATGACTTGGCTTGCTGCTACAGTTATCATAAGTGAAATCACAGTAATGTAAACTATGATACGAGCAAGTCTGCCGGTACTTGTAGACGACCTCACAAGCCATCCGGACATTCCCCTCACACGAACGACTAAACTTGAACAGGAAAGCTTCCTATGGTGATCAATCAAACGAGATGTTCGCAGTCCGCTCTCATAATTTAATTACTTTTTTTTCCGTCCCGTCAACCCATGTGACGGGGCACTCTAATACCGGTAGGGTAGTGATCAAAACAAGCCACTTGAGGGGTGAGGGGTCCATAGACTCTTCAGAGTCTCACCGATCTTAGCTCCGAGTTTCTCATACCTCTCGGATATGAGCTTTTCCAAGCGCTCTACCCTCTTCGAATCATAAGTAAAACATAACAAGAACCTACAGAAGTGTCAATACGGAGAAAATGAGGAAAGGGTTTCTCTATAACATACCGCGCCCAAATAAGCTCCGTATAGCCATCTCCTTTCTCTTCTAAGCTCTTGTATTTCTTCCTTCAGGTCCTCAAACCCCTTAACAATCACGTGGTTATGCATTGGCCCCATGATCTTCGCCAACTTCTTGGTCGTCCCAGAGGACTCTGGGTCGGGAGAGTGGTGGTCGGCCCCAGCTTCAGAGAATTCATGGGAGCGTTTACGAGGAATGAAAGTGACAAGGTGATAAGCCCACGGCTGGGCGAGGGTAGGACGGATGGCTCTTACGGCAATAGGGCGAAGAGTTCTAAAGCCGAGCATTTTAAACCGACTTCCAGTAAATCTATCCCTTGGGCGGTGTGAAACAGTCAAATTCGCGCCCGGCCCAGATTTGGTAACTGTCAGCTAAACTCGGTCAAAAAATTTGATTTTCTATCTTCTTAGTACGGAAATGACTCATCACCCTTGGCGTGTCTAGACATCCTCAGCGAATCACAAAGTGGGCGCGAATTTGACTGTTTCACACCGCCCAAGGGATAATACCAGGTTAGTCTTCGATACTCTAGTTATTTGTAGGAATATTAAGTGGACTCGGGTCACCGTTTGTGTTTGGAGGGTTGCCGGCAGGACAAAGCATGAGACACTCCCCTACTTATGCCGTGCCGTGACTGCGTAGAATTCTATGAGCGGCGCGGCTTATTCAAAAGCAAGTAGCACAACCTAAAGGACACTTAATCCCAGGCATATCATACCGGTATTGAACCCGAACACAGGGGCAAAAATTTGTATGGCGAATTGTCTGTGCACATCCTTGCGCCCATACTAAATTCGGACTCAAATGTTCGGGTTCAATATGCCTAGGTCGTGTAAAGGATTGCAGCTAAAGAGATCAGTTAAACCGGCACAGATACGGAATTTACAGAGACTACCCGCTTGTTTGATCGACGAAAATTAACTAATTACGGTGGCATCTGTCCGAGTGGGGGGTGGTTTGTGAAGTCGTCAATTGTCCTGCAGCTGCTCCCGGGACCAGTTTCCCATCACAGCCAAGCTCTAACCGTGCCAAGGTTCCTGCTCCGATTATGTAAACCCCGAGCTTTTCCAAATCTCGCAGCCCGCCTAAGGGCGCGCCTAACAGCTCAACGTCACCTAGCAGCTCAACATTACTTTCGGGCAGTAACCCAAACAAAAAGTCCCATAACACCCACCCAGACTGTTTCAAAATGGCTGGGGCCTATTCTCAAGTTGAGAATAGTCATGCACATCCAAAGGAGATCAAAGGCCCTTCAAGTGTCACGAGGGCTTTACTGAGGATGACGGAAGGGGTCCCTTTGGTACATAGTATACTGATTGAGAAGGATTCGCGGAGGATCGGATACTTTATGTGGCAAGTACCAAAGGCGTCCGTTGTCCAAAAGATTTGCTAATTTTAACAGTTTGAATTTTGCCTTCATGATCGTTCAAACGTGCTACGGCTTTATGACCGGATCTTTGGGCCTTATATCTGATAGTGTGCATATGTTCTTTGATTGCCTGGCCCTTGGAGTAGGGCTTTGTGCAGCTGTCATGAGCAAGCGGCCGCCAAGTATGAGGTATCCGTATGGATTGGGTAAAATGGATACTCTTGCTGGATTTGCCAACGGAATTTTCCTAATGTAAGAATTAGCCCCAGAAGCCGTTTGTGGCATTTTGCTTATATCTGCTGGTTTCCGTGGTATAGGTTGATCAGTGTTGAGATTGTGTGGGAAGCCATCGAGCGTTTACAAGCACCTACTGAGATGGCGCGGCTTGGTGAATTAATGGTTGTGAGCTCTATGGGATTGGCAATTAATCTCGTTGGTAAGTGATAGTTACTCGTCCTTAATAGATCTATTCTAAAATGTGGAATCTAGGTATTATGGCATTTGACCACGCACATCATGGGCATGGCCACTCACACAGTCACTCTCATGGGCATGGCCACTCGCATAGTCACTCTCATGGACAAAGCCATGCGCATGAGAATAGTTGTGATCACCTACACGGCCACGATAGTCACCACCACCACAATCATGGTGGAGAACCACCGGCGAGTACCCATAACGACCACGCCCACGCACACAATAGTGAGAATATGCACGGTATATTCTTGCACATCTTAGCCGACACTCTTGGATCTGTATCTGTGGTGATTAGTACGGGTTTGATCCATTACAGTGGATGGACCGGATTCGATCCACTTGCGTCTGTTTTCATCGCTGTTCTTATATTCGCATCGGCAATTCCCTTGGTAAAATCGTCCGCTAGCAATCTTCTTTTGACAGTTCCCGACAACTCCGAGTACACTCTTCGGGAAACTATTGCTGGTGTGAGTGGGCTGAAAGGTGTTCAGGGATATACGGTGCCTAGATTCTGGGAAGTTGAGGGCGCAATCAGAGGCGTCGTGCATGTTCAAGTCGCTAGAGGTACCGATTCGGATGAAATTAGACGAAGAGTGGAAGAGTGGATTGAAACCGGTCTTGGAAAGGCCGCAGAGGTTGTTGTTGTTGTCGAAAGTGGAGATGGTAGCAGCCATTGCTGGTGTGTCAAAGCACGATGATAGGGTTTCGCGGCTCATGGGGGGCTAGCGCTTTTTTGCAATTTTTCTGCCAAGTGCTTTCTCGCGAGAGCAGGTTTGCGGGGGTAATTGGAGCTACACAACCCAATAGAGTTAGTGCTAGTGTGGGGGTACTGTATTATAACTATATATAGGAGCCGGCTCAAACCAAGATCGTACGAATTAGACCAATTTATTACTAGGCGGGTGTACTCGAGTACAGCCCCAGAACTATCATCCTGATACTCACTTCCTAGACTTTTACTAATTAGCCAATTACTTGCTCACTTATAGCGATAAGGTTCGCGAGTCCGGAAGAGTTTCCCTGATAGATAGCTATCGCAGGCAATCGATACGATACAAGTATCATACTATAAATTACAGCTGTAAGTTACAATTCCGAAAACAGAAATTCACACCAAAAATTTGAATGCCGGGTAATGGTGTATGCTACGCAAACATACTCTTTGAGTCCCAGCTTGGTCCACGAGTGATAGCTAGTGACTAGCCCCCGCATTCTCGGGACACGCAATAGCTTCACGTTTAGTGGCTATACAAGTACTCGAGTAGAGCTCGAGACCACGGTCACGCTTCTCACGTGGAAAAGCCCCTGTCATGACCTAATCTTCGAGCTGAATTGAATTATGCCCGCTCAATTCGTGATCCTTTAGGCATGTGTGCGCTGGCCTGGCTCGCAGTACTCGAGTACGATACCTGTATCACTACAGCACTCTGTATCATACGATAACCGCTCCAAGGCAGGATCCGAATATAGTACTACCAGTTGTTAGATCTCGTTCCACATAGCGCGAATCCTGTCGCATAAAAAAGTAATTCTGATGCCCCTCTGCGTCAAACGCAATCCAGCCTATGATAGGGCGAGCTCAGAAATGCGAGCTGAGGGGTAGATTGGCTCGTTTTTTTTTTTGATCTGATGACACCTTACAGTTGCTTTACAAAATTGGTCCTGTAAGCTAGCCTGAAGACCCATCATAGGGATGTCGGAGGAGGCGGTGATTGGCTGTAAAATAGCAGGTTTCGCGAGTGATGTCAGGTGACGATAGGTGCTTCTTACCCTCTCTTGATTCTTGCTGCGGCGGGGATCCTTGCAGCCCAAAATCAGCCAACTGCCGTCCACCTGGCCCCCCATCCTTCCCATCCCACATCCAAGGTCAATGTCAACTTATCCTAAGCCTCAATCCCTAGCGGTCCCTCCCTCGAAACACCAAAATCTTCTATGTAAAACCCCTCCACCCCGCTCTCACATCTCTTCACTGAAAGAAATAAATAAATAAATATCGGTAGCCCTAACGCCAGCAATAATGTCATCGCCAGAAGGAGAGCTCCCAGACGCAAGAGCGTCGGAACTCGCCACAAAATCACTCGAGTACTTGCAATCCGGTCATCAAGACGTAAGCTGTTCCTATTCCTTCAACAGCGATTGCTTACAATGCTTTTTCAGCTCTAATATGCCATTGAAATGAAATTAGGATGCTGTTCGATCTCTCCGTGAAGCTTTATCCCTCGCCCCGAAAAACGAAAATGTTCTCGCTGCCTTCCACAACTTCCAGAAGGACCAGGCTGTTAACCCCTTGTCAAAGCTTTGTCAGAAATTTGTTGTTGAGAGTGATGTGGCCGCTGGTGAGAATGCACTACGTTTACTGAAGGACCCAAGCTCGAATTTTCAAACCACGACTGTTACGGAATGTATCGAGCTGCTATTAGCGCGCGCGAAAAGTATTCCCAAGCCCATTGGTGGGAAAGTCCTGGGCGAGATATTACGTGCTAGCAGAGGTGGAAGAGAACACTTAGCAGGTTCTGTTGGCGAAAATACAAAGGAAATGTTTGAGACGCTTGTAGAAATTGGGGGAGATGCTATTGATGGGTTGGTGGTGACTTTGCTCGATCCTGCTGTATGGGAATCGGAGACGAAGAGGAAAAGATCGATAAAGGATTGTTTCAAGCTGTTTTTGGAAACACTTAATACTGGATCTGGCGAAATCGATCCGTGGCCTATTCGTTCTATCGCTAGGCTGTTAGCTACACATGCCGCGGAGCTTCACTCGTTCATTGGCCAGACCTCTCTGGAGCGAATTCTTTCCATGCTCGACATTCGATCCTCCGATGATTTGCGCTCTCATGCTACACTTGCCACTGCTAGATTCGCTGAAACAGATGAGAGCACTGCGGGTAGTATGTTGGGAAAGTTCATTTCGTCGCGACTGGCTGCCGACTCGGATGACGATCTTCGGATTGCGTTCTCTGCTGCTGCCGCTATTTTCCCCCTCGTACCTAAGGTTGTCGCAGGGCTGCTCTTGACGGAAGGGTTTGTGGAGGAACTCGTACCATCACTTCAGGGACGGCCTTCAGATGTTGAGCAGGCGGTTTTAGAGATGATGAGTGCTGCTTGTGTCGACAAGGCTTGTCGTGCTGCGATCGCTATACACTGCGAGGCGTATCTTGAAGCTGTTATTCGGGGCGGTGGAAGCCTCAAAGGCATTGCATCTACGATTTTGGCAAAAGTTCGTTATGGGAGTGGAGACCCTGGGGTTGCGCCGAGAGGCATCGACGAGCTTGCTACTGTATTCCGGGAGATGATGCTTAAGGACGATGTTGAATCAAGGAATTCGGCTATGGAAGGATTGGCCTATGCTACTTTGAAGCCATCTGTCAAGGAGTCACTGGTGGAGGACAAGGAGTTTTTACAAAACCTTTTAGAGACACTAAAGAATTCGATCGGAAAGTCAACTGTCATGTACGGAGGCCTCACAGTAGTAGCGAACCTCACGTGTTATTTGCCGTCATTATCGGAGGAACAAAAAAGGGTTGCTCAACTAAGGAATTACGCAAATTCCACGCCGCAAGCCAAGCTCGAACCTGACCCGGCGGATAAAGATGAAAAGGTTACAGTGAGATGCAAAGTTCTTTTAGGAGCGGGTGTCGTCCCTGCCTTAGTAGCTTGCAGTAAGAGGGTGTCCCCCAGTGCTGTCGCCATTATCTCTAGTATATTTCTGTCACTTTCAAAGAATCAGAAGCATCGGGGGCTAGTGGCTCAGCAAGGCGGTGTTAGGTTACTATTGCAGTTCTACGCATCGGCTGCCGGCGACTCCGACCAGGATCGGAAGGTTAAACTATCGTCGTCTCACGCGCTAGCCCGAGTATTAGTCTCTACAAATCCATCCCACGTTTTCGGGTCGCAGCTGCCAGCCGCTTCAGCTGTAAGACCACTTCTAGCCCTACTCGAAACCAACGAAGAACAGAACGACCTATTACCTGTTTTTGAATCCCTTCTCGCTCTCACTAATCTCGCTTCGACTGATGATTCAACCCGAGATTTGATTGTCCGCGTTGGGTGGTCTAAAATTGAGGAAACTTTGCTTTCAAACAACATCATGGTTCAAAGAGCTTCAATGGAACTACTATGCAACCTCATGGCTTCCCCCACAGGAGTTGGCAAGTTTGCCGATGGCTCTAAAGCTGCAAGCAACCGACTCCACATGCTGCTTGCACTTGCAGATGCAGAGGACTTGGCGACTCGGAGAGCTGCAGGTGGGGCATTAGCTATGCTGACAGAATGGGACAAGGCCTGTGAGGCTATCATGAGAAGGGAGAAAGGTCTGGACACCCTCCTTGGGATGGCCATTGAGGAAAACGAAGAAATGAGGCACAGAGGTGTTGTTTGTGTTAGGAACTTTGTCTGTCAAAAGTCAGAGTATGCAGAAAGATTCCGGAAAAAGGGTGCGATCGATCTGATCAGGGATTCTCTTCGTGGGACTCGAAACCCCGAGGTTCTTCAAGTTGGCGTGGAAGCATTGAAAGCACTTATGGAGTGATAAATTGTTTTTTTTCTAGTGTTCTTTATTTTTCTCTCTTAGACTTATTATATTGCTCGATGGTTGGGACTCGAGAGCTGATTAGATTGGGTAGGTGGCATTAGATTGTTGGGGGTTGCATTGCTTGTAGGCGGGGAGGGCATGTGATTTTGTGGAAATTTTGTTTGTTTTTTCTCCTCATTTCTTGATATTAATATTATTATTATGATAACAATATTATTATGGCACCCTTTCATCCTTTGTACTCATGCTGCCGAGTGCGAAGTAGGTCACGTGGTGTTCTATTCAGGTTTGCCGGCGATTTTAATGGGTAATTTAGTGTTTCTTTTTTCTTCTTTGGCTCACCAGGAGATCGGAGGAGGGCCTTCGAACATTTTCCTCACTTCCAGCGTCGAGGAATCTTCGGAATTGGAGAACACATGACCTACTTAGCACTCGGCAGCATGAGTAATTGAGGACAGCTGTTTGTGCTGTATGGGGCGGCTATGGATGCGGACAGTTGTCATGGAAGAGGGAGGGGATTTGTCCTTAAATTTATGATACTCGTATTGCCTTTTTATCCTCTTACCCAAATCCAAAATTGGTACCCCAACCTCCCCTTAATACTGTAAAAAGCTGCCGTATGTATCCTTGGCCGGTTTTTAGAGAGATACCATAGCGACGGCATTTTATACAGTACGGTACTCGTATTGGTAATATCTGTCCAGTAGCGTTGACTCACAGCACATCACTCCCGCCAAGACCCTTACATAAAGCAGATGAGTTTGGCAGCGGGCCGTTGTCCTTTTAAAATGTCACCTCCTCGGAAGCTACCTAGAGTTCTTAACGCTAAGCCTCAGGGTTCGAGCCCAATAAACATAACTCCACAATTACCACCTCCCACCACCATTTTCCCCAGGGGCTCCAACCGGAGTTATTACCACCATCGCATCTCACCCCAGCTCTTTCGACTTCCCGAAGCAATGGAAGAACTTCCTGCTCTATCTGCCCCTCAGAAAATTTCCGTGGCGATTAGTCCTATTGCCCTAGTCACTACGGAATGCATTTCCGTCACCTCTGCCATGCGCAAGAATGCGCGATGGGCCCAGAGCTCCGTATCTGTCATACTGGGAGGCGGAGGGGGTAATATTGTCTCTGGGGGATCTGGGAGTGCGACTGGGAGCGGGTTGAGCACGCCTGTTCCTGGAAGCCCTGTTAGGGGGTTACAGAGACGAAAATTGGGCGGTGAAGAGGTGGGGTTGGATATTGGGCTGACAAGTAGGTGGGGATTGAGGGGGAAGAGGGGGAAGAGTATTCAGGTTTGTGCATTCTGACCTGATCGTTGAGGAAGGGGCGAATTGACTTTTTTTTCTTCTTTCCTATTACTTAGGATAACCCTCTCATGGCAGCCTTTGCAAAATTGAGGAGTGATTTACAGGATTGTAAAGGTAGAAGTCCCCGGTTTCTTTGGATGGTATCAGCAGGATTGACGTTTAGGGGAGATGTCTAGATATTAGGAGATTCGATACTCCTTCACTTCTACATCCCTTTTTACAGGTTATCCGGTCTTCATCAACATCAGGACCCATTACCTCACTTGCTCTAATTGCCGTGACAAAGTTCTTTGCGTATGGTTTGATCAATCGTGACTCTCCCCGACTCTCACTAGCAATGCAGCTCTTATCGTCGGCAATCACCCACTGCCGCTTTGAAGCTTCCGATTCAGCCCAAGACGAGGTCGTGCTGTTACGGATTTTGAAACTTATGGAGATGATGATTTCGGGACCGGGGGGGGAGTTGCTCGGTGACGAGAGCGTCTGCGAAATGATGGAGACCGGACTAAGCATGTGTTGCCAGATGCGACTATCCGAGATGCTGAGACGATCAGCGGAGATGTCCATGGTGTTTATGTGCCAGGTTGTGTTTGAGCGACTGAAGCACTTGGAAATCGAGGCGGATGTCCTTGGCAGTGACCTAGAGGCGAATTCGAAAGACGAGATGGAGAGCGTTAAGATGGAGCCTTCGGTGAACGGTGATGCTTCTTCGCAAGCGAGCGAACCCAGATCTTCACAGTCCTCGGAAAAAAGCAGGGATGCACCCACACCCTCGATTGCGCCCGCGGGAGCTACTGGAGGGGACCAGGTTGCGGTCACCGAGGTCGCGGAGGAAGAACAAGAGGTTAAGCCTTACTCCCTGCCATCGATACGGGAGCTGTTGAGAGTGCTGGTGGAACTACTAGATCCGCATAACAAGGCTCACACGGACACTATGAGGGTAATGGCAATGAGAATAATTGACGTTGCGTTTGAGGTTGCTGGGCCTTCTATTGCTAAACACCCCAGCCTTGCAAACCTGGCGAAGGATGATCTTTGCAGATATCTTTTTCAGCTGGTGAGGTCGGATACCATGACTATACTCCAAGAGTCTTTGAGGGTTACTGGAACCCTCTTGGCTACTACTAGAGGTGTACTGAAGTTGCAACAAGAGCTCTTTTTATCATATGTTATCGCTTGTCTACATCCTAAAATTGATATTCCGAGAGAACCAGGGATAGATCCAATGCTCTATGAAGGGGTCTGCCAGGCACCCAGTAGCGGCAGGTCCACACCTGTACCTGTGAAGGAAAGACAGAAGCTTGGCATGGAGGGGGGCTCTAGGAGACCTGACGCTAGGGAGGCTATGGTTGAGAGCGTAGGGGCTTTGGCTAGGATACCAAGCTTTATGGTGGAGCTATACGTCAACTATGACTGCGAGGTCGACAGAAGTGACCTTTGTGAGGATGTTGTTGGCTTTCTATCTAGGGTAGGATATGTTCTTATTGAACGGATGAAGAATTTTTTTTATTGACTATTTATATAGAATGCCTTCCCTGACTCTGCAACCTGGAGCACGACGAATGTTCCCCCGCTTTGTTTGGACGCCTTGCTCGGTTACATTGGTTTCATCTCAGAACGTCTCAACAATGAGCCAGTGACCGAGGGGTACCCCAATCCGGAAGAGCTTCGGAAGCAGCGAGCACGAAAACAGATCATCATTAATGGAGCTAATAAGTTCAATGAAGATCCTAAAAAGGGAATTCAGTATCTTGTCGCAGAAAATATCATTGACAGGGCTGACAACCCAGACTCAATTGCTCGATTCCTCAAAGGCACGTCACGAATAAACAAGAAGCTACTTGGGGAGTATCTTTCTAAGAAGTCTAACATGGACATCCTCACGGTTTTTATGGAAATGTTCGACTTTTCCGGCAAACGTGTCGATGAAGCGTTGAGAGTCATGCTTGAGACATTCCGTTTACCTGGTGAATCTGCGTTGATCGAACGTATCGTGACTGTTTTCTCGGAGAAATATTGCTCTGGTGTCAAGCCGGACGACGTCGAGGACAAGGACGCGGTTTTTGTATTGAGTTACGCTATTATTATGCTTAACACGGATCAACATAACCCTAATTTAAAGGTTAGCCAAGCAATTGGCCATTATGAAATAGAGGGAATCAATTGCTGACTCGATACAGTCCCAAGCACGGATGAAATATGAGGATTTTGCCCGGAACCTTAGAGGTGTTAATGGCGGCAAGAACTTTGAGCCGGCATACCTGCAAGCAATTTTTGATACTATCAAGAACAACGAGATTATATTGCCAGAGGAGCACGACAATAAGCATGCATTCGACTATGCTTGGAGAGAGTTGCTGCTCAAAACAATGTCGGCGGGAGACTTGGTAATTTGCGATACTAATATCTACGACGCAGACATGTTTGCGGCTACCTGGAAACCTATAATCGCAACACTCAGTTATGTGTTCTTGTCTGCCACTGATGACGCTGTGTTCTCAAGAGTCATCGCTGGATTTGATCAGTGTGCTAGGATCGCTGCGAAATATGGGTTGACTGAAGCTCTGGATCATATAGTTCGCTGCTTGAGCACCATTAGCACCCTTTCGACTGAAACGCCTCCCAGTACCGCGCTCAACACTGAAATTCAGGTCAATAGCAATAGTGTCATGGTTTCGGAGTTAGCAGTGAAATTCGGAAGGGATTTCAAGGCACAGTTGGCAACAGTTGTTTTGTTTCGGGTCGTTACAAGCAATGAGAAAGTTTTGAGGGAGGGATGGAAACAGGTTTGCCAGCTTGGGATCCGCTGTTATAGCCCACTTTCTAATTATGATATAGATTGTCCGTATATGGCTAAATCTATTTGTGAATTCCTTGATTCCACCATTCTTTTCCCAGCCCGAGAGTGGATTGGATATTCCCTCAATTCCATTACAAACGCCTTCTGTCGTCATAGAAAGAAATCAGACTTCGAAGGAAGCTGGCCTCTTCTCAGCGCTTTCCTCATATCTTTCTAGCTACGCAAGTGATGAGCCCCCAGAACCCTCAGATGAGGAACTGGACAGCACCTTGTGTACTGTGGACTGTATTAATGCGTGCTATCTTGGGGACATATTTGCAAATATAATGTATAACCCCTCTGATGACTCCTGAGGTTTGATATTGACGTGTCCTAGGCAACTCGATGCGACAAACTTGGGATCTCTGGTCACCGCACTTCTCTCACAGCTCCCGAATTTCGATGAGGATGAAGATGATGGCACCAATATTGTCATCATTAAGCCTGATTACCCGCCACAGCCTCCCAATGGATCTAACCCTGTTAAGAAGGGGCCGGTATATGATCCAGCTGTGGTATATGTGCTAGAGTTAGCAACCTGCTTGGTGCTGAGGGATGAGGAGACGGTGGCCGAACATGGAAAAATACTGGCCGAGACATTGACAAGTATTGTTCGGAACGCAGGGCTCACGCATCAAATTGTTGTCTCGAGGGTTATTTACTACTTGTTTTCCCACTTACAAGCTAGCCACGACAGGTCGTTCCTCAATGTTCCTGTCCTGCTGCACTCTATTGCGGCTCTGGATAAAGGTCTACTAGCTAAATCAGCTTCATCAGTCGTCAAGGGGCTATCAAAATGTGTGAAGAGTGCTTCCTCCTCGCTCAAGACAGAAATGGTCAATTCACCGGATTTCTGGGTCCTTCTGAGGATACTCCTGCCTAATGCTGACGCCTCGGCAGAGGCCTTTAGTATTATGGAGCTTATCACCTCGGAGCCGCCTTATGTCACTTCAGATAATTATGTTCCGGTGGTCTCCCTTCTCAACGATTTTGCGTCTGCGGGTAGCGTCGGATCTATTTTTGAACAAAAACAAGATAAATTAACTAAACGAGGGAAGGCAAAAAAGATAGTTGACAGACCGTAAGTTGTTGGAAAGGCTTACTAGTCGTTGAAAGCTAACGAAGTTTAGGGATGCCGAGATTGTGGCACGTGGTTCTAAAGCTGTGCTCATGGTTTACCAGCTCACCCCTAGGGTTCCGAACTTGATTAAACAATCTCACCTAGAGAAGAAAGAAGGTTTGCCATGCCTCCCTCACCTTCCTAGCCTGGTCTCTAATTGAGGAGCAGCATGGACCACCTACTGGAGTCCGATACTTGAATCTCTTAGTACTCAATGTATCAACCCGTGTCGTGAGATCCGCAATCAAGCCTTTTCATCACTCCAACCTTCCCTACTTTCCCCAGATCTCACATCAGATGATCATCATGAATGGACAGCAATATTTGGAGATGTTTTGTTTCCTCTGATAAATAGACTCTTGAAGCCGGAAGTATTCCAATCCGACCCTAGGGGGATGAGCGACACAAGGGTACAAGCGGCCACGCTGCTGTGCAAGGTGTTCTTGCATTATCTTGTCATGCTTTCCGAATGGGACGGAATGCTGGACTTGTGGCTAAAAATCCTTGATATTATGGATAGACTTATGAATAGTGGGCAAGGAGACCACCTGGTAAGACCAATATCTTAATAACCTTCTTGGAACTTCTTTTAACACTATCTGCAGGAGGAAGCGGTACCAGAAAGCCTCAAAAATATCCTACTTGTCATGGCTAGTGGAAAATACCTGGTTCCTCCAGAGGAAGATGAGAAGAACGCGGAACTATGGAAACTTACTTGGAAGAGACTAGAAAGGTTTTTGCCAGACCTACATGAAGAGCTCTTCCGCGCATCATCCCAACCTCCGGAGTTAGATGATGCGGCGACAAAAACGGATGAGAAGAAAGCAGAAGAGGGAAGGGAACAGGCCAAGCCCCCATCATCAGAGGAAGCTAAGACGGCTGCTGCGGCGACGCTCGAAGATATAGATTAGACCACGATTATAAAAGTGGAGGGTGGCTTTTTATTTATTTATCATATTTGAGGGGTTTGAATATGGGTCTCTTATCACGATAGTTCGGTTCTTTCTTTCTTTTTTTTATCCTTTCTTTCCTTTTCTTTCTTGTAATATTATCATAGTTACCTCTTTTGTGTCGACCACTGAAAAGTCAGTTCCTCTTTTTTTTCCAGCCTGGTTAGTATGGCCTCAAGATGCTCAGATTTCGCATAAACGCAGATACGTGTCATGTTGGTGAGGATAGTACCAGTATTTGTGCTCGAGATACCGGTGCTTGTATGATATATTTCAGGAACACGGAGAAAGGCATCTGCGTGGTCAGTGGATATTCGCACCAAATTGCTTGAAGCAGCGAAACAAACAAAAAGACAGATGTCCACTGTCGGCAGCACTGTCTCCGCATCACCCCCACTCCTTTTTTTCTTTTCTTTTTTTTCTTTTTTTTTCTTTTTTTCCTTCTGACTTCGCCCCAGGGCAAACGCTTCCGCGAAATGATCGACTCATCGTGCCAAAGACCACCTGTCCACACCTCGAAAACCAATACAATCCACACAAACTCGTAGCTTTTCTTCCCTTCATAAACCTGCGTCCCCCTCCTCCCTCTCTCCTGCCTATGAATCAGTTCGAAAGCCCCCAGTACTCTTGCGCATCCCTCTCCTAAGCAGTTGTTCACAGACACCTTTATCCCAAAAATATATACACGCATAATGAACTCGGGCGCGTCCCCCGAGTCTTCTTTTGTCACAACTCCCTTCGCGGAATGCGATGAAGATTTTTTCGGATTCTCTACGACTGGCGATTACGCTCCACCGGAACTGGAGGAAATCGATTTACTTAGGCTCGAGCCTCTGACAGACTCACCTGTTGAACTAAGGGACTCTTCGCCCTCTATGTCACCTAAGCCCGAGCCTGAGAAGGAGAAGAAGCCGACAAAGAAGAGGAAATCGTGGGGTCAGGAACTGCCAACTCCTACAACCAACCTCCCTCCAAGGTTAGTTAGGGCTCTTTTACGTTTTGTTACCCGGGTGTGTCTATAAAAATCGGAAAACATAGCCTTCGTCTCCGGAGAAGTTTTTTTGTAGGGATCAGCAGGAATAGTTTTCCGATTTTTACTGGCACGCCGGACTATAATTCATGTCTGGGAAACGTGACTGCGCATCTTTTTCTTCAGGACTTGTGCTAATACCCTGCATAGAAAGCGTGCAAAGACTGCCGCTGAGAAAGAGCAGCGCCGAATCGAGCGCGTTCTGAGAAATCGTGCAGCTGCTCAGGCATCTAGGGAACGGAGGAGGAAGGAGGTGGAGGAGCTTGAGGATGAAAAGGCTATTCTGGAGAAAGACAACAGCGACCTCAAGACTCGGCTGTCGACTGTTGAGGAGGAGAACGCATCTCTTGCCAAACGCGTAGAGGAGATGCAACGACAACTCAAGTCTTTTGAGGATTCTATCAAGGCGTTCACAAGCATGGGTGGCAATATGGTCGGCGGCCCTGTTCCTTCATTCCAGATGTTTCCAAACGATGTTACCCTCGATCTCTCCTCTATCATCCCTACTTCAACCACGCCACCTCCTAAGCCGTCTGTGGGATCTAATGAAGCTCTCGGTACGACACATCAATCTGCTGCATTGATGTGTGACCTGCAGTGTCTATCGAAAGCATTAAACCCACAGGATCCACCAACGGAGGTGGCAGCAATTTGGCTATTGCAGTTTGTACTTTTGGAGATGATGGCATCGACTCTTTATTCGATTCAGATTCCTTTCCTTCAACTTTTCTTGAACCTCAAGAACGAGACGCCCATTCCGACTTCGGATTTGATGCACTATTTTCCCTTGATCTGTTGGTTGGTCACCGCCAAACCAACTCGACAACTTTTTCAGCGACTGCTTAAATGCAGCCCGGCTTTGGCGCTCCTTCAGGATGCGACGGGCCGAGCTATGTTGGCGCAGATGGCTCAGAGTACGTCGGGACAATTTGGCCAAGGAACGACCGATGGTAATGAGGATGAGGATGGCGATGCGTTGAATGCGGTGAGCGAATGCCGGCGGATCGTGAAGGAGTTGCGGTCTACGATGGTCATGGGCGACTTGCGTTTGAACAAAATGGGTGGTGCCAGAGATTATGATCCTCATGCTTGCGTTTTCAATGGGAAACCGCGTGGGAAGGAGGGTTAATGGTTTCTTTTGACTATTTTCTTTCTTTTTTCTTTTTCCTTTTCCACCGGCTGGATACAAAATAAAAAAAGGTGACAGTACCCAAGGACAAACACCTCTCCCTCTCTCACCCCTCACAGTGGGACATCTAGGGCTTTTTACAAGGTTGTTTTGAGATTTTCAGTTTTCCTTGGCCCTCTTTTTTCTCTTCATTTTTCAATCAGGATACGGTAGTAACATTATGATATCATTTTGGAATTTAATCTATGTTGTGGCGGGCTGGTGATGGGTACTCTTCTATGTTAGGATTAATAGGGAGGTTATTGTTATTTACTTGCACAAGGCACTATATTGGTGGAACAGCTCACTACTTATATTACCGAAGTCTACTGAACTCAGCCTATCATCAAGTCTATTGCGCTGTCCTATTCCGTATTTGTGTGGGAGGGCAGCTGTTAAGAGCGCCGAATGAACCACGATACAAATCATTATTCGGAAAATATTGCCTACCAGCATCTATGCTCTTGGAAGGCTGCCAGTAGAACCCTTGCTGTTGGTACGGGTATACTGGTAGATTGCCGGTAGACCAATTCTTGGAGAGCCCTGTGTGACTGAGCGTATCGTACCGGCGGCTTCTATAACTTAAAGTGATTCAAACACTGAACTGTCTTTCCTTCCTCCCCTACCGTAGCAAGACCTTAGTCTGCTATAATGCCTAGTTAGTAGTCACGAATGCTCACTCGACAGCTCCGTGGAAGTTCTTTTCTGGAACTAAAACACCATTAGTTAGTCTAATGAAAGGGGAAATATCTACTCGGTTAATTGGAAGTGGATTAGTAGATTAATATTCAAGTAATTTAGTCAAGCATGTAACTTACATGTGCTCGGCAGCTACTACTGGCGCAAGGTGGCGGGTAACGACGAGACACATATATATACTGCGGATACATAGATAGACAGATTGGGCTTGGCTTGCCTCTTGGACGAAATGCTGTAGATCAAGGTAGGTTGGCTGTGCTCTTTTAGTTAAGCTAAGAATATATATATATATATATATATCGGACCGAATTTCATAACTTTTCGGTGGGTATTTTGTCCTCCAGTCTTTGGAAACTGGGCGATTTTAGTTGCTCAATGGTAGTTCAAAGAGTCAATTGATCTTTCTCCCGAGCGGTGGTATCATACTATAGCCCTGCTGAGCTCGAGCCTGAGACCTTGAATACTCACTCGTACAGTACAGACGAACGGACATGGCGCACCATTCCTACGATACTGTACACAGGAGCGACAGGCTGGCCTTGTTTGATAATAGGGCAGTCTAACCACAGGTGGCTTAAGAACTCTTGCCAATCAGACTGTGGAATACCATTTTGGGTGATCATGCACTGATTTGATAAACGTTTACATTCTGCATGGCATCTAGCTAAGACAAAACGTGTTGCGATGTCCTCTGGACACCTATTTATTTTATATTCTAACGTTAGGCCCTGTTTGGCACGCAAGAAAAAATGGCATTTTTCTGACTTTTATGGCATTTTTTTTTTGTTGCAAATGAAATATTGTAGCATTGCACCTTTTTGATTATAGCTCAACTCACAGGCCTTCCCCCATCAGATTTTTCTTTTCATTAGAATCGTTAGAATAGCAGCTACCATCTTTTTTTTTTTTTTTTAAATCATGCATTACTTGTTAAGGTACAAGAACTCGCATGTAGCGCTAGCTATGGTGTAAAGAAAACCTTAATCCCAAAAACAAATTCCTCCCCAGACCAAGGAAAAAACCATCACCCCAAGTCCCTCTGGTGTGGAATCAACCGCATATCTCGCATATAAGAAGAGCAACCTGCCCGCCATCAGAAAGAAACCAAACTGCCGAAGCTGGCTCAGCAACCCCCAAAGACAGAAAGGGACTCTCGAACATGAAAGCAGGAAGCAATAGGAAAACCTTCTCCATAGACTCCAACAATAAAAGTACAACCCCTAATGGGTAAATGAGAGTATACCACTATAGAAAAAAACCACAATAGATAAGGAACATATATCAAAGTAGGGCCGACCAGAACAGCTAACTAGCAAGGGACCTGGCAATTACTTTTGACCAAGGTATTAGTCATCGGCCAAGGAGGCAGTGCAATACTATGACAGAGCATAACCGAGGCATGCGACTGTGGCAAGAGGACACGGGGGGCGAGCGGAGCGACCGGGCTGAGAGGAAGCCAACCTTAATGAGCGAACTCGTAGCTGTAACAGAGCAACTGGATAAAATTGAGAGGAGAGTGAACGGAGGGGTAGATGAAGGTCCAAGATCCTGGCAGGAATGATAAAACAGATAGCACTCGTGAGCGCAGAGGAGGCGTGTTGCCGACCGTAGCTAAGCGAATAGCATTGCGAAGCGGGGTCGAGAAGTGAAGCGAAATGGGAGGTTTAACGCGCCACCACTCTGAGGAAAAGGCCCTTTAACTGTAAGGGAAAAAGGGACAGGAGAGGAGAAAAAGCCATGAACCCCTAGGCAAAAGAGCCATCAGAGGGGACAGAGGGGAGGGTGAAGAGTTGACAATGATTTCTCTGGTGTTGAGATTTCAATCGCTGGGTATATAGAGGAGAAGGTTTGTGTAGCAGCTACCATCTTGATATCCATGCTTTTATACATATTAGCCAAAGGGGTGTGCACTTTAGCAAAAAAGATGTTTTTAAGAAAAAATGCTATTTTTTTTATATTGTGGAGTGTCAAACATGACCTTATTTTTATTTTTTATTTTTAAAAAAGCTATATTTCGAGTGGTCCAGACTCATCCTTGCATAGAAATTACACCCGTGCACGCCAAGTAACGAGAAGCTTCGACTCAGAATCCGGGCGAGAAAAACAATAGGTGCCAAATGACCAATATTCTGGGCTTCTTGACTGTCGGGGGACTTGAATGTTACTGAATATTCTATGGACTTTAGCAAACGAGCTAATGAGCTGGCGCCTCCGTCTGCTATACTCATGCTCCATGACTTGCATCCCTCTACACCTGCCAATGTATGCAAGCGTCAGGTCGCACACCGCATCAATGGTATTTCTTGAGGTATCGTACCTATGGGGGGGATTGGCCAAGGACCTTACGATTATGACACCATAGCAGGTTTCTTTTCTTTGTCTCTTTCTTTCTTTTTTACTCTTATCCTTTTATATGGGGCTGCGTATTACGGAAAGGTGGTACTTGGTTTTATAACCTTTGATTAGTTAGAACCTGTTCGGTTGGTGTATGATAGAGGGAACGAAATACGAGGCAGCACCGCACTTAGAGCCTTTGCGCACCAAGCTTGAAGGGTGCCTTCTCTTGTGAGGTATCATGGAATTGTGCCTAAAAAGTTCAGGTGGATAAAAAAACAATTGGAAGGGCCAGAGATCACTAGGCCCTTTGCTTAGCTCTTCGAAGCCCAATTCCCCAATTCCCCAATTCCCCAAAGGCTCTGTCAGCTTCCCTGATTACATACAATGA
This sequence comes from Tuber borchii, assembly GCA_003070745.1. NCBI lineage: Eukaryota > Fungi > Ascomycota > Pezizomycetes > Pezizales > Tuberaceae > Tuber > Tuber borchii. The sequence continues at coordinate 86,757 of NESQ01000032.1, read as the reverse complement.
TCGAATTGGTAATTGCACAAGCCTCGCTGCTGCGAATAAGGTCATTTGCTCGAGTATGATATATATGGTATCATAGGTTACGACGGGTGTAGGAGGCAAACCTGGTAGGGCAGCTGTTAGGGTTTATCTATGGCATATATATAGGCAAGGATGAAAGAGGGGAGCAATGATATTATGTATGATACCTGTACAGTACAAGTACTCGTACGGTATTTGTGCGCGGCCACTTTCAAAGGTTAAGTAAGGTGCTCGCCAGTCACTCTCTTGGCATTGATGGGACGCCACTCCCATTCCTAAACATGCGCATACCCTTTGAACTTTGCAGACTGCAGACATCCAAGCACTCGAGTACTGTACTCGAGTACCGTGGTCAGTAGAGCAGGCGGAAACTGGAGCATGCCATACCGGTGGTAGAAACGGGGAAAAAATAAATAAAAAAAAACAAATTTTTATGTCAAGTTACGTAGAGTGCCTCAGCGCGTCACCGTTCTTTTCGCTCTCCACGAACTTTCGCAACGAACTTCCTCTCCCCTCTATTGCCCTTCTGCCCCACCCTACCTCTACCCATCTCAAAAAAACCAATCCACATACCCATTTCCTTCCCTTCGGGGTTCTTATCTCGTCTTGATCTAGACACATTAAATTCTTTCACCTCCCCCACTCTACCCCACCACACCATACACATCCATCTCTCCCTCCCTCCTCCTTCGCCGCAACAGCCGCAGCCATCATATCAATGTCTACGGCTACAACACCAAGCCCCATGAGCGAGAAACCCGTTTCGTCCTTCTTGACGGAGAATCCCATCACTTCTCTATTATCGTCGCTCTCCCAGTCATTCAATGAACGGCGGGCGACCCTGGGCCTGAAAAACCCGGGTGTTGTCGAGAATGTCTCTCGCGAGGTCCAGAAAGATGTGTTCCTCAATAATTATATGTTTACAGGAATGAGGGCGGACTTTTCAAAGAGCTTCTCCGTGGATCCTATATTCCAGACTTCGCATGCGTTCACCATGGGCGCCCAGGGGGTCCCGCCTTATACTTTTGCGGCCATCTTTGGGAATAATAAGGTTCGTCTGATTTGGTCCTTTCCGTCAATCTTTTGCAATGTTTGAATTGTATTTTGTTTGGATTGCGGGGGACCGGGTGGTCCGCTATTCGTTGGTTGTGGAATGGAGAAAATCTTTTTGGAGAGACTTCGGTGGTGAGATTAGGAATAGTAAAGGGTTTTCACATTTACTAACGCAGAAAAGACATTCCTTCAAGCCAACCTCGACAATGAAGGACAATTGGCAGGCCGTTTCAATTACCGCTGGTCACCCGAACTCACCAGCAAATTCAATGTTCAATTGGCACCTCTAAGTCAACCCTCCCAGTCGGTTTTTACGATGGATACAGACTACTCCGGCCCAGACTACTCCCTCGGCATCAAGGCTTTCAACCCCTCATTACTGGAAGGCACCCTCACAGGTATCTTCATCGGCTCGCATCTCCAGTCCGTCACCCCCAACCTCTCCCTCGGCATAGAGTCTGTGTGGCAGCGTTCTACCGCCTCTCTAGGCCCGGAATCAGCCCTGTCGTACGTTGCCCGATACGCTACCAAGGACTGGATTGCCTCAGCACAATTGCAAGCCGGCGGAGCGCTGCAGGCAACATACTGGCGCAGGATCGCAGAGAGGGTGGAAGCGGGAGTGGACTGCCAGCTTTCACTTGCTGGAGGAATGGCTAGGGATGGTGGAGGTGGTATGATGGGTGGTAGCATGAAGAAGGAGGGTGTCACCACCTTGGGCGCTAAATACGACTTCAGGATGTCGACTTTTAGAGCTCAAGTGGATACTCAGGGAAAATTGGCCTGCATGCTGGAAAAGAGAGTTGCGCCGGCTGTCACCCTGACGTTCGTGGGTGATGTGGATCACTTTAAGGTATATCCTACAGAATATCCCTCTTTCCATATATCTAACCAAAAGGAACAGAATCAAGCAAAACTCGGCATCTCCGTCTCCATCGAATCCGCCACAGAAGCCATCCAAGAGATGCAAGAAAAAGCAGCCCTATCAGGCACCGGACCAACCCCTCCATCTGTTCCTTTCTAGATTTCACTTTTTTCTCCGCTACTGGGAAAGAAAAAATATTTATCCGTTTAGTTCTCTCGTCTGTCTGTCTATCTCATAATACTGGATTCACTTTGGGCGTCCCTGGTTAATTTATAGGTGGAATGGTGAGAGAGAGATCAGAAATGTTTAAAATTCAATCTGGTTGTTTGGTATGTAGTGTGAAGGTTGTTGTGTAGCGGTAGCTGGGGGGTTTTGTTTTGATATATTATATATATTTCCCTCTTCTTTCCTTTCCTTTCCTTTCCTTTCCTTTCCTCCGTGTGCGGGAATGAGGGAGTCTGTTTTTCCAGACATTTCGAGAAAAGAAAAAAAAAACAGAAACAAAAAGTGGAACTGGAAATTTATCAAGTTAGAGGTGGGTGGAGTGGAGTTGATGTGAAATTCGAAGGTGTTGGTGATTGTGTGTGAATGCTGTTCGCTGTACTGTATTCTACTTCCATGGACGGGCATTGTTTTGCTTTGCTTGCATTGCTTACATTGGCATGTTGATTTGTTTACTTATGATAGGGTCTTTTTTCCCTTTGTTCTATATATTCTACTCTACTCTACTCCTGTGTGATATAGCGGACAGACTGGTGGATTGGTGATGGATGGATGGGTGGATATGGGGTTTGCGAAGAAGCCACTTTCCACTGGCTTGGGTTCAACTTCTTACTACCACCGATACTGGTGGTAGTAGTAGTAAAACTCAAGTTCTATTGTACATAGTATAACGAAAACAGGCTAACCCTTTACATTCTCCCTCCCCCCTTACCTTCCTCTATCTCATCTCATTTACTTCTTCCCCTCGCCGACACCAACATACTCTAGCCCATCCAACAGTGCCTGCCGATTCTCGCGAATCCACTGCAATAGCTCGTCCTTGCCTTTGTGCGGATTATCGAGTTGGTGTTGGAGGGATCTCTCAATGGTAGGCTTTATCCAAGGTCCTGTTTGGAGGGCGTATTCTGCCGCTATGTCTTTGCCCTGGTTACCCCAGTTATTAGTCACTGCTCTGCTATTGTGGGAAGAAAGAGGGGGGTAATACAGTCAACAAACTCTTAAAGTTAAAAGCCTCTTCTAAGCCTTTCGCCGCAATGACTTCTAAAAAGGCTTCGTATTTATCCATTACTCCCTTTCCCCCCTCCTCATAATCACTGACCTCCTTCTTCTTCAAGTCCACGAGCTCAAACATCAAGCAGGCGCCAACCTGACTCTTCCAGTCGGCGCCCAAAGCGCGCATCTCCATGCCTGCTTTGCCTCTGCACCAGTTCTTCAAGCCGATGACCATGTTCTGGATGACTTCGTAGTTTGCGAATGCCTTCGCTATTGTCCCGGTAATACTATTGGGAGACCTTAAACTTTCTTTTATGGCCGTGGAGGCGGCGGGCATGTTCTTCTTCTTGTCAGCCGGGAACACGGGTTGGGTTCTCCAGGGGCTCATGGCGGCAATGAGCCACGCGAGGTACTTTTCGTTATTGGTTGTCAGGAGCTTGGAAATATGCGGGTGTGAAGGGGTGTATCCGAGGAGTGGGTAGCGCACTACATCCGCGGCCATCTTCATATCTTGCAAGTCGAGGGTGGGGGCGTCTTGGGCTGGTGGGGAGAATATCTCGTTGTACAGGTCTAGTTCGTGGATTAGGCTTAGGGCGGCGTGGGGATTACGGCCTTTGAGCATTTTTTCGATCTCGTTGCCGATGCGCTCGCGGGAGATTTTGGTTTTGAGGGCGGACTGTAAAACAGGGGGGGGTTAGTTGGTGTGAGTGATAATCTATGACGGCAGGGGAGAGGCGTTACGTGCCTTGATTTCTAGGAGTTTCATTGCGGCCTTGGCTTCAGGAACTATGGCGAAGTCGAGGCGTGAAGAAAAGCGGATTAGGCGGAGGACGCGGAGGGGGTCATCGGCGAAGGTTTCTTTCGGGGGTAGTGGGGTGCGGATTATGCGGGCGGCCATGTCCTGTAGGCCAAGGCCCGTAAAGTCCTCCACTAATTCAGTGTGTAGGTTGTAAAAGAGGGCGTTGATGGTGCAGTCGCGGCGGAGGGCATCTTTTTCTGGGGTTCCAAATTCCTGAGGCTGCGGGTCAATATCCCCCATGTAACAGTTGATGAAGTGGAACAAACCATATGCGGAATCCGACTATCTTCAGAATACGTCTCACTCCTCAGATTGACAAAGTCAATATCCAGTCCTAGAATCTTTGTAGTAGCAGTCTCTAGATGCTTGGACTTCTCGGGATTGCTCTCGATCTTGTGCACACTGCGCGGTTCAAAGCCGTACTTCTCCATGTTTGCACTAATGTACTCAGAGAGTCGAGTTGCAAAATTGTACCCGCTCATATTGTTTATTCCTACGTCGATGTCCACGCTTCGGATACCCAGGAGCTTGTCGCGGACCCAACCACCGGTGAAGCGTAAAACTAGGCGGTCGTCCTCAGGCTTGTCCCTGTCGATTTCTTGCGCAGCGTCGACAAGGAGCCTGCGTACGGCGGTTTCCTCGGGCGAGAGGGCTAGGGCACGCGGGGCGGTGGGAATAGTAGGAATTGTCATTGTGCTGTATTTATTTGAAGCGTTGGTTGGGGGAGAGGATGTGGTGGTAGTGGTAGTGGTTGAGATGAGTCGTCTGCGTTTCTGGTCGGGTTTGTTTGCCGGGGATGGAGAGCGAGTGTGCGCCTCGACCATTAATACTCGTGGAGAGAGACTTCTCGGAGAAAGTAAAAATTGTGACCTTAGAAGCGGTAGAAGCCTGAGTTTGGCTTGACTCATTATTCGGTGAGTGAGTCGTAGGAAGTTCTTTTTGTCTTGCAGATTTTGTATGGGGCTGCTATGGGGGGTTCATCGCCATCTAGCTGTGGGGGAGCGGCGAGGGTATGGAGGCTCTGCGGTTTGTGGTGGGTGAGGTTTAATCAAGCACTGGTCTGGGTGCTCGAGCGCAGTATCGGTACCGCGAGCATGGATAAGATCGACTACCGTAGTTAACATGCAGAAGTCTCACTAACTGCCCACGTGATGTGAATCCTTTGAACCGAAAGTCCCACAACTATGATATAGTAGAGGGCCTCAGCCAATAAGGCCCCGTTTAGCTTGCAGGCTCGAAAAAATAAAATAAAAATAAAAATAGGGTCTAGAAGCATTGGATCTTGCCTACCAAACACGCCCGGATCTAGACGTAGGCTTTCATTAATATTTAAGCAATTATGTATCAGACAGCGATCTATGAAGAAGGAGTAGGAAAAACACTTCGATAGTAGGTGTGATATGAATTCCGATCCACGGTAGTCTATCATGCAGAAGAGAGTCCAGACCTAGCCAAAACCGACCAGAAACTACCTGTACTGGATCCAAAGTCTAGGCTTGGGGCCAAAGTTACAAGTATCTAGTCCTCGCAATATCCTGCACAGTGGTGCTGTGCTAAGTGCAGCGGTACAATCTCATATCTCCCATCTCACCACCCATGCATATCTCATCCAAAAACCCGGACGTCTGCAAGCCCACAGAAGCGTCAAGAGAGCACGACTTTTTCCCACCCTTTCCAGAACTAATACTTATTTCGATTAATTGCCTGCATGGTCTCTGCTGCCAAATTATACGTGCATATATCTTTGTTGGGGTAAAAGAAGTCAGGTAGAAGTAGATCTACCACATTTGAAATGTAGTTCTACGTCACATTAGCAATTTTGTGGTAGAGCGGATTCTGAGAGAAAGGCCTCGCAGCGAGAGGGAGAAGAGCTAGTGGCTATATCCATCCACCTTTCATCAAGGATACCACTGCATATATAAGCTCTCCTTTCCCTTGATCATTCTTCGCTCCTTGTCCCTCCGCCGGAGTATGTTGAACCCTATAAAAGAAAGGAAGACCTCGAAGGCCCCCGCCCGGAATGGTACGACAGATCTCGCTGCGTTTTCCGGGAACATCGCTGTTGGTGAAACATTTGGGGGTTGTAGGTTCGGTGAGTATTGGTTTGTGTAATTTGCTGATGGGTTCAGGATGTCTCTACTTCTGGCCCTGCGGGCTCTTGGTAAGTGTATATATTCTATCCCAAACGCGAGTTTAACTAATAATTTATTGCCGATCTAGAACCTTTGATTTCAGATTACGTCTACGAGAATAGTCGACTATCTAACCGCGCCCACCACCACTGACTTCCTTGCGATAGTCGCCCGGGCCCTCAGCACGAGTCAAGAGGGTGCAGAGAAGCTGTGCGACTTCGCGTTGGATATGGGGAATTGGGGGATGCGCACTTATAATTATCAGTCTCTTTTTTTCTTTTTCTTCTTCCCCACCTCTCTCGCGGGGTTTTAGTGTGCAATTGAGCAGGTAGCTAATTGATCAATGTCTGCAGTTAGCATCTTATTGCTGAAAGGCCCCTAGGTAGTTAATGGGGCCGGGTTAGTCAGGTTAGGTTTAAGCAGGCGTACCTCAGGATTGTACTGCTGTCGGTGTCAAGGCCTGGATTGGTATGACTCTCTTTAGTTTAATAATAAACTTGATCAAAACATATTGCGGCATATTTCAACATGCTAAGTGATACTGAGGGTGAGTGAGACTTCATGCTAGAAAAGAGTCAACAACACAAGCGCCGGAACAGCAAAAACCTAATCTGTCGTCTACTACAAACATCTCAATTATAACCCACTTTTATCGGGCACTATTCAATGCCTATATTATGCCCAATATTAGCATAGTCAAAACGCTAATATTTTGCAAAAATCAGTACTCACGGGCTATCTTGGGATGAAACGAAATCATGGCGAACTCATGATCATTATAAAATGGCAAAGTCTGTGACACCTAGCCTCAAGCCCATACACTTGAACCTTCCTCTGAAATAGGTGGCTCCGGACGGTTGGAATATCAGAGTGTATCCTGCAGTTCACAGTACAATCTATGGTGGCCGACAAGTGTGATAAGAATGAGGCACAAACACAATTCAAAGAACCCCCAACCTACCCATAATCCTAGTTATAGAGTATTTTCGCTATCGCAAACTAGGATGTATGTCTGCCCTACGCTTCTCGATAACTTTAAGCCAAGCAATGAAACGCATCCTGACTGAACCGCCCTAGCCCTTTGACATCGAAACCCAGTGATTTTCTAGTGCTATTCCCCACAGTGAGGGAGTAGTTGTATATTTTGCTTATAGAGTAGTTTGTCCAACACTAGCTGCAATATGGGCCCTACTTTGCAGAGATACTTGGTTCTTCTCCTAGGCACTGTTAAGAAGCGCACCAGAGAGCTTGTAACGGCTATCTGGGGAGGTCTGGGTACTAGCGCTCGTCATGGGTATTGGCAGGCGGGGCTTTTCCAGAAGCCGGCCTGACAGGGCTGGAAATATCCGCAGGCTTCCGAGTGATCGATCATGAATAAACCGATTTTTAGGGAGCGCCAGGGCTTGTGTATCTATTGACATGGATTGAACGGAACCTTGGAGTATGCGCCGACAGCCTCTGCGCCCACGTGGCTATACTGGGGTGATATGTTAGCCTCACCGCCATTGTTTATGGTTACGGGGATTGAAAGACCACTATATGCGAATATTACTTGTATTCTCCCCCAGACAGTCGATCCAGCCTGATAGGTAGGTTCAAAAAAGATATGAAACAACCTGCGACTAGGAATCTATCGAGTGATAGGATATTGGGCAGCACCCACACTGCTCTCAATACCTTAAGCCTATAGGAACGCCCTCTAGTGTGTGTCTTAAGACTCGGTTAGTGGAAGCTAACCTTAGACATTACAACTTATTAGCAATATCCACAAATATCTGCAGGTATTCATGGTATTTGAAGATATTTACAGGCATCTGAACATATCGGCACCTATCTAAACATATCATCTGTAACTCATTGACAAAAAGTTTATTAACCACATAGCATACACCAAAAGACTGCCGGCACCGCTAAGCATCCAAGATGCCTGCAGGCTTTGAGGAAGCCGGGCCTGCAAACCCCAGGTCAGTCCTACCTTGTCCTCGCTTGCAGGGATGTATATCTGCAGGCTATCTGCGGCACGCCTGTCGTCCTGCAGCATCGCTAGCTGCCGGATCCAGATCAGCATTTTTGAGGAGTGGAAGTCGGTTGACAGCCTAAAGGCTAACACGCCTGGGAATTCAGAGACCCTGTAGCTATTGGTTTGTGGATGAGTTCCAAGCTGGAACACGGAGCCGAAATTGATATAATAATCGTACTTCCGAGGCTTGCTAGCAATACAAGCAGAACCAACTAGACCGCACTCCAAGGCCCTGCAAACAACAGCTGTCCACTTAGATTAATCTATTAATTGCGATGCCTATAATGGTTCAAGGAGTATTATGCATTAAGCGGTTCATCATTTCAGGCTCAGCCTTGGCCTCTAAACGCCTGCCTAGATATCTACTTCCCTCGAATACCAGTAGGTCGGAACGAGTGATGGCAGTAGGGAAGCTTTAGCCTGAACCCCCCAACCGATTTCACAGCTGCTACAATACAATCTTGTTCTCCAACAGCTAAAAATCGGTCATAGTACCAACAGGGTGAGGCACTAAAAGCTATGAGGGAAAACGGGACGGATGTCATACATGCCAACAAAAAAACAGCTGCTTCTTCTATTCCCAATCATGCACAACTCTATGTTCGTATTCTCGCCTGATTGGGCCCTGTTTTGTTCATAGTACCGCCCTTGGTGAAACGAGGTTCTCTGAAAAACGTGCCTATTGTGAATTGCTTCCGTGCCTCCCAAATGTTAGAGCAGGCTAGCTTATAAGGTAGCATGTGAGCCTGCCTTACTTACATAAAGCATATAAAACTACCTCGACCCTCCATGAAGGATGTAGCTACCCTAGCCATCTAGCAGCCATAAATATCCTGCCAAAGGACCAGACAAAAGCGCCCTCTAACCACTATCTCCTTGGAGGAATCTCTAGGGGAACATTGGTGGTGCGAAGATCACAATTCCATAGCACGCTATATTTAAGCCAAGCCATACAAAGAGTCGCCATTATGCTCACAACTTAACTTATATTCTTCATTAGCCCTCAGCCTTCTCTCCCTCATCTCTATACATAAGAGTCCCTTTTTTGTTCGACGACAGGCGATACAGCGAACTCACCTTAAGCTAAAGGTAAGTACCAAGCCAACTCCCCTCCTGAACTCCTGAATTTGGCAGACACGGATTTCTTATCATTACAGCAAGTTTTATTCATGATTTGAGAATATAGTATGGCAAAGCAACTATCTCGTAGCAATATGGGAACTTTGCGGATTCGGGAGGGGAGCCCCCATATTCGGTCACTCCACTTCTACCTCTAGGTAAGGATATAGCAAACGATGAGTTAGATGATGAATTACTGGTAGTGTCTCAATGCCGCGTCGGGTCAGCCGAACAATCAATCAATCCCCAGGGCCCACGCCTGGAGCAGCCTATACGGATTACCCCGAGAGTATTCCCGGCAGGAATGGCATCGTTTGCCCCACAGACACATTAGGCCCTTATTCAAGCATCAAGTGAGTCAAGATATCCCTTCTTTGCCCTTACGGCCGACTTCTCAAAATTTTGACATCATGAGCCTAGCTCAAAATCATCTCAAGTCATAGGTAGTCGGTGATATGAACGAATCTATGTCTAGAATTCCTCTAAAGGAGGAGAGTAAAAATAGGCCTCTTCCCTATTCCACAATACTTCAAAAAATCCCTAACCACAGAGCTAAAATTTATAGTAACAGGACAACAACGAAGGCGAAGACGAAGACCCCCGGTCTAACAAAAGGGAGACTCCCTTAGATGCCATCAACATGCGAGACCCCTCAACAAATACTCCAGACCCCGAATCGAAGCATATGTTCACTTACATTATAAACCTGAAAGTCCCCGCAGACAACCGAATGACTCCTCAAAGAAATGCTTGGTGCGTACAAAAGGAGTTGAAGGCTAATAATAACAGGGAACCGGCGATGAACACAAGGACGAAACGAACCGAAACGGCGAGTCCGAGAATTGAAGCGATCCTCAACTGAACCCAGCTTCGACCTATTAGAAGTTTTCGCAAACAACTAGGGATCACTCGTTTCTTGTAAGGCCAACGCAAACCAGTACCTACAAACCGTACCTGCAAACAACTCAAGGGTCCAGTAACTAGCCGCAAGGCACTCTAGACCCAAGGTCAAACCTATAGATCCTCTGGCCCCAGGAGGCCAGGGATCCAGAAATACTCTGATGAGGCTTTTATAAATTAGCGGGAGGGGAAGTTTCTAGTAATTATCACTCCCCCATATCTTCCCATAAAACCCACTAGGAGGGGTTTTATCCATATATACCGCGCAGAAGATTAAACACCATCAGAGATATCGAATATAACCTCGAAGTCTACTCCCCTAGGAAGGGAGTGCTTGGAGACCCAGAACACTCTACCAAATATCAAGTACCAAAGAATACACGAACACTTCTATTGAGAACTGCGATGCCCTCGCCAATAGTCTTAGAGCTCTCACTAGCCCACCCTTTCCTTATATAGACAGTGGCAGGCAGATCAAAATGAAAGAGGCACTTGAGGCGATCTTAGACTGTTCCATCGAATTTACGACAAACACAAGTATTCAAGACTTTTAATATCAATTTCCTGTTCTGACAAAGGATGAGGTGCCTAAGGACCATCAAGTGCATCTCTCCGATCATCCGATGGCAAACAAGACGAAACCAGAAGCTGTCACATTGGAGAAGCCTCCATCTAGAATCCTTAAGGACGCCTCTAAATATTTATGTGTGTTTCTGGGCCTCCGAAAGAGAGGAGTAATGAAAGATCATAGGGAAAACAATTATTTCACCCTAATAGCCAAAGCGGAGGCTCTGCGATTTTATTCATGAGGTGTCATGCGCTAGAAATCAATTCACTAGAGGGCTTCTACGGGCGATGAAAACAACTACAGTAGTATACGAATTTTGCGATATTGCGAGTGACAATATATGATCAAACAGAAGCTCGAAAACAAGAGTCCTTGGAGAACCCTCAACACTCAAGCTAAGCCCTGCACACAAAATTTGAATAAAAAGTACCGCTAAAGTATATATAGGTTGTGGTAACTACGAACAACACCATTCGCATAATCGCAAGGCGGCGCTCAGCCTCGTTCCGCCTTTGTATAGTTGCACTTTTGCCTCATCTTGCATGAGCACAAGTCTAAACGGTGAAGAAGACGCAGTACCGCACAAGTGCAAACAAACACCGCCTTTAGGCGCGAATTATTGACCCAATGGTGACGATGGATAAGGTGACTTGCGGGCCATACCACGCTAGCACTAGCTATGCGGGGATGCGGGGATCCAGGTACGTCCCGAACGGTCCGAAATAAGGCGCGTTGAGCAATGAAAGCGCACATCATGCAGTGGATGACGATCTAGGTACGACCATCCCGAATATTGTAAACGACAACATGCTAAAAGCCCTCAGTTAAATAACTTAGTTCATATCCCTCCCGGACCGCAGCACCACCACTAACCCCAGTAATAGAGTCTAGGCACAGTCAGTACAATATATCGAATTGAGCCAGTAACGGAATCCGGCGTGGGGTTCCCACTGATGAGTCCTTCTATGGTAGGCCGCATCCTTTCGTACTCTCATTCTAAGCGCAATCCCCGATAAAATTTCCAGATGACCAAAGCATGCAAGGAAAATAGAATGTGGCCCAAAGATCCCACCGAAAATCGTCAGCTCCCCTTTCCAGGAGCCTAGGAAAACCTCCAACCGAGTGAGCATCTATGCAACTCCGGGGGTGGCGCAAACGCCGCAACCGCGCAACCAGGTGAAAGTTGGCCTTTTGGCAACCAGCAATCAACCAAAACCTTCCCCCGAAAAGAAGTTCCATCATGAATAGCAAGCATTATACCGATATTCTCAACCACAAACACCAATCCAAGCTCCATCCACCTCTACCTCTTCACACAACAATCAACGTGAAAGTGAAGCGATTAATCGCCCTTGAGTAAAATATGGCGCGGCTAGGGATTCTAATCCTCCTCCTGGGGGAAATAGTCACGAGGTCTGGGGTCCACGGAATGTTTAGCGTTCATGACGACTTATTGGCGTTCCCACAGGTTTTCTAATCCCCGTATCTGTCTTATGTCTTTTTCTTGCTTTTTCTTTTCTTTTACTAAGAGGTTGGGTTGGGTATATAGTACGAGATCAAATTCCGCGACGACGTTATTCTTGAGGAAGAAGCTGAAGAGCGGCTTTCGTCGGCACCGACCATATCTTTAAACGCTCAACCAGAGGCAACGAGTACAGCTGGGGAAGATGCGAGCTCGGACACAGCAAGGGACGAAGGGGAGGAGGAGGAAAGTCATGAGGCAGAGAGTTACGAAGCATTATGGCTAAACGGACGCCGGTACCTATGCTCTGTGCCCATCGTCAAGCCAACAGCGCCCATGAATGCAACGGAGAAGGAGCTATCCAGGGCAGCGGAAGAGAAGGAGCTGGTCAGGGCGACGACGAGGGGGTGGGAATTGTTGTCTGATCTTGAGGGGAAATGTTTATACTTCGTGCGCTCCCTTACTCTGTTCCCCTCACCTCTATTTACTTTTGTGTATTGACGCGAAGGTGGCATAACAGGTCTCCGGCTGGTGGAGTTACTCATACTGCCACAACCACGAAATTCGTCAATTCCACCAGAAGCCACCACAGAACACCTGGCCGCCGGCCGAAGACCCGGCTACACCGTCGTACATCCTCGGGCAAGTCTCACCCGAGGCCGCGAAACGCACCAAAGGTCAAAAAGGCGAGGGTACGGAGTTGCAAGCTACCGGAGAATTGAGGTTCTTGGTGCAGAAGCTTGGAGGAGGGACTACGTGCGACCTCACTAGGAAAGAGAGGAAAATCGAAGTTCAGGTTAGTTCAGTTGTCCGGCATGCGCTTGGAAGGCGTGGGTATCGAAATTACTTCGCGTTGAGAGGGATCGGCGAGCGTTATGGAAGGAAACCATATTAACTCATGCCTGGAAAATAGTTCCATTGCAACTCCCAAGGCTCGGATCGCATCGGCTGGATCAAGGAGGTCTCCATATGCTGTTACCTGATGGTAGTCTACACCCCCCGTCTCTGCAACGACGTAGCATTCCAGCCTCCCCGCGAGGACCGCGCAAACAGCATCTCCTGCCAGGAGATTATGACACCTGGCCAGATGGAGAAGTACTACGCAAACAAGGCCAAAGAAGAGGAAGACAAAGCTATGAAGGTGCTCAAGAAACCCCAGGAACTGGATGCCGGCGATGAGGCGAAGAAACCCGATATTAGGACCCTTGGGGGTGTGGTTCTGAGGGGCGCAGACGATCCATTTACTGATGACGATATCGAGATCATTATTCATCATGAGATGATATAATTTTCCCCCCACTTCCAACTTCTTACTTGGTGTTTGTTTTCTGCTTGGTTTTTTTTCATGAATGGATGGATGGATGGAGTTTGCCTCGGTGATTATACTGTACCATACGGTGACTATTTCGTGGATTTGCATTGAATTTTTTGTGCCTGTCAGTTCGTTCGCCAGGCAGTTTGCTAGGACCAGTTAGTGCTGCAGCTTTTGTCTGAGGCATATCGTAGCTCTCCCCATCCCCAGCACACAACGGTAGTGTAGTTTAAATAATTAATGGACTAGACGAAGAGTGAATTATATCAAAGCGCAAGTAAGCAAAAACTTTTGGTATCGAACCCTATCTTTTCCCCCCAGAGGGGAATAAGGTTTGTGATTGTGTTGCCATCATACCCAGAAAAGACAAAGGTGTCCAAAACCCTCACCAAAAAAAATTACCCTTAACAAAAAGAAAGGAACTCCCAATCGATTTGACAGAAACCTCAACTAACATATCCCCCCCCTCCCCACAACTCTGCAGAGTACAACCGTCCAGCAAGTCCACTTCTTCCTTCCCTCCCTCCCTTGATCCCCATCATCCCTTCATCCCATGCCTACAGAAACCCCTGCATCAACAACCATCAGCCCTATCCTCCAACCCAATCGAACAATCCAAACTTACCTCCCCTCCCCAATCCTCTCTTCTATTCATTCCATTTTTCATCTCATCTCCACAGCCCCTGCCCGTCCGCCGTGTCCCGCATGTACAGCTTTAACCCCCTTACCGACTTTCTCGGCAGAGTCGCCGGCGTTCACGGCTAGGAAATGATATAGCACTATTAGGCCCATCATGAGCGTGCCAAGGAAGATTGCGATGGAGTTTAGTTCAGTGTCGGAGATCATCGCGTTTTTTTTTTTTGTTGTGTGAAGGTAAAAAGGTTGTAGTTGGGGTGGGTGGTTGGTGTGAGAAGGAGGAAGCTGTGGTACCGATTTGTATGGTGTCTAGTTCTAAGTCTACTCGAGTACAAGTACGTATGGATGGAGTGGTAGTACGAGTATGATTCGGTACCTACCTTGTTGCCAAGACTTTTGAGTTACAAGGGAGTTTCGGGGAGAGGAGGCTTGTTTGAGCTTTCCGCCCAGAAGCCGGTTCGATGCTCGTGATTTGGAAACCTTTGTAAATAGTCCTAGGTTTCCAGGTGCTAGTATTAACATAACATATGGTACGGGTACGTCCCCTAATGACGTTCCTACTTGTGATCATGGACCCGCTTTGGCCCTGTTTTGCTCATGATATCTACAGAGGTTCAACTGAATTAATTAAGCTATACTGTACGGCACTTATGCTTCCCACTTACCCGTGTACGGTACTCGAGTACAGTACAGTAAGGTACTACCTAAATTACCACCCGCTATCTCGAGTACCATTCACATACCCTAGGTGGTACTGTACCGTACTAACCGGCTCGGCCGAGTCAGAGTTAGACAGATACTAGTAACACCTCTCACACACATAAGTATCTATCCAACTTTAACTCAGCCGTGCGAGTACAGCACCTGTTTATGAAAAAATAGCACGGAATAGCCCACACACGTGCTGAAGATAACCCTGAATGGGATTGGACAAGATACGGTACTGCAATCCAAGTTTCCCCCCGCCCCCGCCCCCTCCACTCCGGATTGGAGAGGATGCAGTAACTATTAGTATATGTATAGTAAGTATCAGAAGAGAAGGTGATCCGGAGGTTACGCTGCCGGTGACGTTACTAGTTACTGTTACCAGTGCTGTAAATTTAGTACAACTTGCATCTAATGCAGTACAGCTACTGATAATGCTTTCATCTGCCATCTCGTTTTTTTTTATATCTTTTTTTCCCCCTCGCCTACCCGTACTCACGGTACAGTATCGTATTATCTTTAATAGAGAGAATGTCTCAGGCCGTCTAAATATCCCTTCGAGGTTAAGGCAGCGTTTTTCTTTTGTTTTGCTGGCATTTTCTCCCGCCCCTCCCCCCCCATCAAAATGGAAAACTCAAACGTCGCCCTAAGATAATTCTCTCTCTCTTCTTCAAGATAATACGGTACTGTACGAGTCCAGCACAGTACTCACCCCCCTCCCCCTAGTAAACCAAACATGTATCAGTTCCACAGATAAGCACAATACTATAAACCTCGCACGTATCTCCATCCCACTGGACAAAAATAAAAACCCCCCATCCAGCACAAGCGAATCATATATCAAGTTGGCACTTTACCTACCTATATCTCCTTCTATGTGTCGCGTTTCGTCTCGGATCATGTTAGCCTAAGTTAACCGTCCGCGAGCACTTGTCCTACCTTGTAATACAGAATATGCATGGAAGGCTCGCCCGCCCTAAAGTCAACCATGAGCTATGAACTATGAACGGGTACGGTAGGGAAGAAAGGGTAACTTTTGCTCTGCCTACCAATCACCGCACAGCATGGGAACTTAGCGGGATGAGGGGAGGGATGGGCATTGCTGGCGTTTCAGGGTTTTTTTTGGACCGAGTGTGACATGGACTGGTAGCGTACGGTACTTGTATGGGTGATGTGGTTGGCCTGGGGAGTGGCATTGTATTGTATGTGGTGGGGCGGGTTTTAAAAGCACTTTTGTTTTTGGTACAGTGGTAGGGTCTGCTGTGATGGAGGAGCTCGTGCGTATGATACTGCACTGTGCTGTATGGTACCAAGGGAGGAGGAAGTACTCGGGGACAGTAGTGGGGTTTGTATCGTGGGGCTGTATATTGTATATGCAGTTTAAATTCATTTTAGTTTTACAAATATAAGGTCTAGTTCAATTAATGATATCTGAAATAGTATATATTAGCAAAGGATAGAGTATATAATCTTATACCCCTATTCTAAGATGTAGTTGCTTGCTATTATCATCTCATTATTTATTTATTCAAAAATATTATACTCAATGTGGGAAGAAAAAACAAGGCGAATCGTATTTCCTAGCTATAACACTCTACCGATTCAAACTTAATTGAAAGTATCTAGGAAATATGAAAGCCTACTTGGGCAAATAGCATGGAAAATTTGTAAGTAGGAAAGAACTATAATGGAAGCATAAAAGGTTATTCCTAATAAGAGGTTTATGAACTTTTGCCAGAAAATACCAAACTATGTTAAATAAGGCTATTGACAGAAATGGGTGACAAACTCACTCCTGATTTAGGATTTTCTTTTTATCCTTCTTCTAGTCACTGCTGAGAATCTTCTCGTTTTACCTATTCTATTTACCAGCTGTCGTTGTGGAAAGAGGGAGTCCCATACCGGTACTTAATTGATGCCCAAATATGATACTACAAGTTGTGTTCCGCGAGCGTTGCATTACTTCTTGGCACTGCCCATAATGATATAATCTCCACTAGCGGGTTGGGCATCATACAAGCACAAGTAAGCATAAGGTACGGAAATGTTCAGAGGGCTGTGCCACGAGTACTGTACAGCACTTGCGCCCTATGTATGGGTATGGGAGAGCCTTCCCAATTCCGGTGAATATGTTGCGCAGCACATTTATTTACTTAGGTCTTGTGGGAATTGTTATATCGGTATGGTTTTTGTTGCTTATTTTCCCATTTTTAAATCATTGAAGCTTAAATACAATAGAAATTTTAATTACGGTTTCAATATTTCGACCTCTCTCCCCACAATCCTCTTTGGTGCGGCAGACAGCTACTGGAATAAGACAGGCCGGATGGCGGTCACCGGCCTTCTCCCGTCTCGTTTTTTCCCTGCGCCTGTTGCCTTGTTTCTCGGGATTCCCGCTCGCCGCACTTTTGATTCTCCGCCCCCCCCCCACCTTACAGTTCTATGTCGCGCGCTGCCTGCCGATTTTCTTCTCTACCACCACCACCACTAACCCTCATCCCACCCTTCTCTCTCCCCCCCCACTTCCACACGCACATCCCTCCACCCCAAATCTCCACCCCAATTATTGGGAATTTGAGCCTCCGGAATTGCTATTCCCATCAACCTTTTTTTCTTCTTTTTTTTCTTTCGTCTCTGCCTGATTTTCCCATTTTTTGTTGGAGGCGCAATTATGATCCCTTCATGCGGTAGCGGCTACTCATTGCGTCTCCGGATGGGCCTTATGGCTCAGGGTCCGTTAAGTGCCTCTTCGACAATGCGTGGCCTGCACTCAACGGCTTGCTGCACGCCTGGAGCTTCCGGCCATGTTTCTCGTCCTCCTACTCGATCCCCCCCACCATTACGACCCAAGCAGTCAGACAACTCAGGGGAGCTAGCTCTACACCACTACCGCCCCGTCAACTACCACCAGCAGCAGCGGCTTTATATAATGGCTCCCCCCCGTCTAGGAAATTATGTTACTCCTTGTTTTTTCAAAACATATACGCTCCCTCCACCGCTCTCCCCAATGTCTCCGGCTTTGACCTCTGTTCGTGCGTTCTCCACTAAACCTGTCGACCATAACAACTCTGCTCCGGGTTCGCCGGCCCCAAACACAACAGCCAACACTGTCGCCTCAAAAAAATTCACATACCAGATTTCCGCCGCTTACTCTGCTAAGCAGAAGAGATTTAGCCCCACGACTAATGTATTCCACTATAATCCTTACAACAGGGCTCAGGATACCGCTAAGAGAAAGTCCCGTCCGGACGCTGGGCAGGACGCATTTTTCGTGTCCAGGATAAACGACACCGGAGCTGTCGCAGCTGGAGTGGTAAGACGCATCGCCCTTCGTCCTTTTTTTTATTTTATTTATTTATTTCCTTTCTCTTTTCTCTCTTTTCTTTCTGGGACCAGATGGTGGTGCTAGTTGGGGGATGGCAGTGGGAAGGGAGAGACCGGCCGGAATTAAAACGAAATTAAAGAGCTCAAGTTGATCGGGTTTTCTAATGCGCGGTAATATATAGGCAGATGGAGTTGGTGGTTACATCGAATCTGGAATCGACTCTGCTGACTTCTCAAATACCTTATGCGAGCGTATCGCTACCGCGGCGCACCAGTCTCCTACGGACAATATTAACGCAAAATATTTGATGTCGGCCGGGTACCAGAGGATATTGGAGGAGGACGCGATCGCAGGCGGAGCATCGACCGCATGCGTTGGTGTAGCAAAAGCAGACGGTCAGCTGAATGTCGCAAAGTAAGTACGCTTAGTACCAGTCACAAGAGTGATGCCATTTTCGTTTCTGTTCTCTTGGCTGCCTCTTTTTTCTTTTTCTTTTTTCTCTCTCCCTACCTCATGCATGTATGCATGCTTTCGATGATCAGGACCTGGCTGGGACCCGGCTGACCAAACCCATCAAATCCCAGTCTCGGCGATTCCGGATTTTTAATTATCCGACAAGGGAGAGTCCATTACGTATCATCCCCGCAGACCCACGCTTTCAACACCCCCTACCAACTCGCAATGATTCCGAAAAAACTCCTCGTCCAGTCAAAGCAGTACGGCGGTGGTCCTTTATCCGACCAACCCTCTGATGCCTCTGTCTCCACACATTCTCTCCGCAACGGCGACGTCGTAGTATTTGCTACAGACGGTGTCTGGGATAACCTCTCCAGCCAAGAAATCCTCAGGATAGTCTCTGACGAGATGGTCACGGGTAAGGGATGGATCGTCGGTGGGGAAGCTGGCACTGTTCCATCCCCGCAATTGGAGAATCTTACGAGTTCTACGGAAGGGCAGGGACTACAAGCTACTATCGCAAAGGCGGTGGTCGCGAGGGCCAAGTCTGCTTCTATTAACACGAAAGTCGACGGGCCGTTTGCGAGGGAGGTCCAGAGGCGGTTCCCGTCGGAGAACTTTCACGGTGGCAAGAAGGATGACATTTGTGTGGTGTGCATGGTGGCGGTTGAGGTTAGTTGGGTATTTCTGTTTATTTCTCTCTTTTTTCTAAATTGTTCTCCCTCTCTGCTCTTTCGTTTTTTTCGTTCATCTTGCTTCTCCCTAAACGGTTTGTAAAAATAGTATACTAACTTCACCATGTATGAATGAACAGACAGAAACTGATCAACCTCCTCGTGGAAAACTCTAGGGATCGCTTTTACGACCTTTAAGTTGAGTTGAGCTGATGCAATTATGAATTTCCACTTACTATTTTCTTCTCTTCATTTTCTTTCCGTCTATCTGTCGAAAATGAGGCGGCCCTCCGGTTTTTAGAGAAAAAGGTTATTTTTTATCAAAAACGGTATACGAGGTTACAACATAACATAATATTACATCATAATGTCCTACGGGAGCGGGACTGCAATTATCATCACCCTTTTTTGTTTTATTTTATTTCCTCCGTGCGGGAAAAATGGATATAGATAAGTTAAGTTGGGCTACTACTAATAAGAGCTTTTCCCTGAACCTTTTTCTATATTACCTTTTTTATACACCATCTTTTTTTTTACACATTTTTTATTATTCTTTTTTTATATCACCTTTCTCCACCATTTTCTTACCTTTTCTTTTCTTCTTTTTCTAACCATTTTTATATCATCACGGCGGTTGGGTTGTGGAGCGAAGTGTGCTTAGTTGGATCCACGCATAACTTAAGACAGTACCGGCACAGTACAAAATTATATATCCAAGAAACATATACAACCCAGCTAGCACTACCGTAGTATCTCCCATATGTATTCCACAGCCATCAATTACTCCCCATGCCCGTAGACTACTGTACACTATACATCAGAAACTACTTGTATTATCATATATCCACCACGAATGAGTGAGTGAGTGAGTGAGAGTGAATGATCATCATCCCCGCCCTCCCTCCCGCCGGGCAATCCCCACACAGCAGTGAATAAAGCCATTACCACCAATCCCCAGTTATTATACTATTGCGTAACGAGGTTAGACGGGGTGCGGTGGCCCGAGGGCGGAACCGGCCGAATGAGTCAAACACCTCTTCTCTTCTCTTCATCACGATTCGTATTATGAGAAGACGAAAAAAGTTTGGCATATTATTGTTGTCACGGGAAGGACGATTCGTCGATTTACCTGAAAAGGGAAAAAGCAAAAGAAAGGAAGAGAGCATACCAATCTAAGCAAGCAAGCAAGGAAGGAAGGAAACAAACTATAACTACTTTACAAACCCGCACATAAGTTAAACCGAAAAAAAGGTATCAATGTGTATGTACTATTAGAACGTTCCAATCACAAAACATCGTCCTCGTATACCGGCTTATATACAATACATACATCAAAGCTATCCTCTCGCCTTTTCCCTTCCGCGCTTTTATCACTTTTTTGTTTCCACTTTCACTCTCCCTCCCTCCCTCCCTCCCTCCCTCTATTCTCCTTACTTACTTACCAATAACCTAACCAAACCAAACCAACCACAACTCCTCTCATGCTCGCATCCGATAGTAGAGTAGTACTATAACTTCCAACCAACCAACCAACCAACCAACCATTCCGGAAATGTATAACTATACTACTTATCGTAACGTTGTTATAGTATGATGTATACATAAATATAGGTTTCTACCCTTCCTTCTTTCCTTCCTTCCTTCCTACATACAAACGGGTATATGCGACACCTACAACAACAATTATAATAATAATAATAACGATGAAGAGGAGGAGGAGGAGGAGGAGGCCGTGCAGATGGGGGATTATGCGATGGAGGGTAGGGTAGAAGTGTAAACAAGTATCATAAATAAATAAACTTGGGTAATAGCAAATCTATCAGATTTTCGTAATACTTGGTTAGGTCAGATTAGGGGGCGAGTGAGAGTGGGTGAGTTTCATAAAGTATCACTCGACCAGATGAGTGGTGTTCGGGCATTGCCTGCCTGGGTGAGGGGGGATTAATGATGGGTTATTCTTCTTTGGTTGCGTGGGTTGGAAGGATTGGGTGGAGTGAACGCTGTGTATGGATGTAGTCGGGTAGGCGTCATTGGGGAAGTTAGCCGTCGCTGTAAACCAGGACCCCTATAATGGAAGCTGTCAGTGAATAGTGCTGATTTCAGGGTCTGTAATTCTCAATATGCACCATTCCACAAAAGCGCTATCATTTTAAACTTCTTGGCTCAATTCGCTCCAAGTACCATACACCACACCAGCGCATAGAACATGATATCGACCATCCTTCAATGTACACTTTACTGTAAAAAGGATAAAATGAGAGAATAGGACTGGAGGAACCTATTGTGCATGTGTCATGAATTCCCTCCTCCTCCAGCCAACTAAAAACACAAATTCCCCCAGACACACCATCCAGACTACTTCCCCGGCACCGCTCCCTCCGCCCTGCCAACCAACCTCTTAACACTCGCCCATTCCTCATTCCTCGGCGGGTCCATCGCAACTTCGAAAATCGTCACCATACCGTCCAGCCCGCCCACCGCAACTCTTTTCCCATCATGTTCCTCCCAAGCAATCTTATTCAAACTCTTGGTCAGGTGAGTAGCCCCGACTCTAGAACTCGGCGAAGCTTTAGCGATGGGCACTTCAGTGTCCATAGTAATATCCCAAATCTCCAGCTGGCCTGCTCCATCTACTAGGCCGAATACGCCAGGTTTGGTTGGACTCCAAGCAGCATCGTAAACAACGTCTTCTCTACTGAATTCCATTATTGGCGCGGCGGCTTGTGGGGTTCCATTTGCGGTTGCAGTTGTAGCGGCTGGAGGACGAGCTTTCCAGAGCTTAACGCTCCAATCTAGGGAACTACTGAGGACCAGGTCGCCCAGGTCCACAGGACCACGGACGGGGTGGAAGTCCACGGACATGACAGGTCCTGCATGTCCTTTGTATGAAATACGCGGTTCCACGCCCGCCTTTGCGCCGGCTCGGTCGTAGCGGTGGCAGGGGTATATCGTGCCCTCCTCTGTTCCAA
Organism: Tuber borchii; assembly: GCA_003070745.1. Lineage (NCBI taxonomy): Eukaryota > Fungi > Ascomycota > Pezizomycetes > Pezizales > Tuberaceae > Tuber > Tuber borchii. The sequence goes on along the minus strand of NESQ01000032.1, from coordinate 64,532 downwards.
CGAGGAAGTATGTTGGGTCAGAGTGGGGGAATGCCATGCATGTGGGACTGAGATCATCAGTCTTTGAAGGTACGGGAGTGGCTAGTTCCAGTAACTCCTGTGGCTGCGCGAGCATGTCTACCGTCCAACCGCAGACCACTCCATCAGTAGAGCAACTTAGGATGTTGTTTGCGTTTTGTGTTCCAATAACCGAAACCGAATATACCGGATGTGTGTGGCCTGAGCCTGTGAGGGGAGTCTTCAATACAGGTTGTGATTTGGCGCGGGTATCCCATAGTAGAACCTGACCGCTGTAGGCGCCTCCTACAATCAAGTTGGGATGGAAAGGTGAGAATCGGGCGGTCAGAACATCGCTCTATGCCGCGTGTTAAACCCTACATACACCTAAAGGTAGAGAAAGGACAAACCTGGGCGTGAAACACATATTCGGGTCTGTCGTGCAAATGCATATTCCAGACCTGAACCAAACCATCGGGATCATGTGGCGCCGAAGGGTTTTTGGTGTAAGAAGCCAAAAGCAATTCTGGAAACTGTTTCAGAAAATCAGCTATCACAAATTCTCTCAACTCGCTTCAGAACCAAACACTTAATACCTTTGGTGAGTAATTGATATCACTTATCATCCGTTTCTTTGACCACCTCTCATCGTAGAATTGGACAACTTCCTTAAGCTTCCTTCCAGCTTGTTCCTCATCCTCCCCATTCACACCCAAACCGTAGTCCGCCAACACATCGTATTCTATGTCTAGGGCTCTTTCCACGACCTTTGAGGACCTTTCAATGAAGTCGACAAACTCCTCAGAAGCTGTAATAGCTGCCTTCTCCTCGTCCGACAATTCCCTGACAAAAAAGCCACCATTGGCAGTTGTTCCATCAGTTTTCTCGTCCTGCTCCTCGGGATCCGTATCTTTCAGCTGCTTGAGCTCTTCTACGATTTCCTGCCGTATCCGCTCCCGTAGCTCCTCGTCCGTCTTGCGCGAAGCCTTTCCATCATCCTCCCCATCCCCTCCCGTCCACGTCTCAGAGGTTTGTACCTCCTTGCTATATGTCACAATCTCACGAACAGGTGATGGTGGTTCGTCATATAAAACCGTAAGAGGTGCAGTAGAAATGTTTTGTAATGTAAGGGGTGTGCCGTCGGTAAGACCGCTAAGACTAAAGCTACAATCAGAGGCATTATCGACAGGGGTAACAATCCACAGAACTCTCTTACGAATGAATTGTGGGGGAAGGAGCTTCCGAGACTCCACTCTCTGCAACAGACACTACTGAGCCGGGCCTACTATTACTTCTGATCCCGCCCGGCCTTGTAGACGACGGCCGCTCGCCTACTAGAATAGTTACCAGCTCTTCGATGCTCTGCTGATTGGTGTACGATCGAGGATGTGGAGAGGTGAGCTATATCAGAACAGTGAGATCCCGCCAGTTAGCTCAAGAAAATTCCGCCCACACTAGTTTTGCCTTATAAAGAGAAAAAGCTTAATTCAATCTCACTAACATCTGGGCTTCGTCTGGAATTCGATAGGGATTGCTGCCGTTCCTGATTTCGACGTTTGATCTCGGCGAGCTTCGCCTTCTTTGCAGCGATCTCGGCTTTTCGTTGCTCCATAGTTGATTCTTTCCTTGGAACTTTCGATAGAGTTCGATTTGTATTGATTGGGTTGTGGAAAAGGAGGCGGGGGGGGGGGGGTAAATAGATGGTGGGGATGTCAGGAGTTGATGTGGGAGGTGTTTGGCTCGCCGTACAGCTCCAAAGTTGGTGAACCAACCGTTCAGGGAAAAATAATACAAAAGTGCCCTAGCAACAATCTCTCAAACCTACAAAAGCGAGTTTCACCAAAGCCTAGACTCAAGTTCCCGTATATTGTCGCCCACGGTAAGATGACCAAAACCCAACCGCCAAGCTAGGGAGAATGACCAGACAATTGGCAGCATCAGAAGCTACATTCTCCTTAGAAGTAGTTATTAGTAGGAAAGGTGAAAGTCTGATAATTACTTGAGTGTTTATCTATTATTCATTCACCAATTTCATTCCCGGCAGAAAGCTACCTCGTCCTCAACCGATACCCGGCACTCTCAAGACAGTACTTCCGAATTTCATCCCAACCTTCCTCCCCATCTCCAGAAGAGAGAAAAGAAGAAAGAAAACCCTCATCCCACCTCACCCGTCAACCTTCACCCATTCCACTCAAACAACTCCCACATAGTGGTTGACAAAACAAGGCCGACGAAACCCATCCTACTCCTCAATTGATTTATTTCCCCTTCGGCACATAAAGAAGAAAAAAAGGGGAGAAAAATCAGCAGATATGTTCTCACCGTCAACCACCAATGTGAGTTTCCCCATCCATTTTCCTGCCTTCCTCCCCTTCACTCCCTTTCCTCCATTACGGCCATCATCAATCGATTACATCTCACGAGCCTCTCACGAGCCTCTCCCTATCAACCCTCCCACTCACTACCAACCGCCAAAAAAATTTACCAATGCATCCGTCCATTTATTAACATAACCACACCAGGTAATCCGCTACTCCGCCCTCGGCCTCGGAATATTTTACGGCTTTTACCATCAGAACAAACTCACCACGAAAGCCAAGATCCGCCAGGCTGAGAATGAATACCACCGCAAAGAGAAGTTGATAATGCAGGCGAAGGCAGAGTGGGCGAAGAAGCATCCCCCCGCCGACAAGACTACCACTCCTGGCGGACGTATGTTTTCTTCCCACAATGGGAGGGGGAGGGGAGAGGCTAACTATATGGATTGGAGCAGTTATCACCGATCCTAATGACTCACGGTTCGATCTGGAAGCGTATTTGAAGCAGCTTGCGGCGGACGATAAGAAGGCTCATGTTTAGGTGTTTTTTCTGTTTTTCTTTTTTCTTCGAAATGTTGGCGCTCGTGGGGGGATATGGAAAATATATACTGTGGACGCTTTCTTCAATGATAATGATGCAGGGGTATCAAAATCTTGTCCCTACGGGACCTTTTTCTCTACATTAATCATGAATAGAAATGGCTGGGGATATGGATCAAAGTTAGGGTGTTTCTTTTTTCTTCTCTCCCGTGGGATCTAGAAGAGAGTTGGGCGAAGAAGAGGTTCATGTATACGCCCTCACACGGCACGTCTGCATGGGTTTTTAGAGGGGGGGGTTCTGTACTATATTGCTGCGGTTCTTTCTTTCTTACAGCTTGCTTTATCGCATTTGCCTGGATGATGGTTGAGTCCGTGGTGGGTCCTCGGACTTGCAGTACCATCAGTGGGTCTCATACCATTCGTATTCTGTAAATCCTTTCAACTACTGATAGCAATCTTTAGGTTGTGTTGAGTATTGCATTACTCCCAACACGCCAGCTCCTTTCTATATACAGTAGTTCATAGTACATGCTTTTCTAGACTACGGTATATGCCGTAACTTCAGTCAAACAGCTGTTTGTGCCATCTACATGATGGAATTCAAAAACACCGCGCAGGGAGAACGGAAGGTTTACTAATGTCCTGCTAGCATTATCTATTAACTTTTTAAGTTTTCCAGAGACAGATAAGAGGAAGAAGGGGGGAGGGAAGGAATCGATAAGCTCTTAAAGACCCAAAGACAGCATAACACCCAGATACTCCTCCTGACCGTCATAGTTCAATGTCCTCCCTAGCCCACAACTTTACGGTCCTATCCTGCCCGCTGCTGACAATGAACCTATCATCCCGACTAATGTCCACACTAGTGGCATTTCCTGAATGGGCACTAAGGTTCTTGACGAGAGCCCAATCATCGCTAGAAAAGATGTTGACGTTTCCATCGAAGCCGCTCGTAGCTAGGTAGGTGCCTTCGGTCCTCATGGCTTCTGCCGCTGCGGTTTGCTCTTCATCTGTTCCGTTCATTGCTACTACGGGGTCTTGCTTTCCGCTGAAGAAACGTACATCGCTGACGAGGCCCTTGTGTGCGCCGATGGTAGCGGTACAGCGTACCATTCTTACGTCCCAGACTTTGACGGTGGCGTCCCCGGAGGACGATACGACCCTGTATCCATCCGGGCTCCAGGCTAGACCTGTTACCTCTCGGATGTGCCCATCGAGAACCATAATTGTTCGTCCAGTTCTGAGGTCCCAGACTCGGCCGATTGAGTCCAGTCCACCACTTGCAATCAATGCGCCGTCGGTTTGGAAGGCTACTGTGTACACCTCTCTGCTATGGCCTTCTTGAAGAAGTAATTCTTTTTGTGTGGGTAGATCCCATAACCGCCATGTGGTGTCGTACGACGCGGACGCAAGATAGTTTCCACTTGGATGATGTTCGACTCGCGCGACTCGTGCCGAATGGCCGGTGAGTGTCGCGATTGGTGTATCCTGGGTCAAGGACCAAAGGTGTACAGCTCCTTCTCCGCCGCCAGATGCGAGATTTGCAGAATCCGGGGATAGTGATATTGTGGCCTGGGGATGCCATGTGATTCCACCAACCCTTTCGTTATGGCCACGCAGGAGAGATTTATCCTCTAGGTTTGGGACAGTGAGAAGTCTGATGCTCCCACTCCAACTTCCAGCTGCGATGATCTCACTATTTGGTGAGAACCTGGAAATGGCGACAGACCTTTCTCCCGCAATCTGTGACCCAAGAACTTGATATCCCGATAACCTCTCTTTTATAGCCCGGCGGTGTTTGATATGTCTTTGTAATGCAATGCTCGCTTCCACCTTTTGTTTTGCGATGCGGGCGCGAGCTCTCGGTAATGAGTAATTGGCTATCCATTGCCTTGCTTCAAGCAATCCAGGTACACCCGGAGTGTAGAATTCCTCCTCCTCATCCTCGTCCGGTTCGGGGGTCTCCGCCGCATCCTGCATATCCATATCACCGGCCTGAGAGCCCTCTGCAGCATTCCCTTCCTGTAGCTGGTATAACAGCTCCCGTAATCGATCCCTCCGATCTCCCGGCCCCTCACCGAACAACGTCATTGGCTCCCCGAGTTCTCGAAGGCGAGCGCGCACTCGGCCATCATCTGTAGGTACTACAATAGCAGCAGCTTTCTTCTTCCTGTCCATCTGGGAAAGAATAGCAGATGCCTTCTCTGGCGCAATCCCCGATTTGATATTCTGTGGGAGATTGTAGTCGCGATCGATTGGGACGTTTGCCAGATCAACCATGTCGGAGTCCTAGTGTTTTGGATATATGTCAGATCCCAGTAGTAATGCTAGAAGAGGGACCACTTACATCTTCCTCGACGTAGGCTCTGCGGGAGGGATGAATGCCGGACATGATGGGCAAGACGTGTAGTGGTAGTCGCGGTTTAGCTGCTAGGATAGGAGCAAGTGCGGAGGGAGATGAGGTCGCGTAAACGCTGGCGCATTCGCAGCAAAGGTTTCGAGAGCACAGGTCAAGGTCCTGATTGCTCAACTTCTGTGCTCGAGTAGAGTAAGGTTACAAGAGCCGCGCCCAACTTCCACCAAACAACTCTCAGATATCTATTCTAGATAAGGGCTTAGGGTTAAGGGTTAAGGGAATTCAAGTCTAGCCATAATGATTTCGGGACACCTTTTCACTTTTCCAGGCAACAGGTAAGGGTCTTGTTTCGGCCAGATTGGCGGAAAGGCTTCTTTCTTTTTTCCCCTGTCAAACCACAGCTTCTCAGCTGCATCAACTCCTGTGAAAGTCTTCCAATTCATCACTACTTGTACTCGTACTTCCCTGGGATAGGGAGAACCATCCCCCTTCGTGTCTTCTTCGTCCCACCCCCTTTCCCTCTCTTCTAACATTATAATACCACGTAGCCCACTTCTGACAATTACAACTTCATTCGTTTTTCCTTTCTTTCTCCTATTCTATAGTTTTATCCCTTCTTGTGTATCTATCCTTTATTCTTCGGCTACCAGCCTTTTCCTTCTATTTATTTTGAGAACCCGCTCACAGATTAACCATGCCGGATTCCCCTCCCGGGGTTCGCCAGCGCGCCTCAAAGAAGAAGGGTGCGGCGCAAGCTGTACCGAACCCAGGATCAGGCTCAAACTCTGAAGACGAATTGCTCAGCAAGAAGCAGAAGGCTTCCGCACCTGCCCCAGGCGCATTCGGTCATGCTCAAGGCCCGTTCCGGATCTGGCTCGTTTTGTTGACTATTGCGGCCATCTTTACAAGATTCTACAAGATTAGCCACCCTAAAGAAGTAGTCTTTGATGAAGTCCATTTTGGAAAGGTATGGTGTTGGAATGATTATGAGTGAATAGAATAGTAGCTGACAATATCCATAGTTTGCATCCTACGTATGTTTATTGCTACAATAAGCTCCCCAAAAGCTCTCAGTTTAGCAAAAAGCTCGAACTAAAATCTAATCATGGTTTAAACAGTACCTTCAACGGACTTACTTCTTCGATGTTCATCCTCCGTTTGGAAAGCTTCTCTTCGCCCTGATGGGCTGGTTCGTTGGATACGATGGTCACTTCTTGTTTGATAACATTGGGGATTCCTACATCGATAACAAGGTCCCTTATGTCGCATTCCGCGCCATGCCCGCCATGATGGGTGCTTTGACGGTCCCGGTGGTCTTTTTGACTATGTGGGAAAGTGGTTACAGCCTTCCTGCTTCAATTGTTGCCGCTGGGTTGATTTTGTTTGGTGCGTTTTACATGCCCGTGGCACAGCCAAGGTAAAATAATACTTACAAGATGTACAGACAATGCGCATATCGGTCAAACTCGTCTCATCCTCCTCGATGCTACCCTTATTTTCTCGATGGCTTGCTCTCTCTTGTGCTATGTTCGGTTCTACAAACTTCGCCATCTTCCATTCAGCCGTAAATGGTGGAAGTGGCTGCTCTTGACTGGCGTAGCTCTATCGTGTGTCATTTCCACCAAATATGTTGGTGTTTTCACCTTTGTGACAATTGGTGCTGCTGTCGGAATTGATCTCTGGAACCTTCTTGATATCAAGCGTGGCTTGACAATCCAGGAATTCACCAAGCACTTCGCCGCGAGAGCCTTTGGCCTCATTGGAGTCCCGTTCTTCTTCTACCTTTTCTGGTTCCAAGTTCACTTTGCCATCCTTTACCGCAGTGGGCCGGGAGACGATTTCATGACCCCCGAGTTCCAGGAAACATTAAGCGACAACATTATGACATTGAACAGTGTAGACATTCACTACCAGGACACCATTGTCATCCGTCACAAGGAAACCAAAGCTTACCTGCATTCCCACCCAGACAAGTATCCTTTGAGATACGAAGACGGCAGAATTTCATCACAAGGTTTGTCATGCGGGTGATAATTTATGAAGAGCCAAGCTTACGTTATCACAGGCCAGCAGGTTACCGGATATCCGTTTGAGGACATCAACAACAACTGGGTTATCATCCCTGGAGATCCGGCTCCCGAGGACAGTGACAAAACTTCCGTTGTTAAGAATGGCGATCTCGTAAAGCTTCTTCACGTTGTCACCAACACCATTCTTCTATCACACGATGTTGCCTCTCCATACTACCCCACAAACCAGGAGTTCACCGCCATTGATATCGAGGCGGCCAACGCGGATCGCCATAACGACACACTATTCGAGATCAGGATCGAGGGTGGAAAGATCAATCAAGACTTCAGATCCATGTCTGGCCAATTCAAACTGATCCATAACCCGTCCAAGGTGGCCATGTGGACACACAGCAAGCCTCTTCCCGACTGGGCCTTCAAGCAACAGGAAATCAACGGAAACAAGAACATCCTCCAGACTTCCAACCTTTGGTTTGTCGAGAACATCCCATCTTTAGCACCTGAGGACCCGCGAAATGTCAGGACGCCGAAGGAGGTCAAGTCAATGCCGTTCCTCAAGAAGTATTTTGAGCTCCAACGTACCATGTTCCACCACAACAACGCATTGACTTCTTCCCATCCTTATGCATCCCAACCAATCCAATGGCCCTTCTTGCTCCGTGGTGTATCATTCTGGACCAAGAATGATAGTCGAGAACAAATCTACTTCCTCGGAAATCCCATCGGGTGGTGGCTCTCGTCCTCGATTCTCGCAGTCTTCGTTGGTATCATTGCTGCAGACCAGCTTACGCAGCGAAGAGGTGTAGACGCTCTTGATAGAAGAACCCGAAGCAAGCTCTATAACTCTACCGGATTCTTCTTCCTCGCATGGGCAGCTCATTATCTCCCATTCTTTTTAATGGGGAGACAGTTATTCTTGCACCACTATCTACCTGCCCACCTCGCTTCTTCCTTAGTAACAGGAGCATTGGTGGAGTTTATCTTCTGCGTCGAGCCACTCGAGACGGAGAAGATTGGGAAGGACGGAAAGAAAAAGTATACCCCCCGCTCCGGGCCTCAGAGCCTGGCTGCGGCTTGGGCTGCAGCAGTCGTTGTTATAGCAGCCGTTGCTGGTGGATGGTATTTCTTCAGCCCATTAACATATGGGAGCCCTGGATTGGATGTTTCACAAGTTATTGCCAGGCAATGGCTCGGTTATGACCTCCATTTCGCGAAATAAGTTGATTTAATGGACTCGTTCATCTCCTTTTTCCTTGCTTCTTCACTTTTTTTCCCGTTTATTTACACAGAGAATTTTCAATTTGAATATGAGGCTAGGGGTAGTTCAACAAAATATTATATTATGGGCATTTGCTCGTGGTGGTTTGGGTAGGGTATAGGGCTTGGTACTATATGGAGCAAGGTGGGCAAATGGAAGTGTTGGGGTGGTGTTTTTCTTTCTTTGTATTTCTGAATGAGACTCTGGTTCGGAGTTTGCTTAGGGTAATCAGCCAAACGATGTTCCTCTTCTGTATCGATACCAAATTCTACTCTTTATTTGATTTATGAAGGTAGAGTCTCCATATAACAGCCCGACGAGTGCTCGTACTGCAGAGCTACGAGATGGCATCAAATTACGGACAGTCTACCGATGCCGGTATCAGGTCTGAAAGTCGATGCAAACCCTGAAATATTCTTGTAGTTTACCGTATGCCGGTAGCCGATGCTTTCCAGTGACCCCTCCGGCGGAGTCGGGTCCGGACCACCTAAGCCGAGGACCAAACCGTCCATGACGAAAAACGACCAGAGAAAAGACAAGCTAGATCGTGGTCGCCCACAGTCACTCGCTCCATCGACTAGTGATTAATCGCTCAGATGATATCAAAACCCAATACCGGTAGAGTCAGTCAAGGGGATGAGAAAGGAAGTCATGCGTTTTTTAAAAAAGAACGAGTCCTGCCCGCCTGCCTGCCTGCCTGCCTGCCTGGGCAGTCGTCCGCCTGGGGTTTAAAATTTTGGTAGGAGAAAGGTGGAATGTCCGGGATACGGAACATTCTATTCTAGGTTATTAACAGTGGGTTAATTCTCCAAGACTGGTCCTTTCCATATTAATATCTTGACAAATATCAATTAACAGTCCTTGCTGTTCCGGCCACAAACCATAATTACGAGTTGTCGGAGGGGCCCTGGACGCGTCCAACCGTGGACAGCCACAAGTGAGGATGAGCGCTCCCGCACCGATGTCATAGGAGCAGAGGAAAAAGTGGAGCAGCCGTTCCGTCAAAGATCCATAATCTTCGCTTGAGGTTTACGGCAGCAATTATTCAGCCATGATTAGAGATGCGCCAGCATCATCGAAGGGATTTCGCCACAGACCCTTTATTAGCCTCTTTTGTGGGTACGGACGTCTACTCGGCCGGTCCCACGTACGAGTAAAGGGTCCGATTGGGTGATGCAAGCTTACAAAAGATTACCATATCGCCGAAAACGCTTAGAAAGGTCCCGCAAACAAAAAAATGGGTTCCACCAGCACCACCACAAACTGAAGCAAGAAAAAGTCATCTTGGCTTTTACTAGTCAGTGATTACGGAGAAATTAACCAAGGCTTAATCATAGTACCGTACCGGCCGGTACAGTATTGTAGAATTATTTTGAGGGTACTGCAGCATCTTCTGATGGTATCTTGAAGCTTTTCTTTTCTTTCCTTTCTATTTCCCCCGGATGCCCCTCCCCCCGGAGTGGTGTATATATAAACGATTGTGTCCCAGTGTAATTCTTCCTCTCGTTCTTTTTTGAAGAGATGCAATTAACTGCCTTGTTTGCTGCTCTGCTTACCGTTCTATTTGCTTATTTTTACTCCACTTCCAACGAATCTGTGCGTGAGGTTTTGGCTTCCTTGATTAGCCCTATCAGTTCAATAAATACGAAAAGCCCAGCTTCCTCTGTAACCGCAGGCACTACGACGATTTCTTCACTAGTTAACAGGCCCACCACAACTGCAACTTTTTCTGCTTCTTCATCCTCGGAAGAAGATACAATCTTTACACCAATAGTCCTCGCAGAAGAAATGATTGTCGCACGCACAATTGCAAAGGCCTTCAAGGCAATTGAGAAGGCCGAGGGCGCTGGAGCAAAAGTTCGCAGATCAGTTGGCACCAGTCAATTGAAGAACTTTAGTCCCTTCTTGATGCTTGACCATTTCTCGGTTGGGTCTGAAGCGGGATTTCCGGATCACCCCCATCGGTATGAAAGAAAGAAAATAACCTCCCACCATTTCGTCAGTCTATGATACTAACGGGAATGCTTTCGCTTTTACAGCGGCCAAGAAACAATAACCTACCTTCTACATGGCAGCATCGACCACGAGGACTTTGCCGGCCACAAGGGCACGATTCACCCGGGGGATCTACAATTCATGACGGCCGGAAGAGGAATCATGCACGCGGAGATGCCGGGCAAGAATGGCGACGGGTCGCCTAACGTGGGGTTGCAACTTTGGGTGGACTTACCCAAGCACCTGAAGTTCTGCGAACCCCGCTATCGCGACCTCGCCGCCAAGGAGATACCGACCGTCACTATAGATAACGAGAAGGTCTTCATCAAGATCATCTCCGGCACTTCGCATGGCGTGGACTCGGTCCGCGACTTGGCGTATACCCCCGTGTGGATCCTGGACGTTACCATGAAGCCTGGCGCGAAACTCGAGCAGCCCTTGCCGAAGGGCTGGAATGCATTCGCGTACACATTGAAGGGTAAAGCTGCTTTCGGAGCCGACGGCGAAAAGAGAGTCGGGGAATTCTATAACGTTGTGTTCGAGCAGGAGGGCGATGGAATCGTCGTTGCTACTGATGATAACGCGGAGGAGGATGCCCATTTTAGTATGTATACGCTGCTCTTGTTCACCTGCGGCTGCTAACGTAATATGCGCACTAGTCATCATCGCAGGCCAACCCCTCGACCAGCCCGTCATCCAATACGGGCCCTTCGTTCTTAACACTGAAGAGCAGGTCTACCAGGCCATGCTCGACTATCAGACCCACAGCAATGGCTTTGAAAGGGCCAAGCATTGGCAGTCAGAAATTGGGAAGAGAATGACGGGTCGTTAAGCCCCTTCATTCACGGCACGGGATAATGTAACTTTAGAAAGTCTCTTTCTCCTTCTCTCCTTTGTTCTCTGGTGTTTGTTTCTTTTCTCGGTTGGCATGAGGGGGGACGGAACTTCGTTTATCCACCCTTTTTTTTTTTCCTTTCTCCTATGGTTTCCTTTTCACTTTTAGGTTTCAGAACACCATAGAGCAACAAATAAATTTCATCAAGGCATAACTTTCGCATTACCACCGTTTGATCAATCTACCTCGATCACCCCCGGGCCCATAAGCGCTGACAAAGTACCATAGGGCTACTGGAACGTGCGGATTAGCCTATTTGCCACCTACCGTATTCTTCTCTTTGTTTACTTGCATAAATGTATGTGCGTATGCCTATGGATAATATGTACGTATCCATCAATGTACGTATATATGTATGCATTCTAAATATCGCTATGTATGCATGCAACACGATATTTAGCCCCCAATCCCACCCACCCCCACAGCCGCAAACGGGCAACCGGAATGAACGAACAAAGAAAATAGTGAGAGTGACATTATATGATTCGGGTAGAGGTATCCAGATATGGTATAATATCGTAGGGCTGATTCGTTCGTTGTCTTCCTAGGCAACAGTGGGTGATCTTAGGTTGGTTGGTTGCCTGAGGGAGAGAGGCACAGTAACGAGTTACTTGCAGTTACCGGTGCTTGTATCCGAAGACAGGGGTTCGCAAAGGAAAAAAAAAATACTCAGGGCTAGAGAGGGAGGGGTTGGCCAGGTTGGTTAGGGCGGGTTACACGGCGGTTGTGGTTTACTGGTGTGTATCATACGAGTACTTGAGCATCGTACTGGTACGGTAGATTCTCGCTATTGTAAAGACTCAGGCGGTGGGTACTGTAAAGTAGAGTTCTAGGCGTAGTTTGTAGGAAGGAAGGAAGGAAGGAAGGAAGGGGAAATTGTCTACCGTCATTGCTTGTACTAGTACTGTACAAGTACTTGTAACGGTGTGAAGGGGTACGGTAGTAATCGCGGTACTCGAGTACAGTACCTTAGGGTACCATATTCTCTGAGCAATATCATACTTTCTTTCGTTTCCTTACGATAATTTATCCTGTCTACGCTCAACAGTAGCATACGAGTAGAGTTTATGCAGATCGAAACATATCCCTTCCATTCCATTCATTAAGCCTTAGAGATGGTCCTGAGAAATGTATCATACGGTAGTCTACGAATAAGTGCCGGACAAATGTTAATCGACACCTATGTTAATTCTCCTTCGCTTATTAAGCAGATCATGGCCTTCCTGATTAGGTTAGGTTATATTACATTGGGGCGATCGGCGATGATTATTATCATCCCCTAATCTGTGTGCAGATTTCGCAGCTTTTTAGCGTGGTTAATGGCATAGGTTAGCCTCAGATCTTTACCAAAGGTAGTATGATCAACGAGCTCTTGCTGTGACCTGGCCAGTGGAAAACATCTCCGCGGTTACAACACTTGAACTATTCCTAATCTCGGAATATTCTAGGGAACTAAAAAGCGACAAATACAGATGAAGGGATACTGCATTTGGAATTATGCTGCCAAGATATTGTGAGATATGAAATGGTTATCATAGCTTGGGGTGTGTTAATTTGGCACTGCCCATTTCATACAAGTACTTGTACAAAAATGAAGATCTTTGGAGTGTCTTAGCATTGTAGGAAAGTCAATACCGTATTTCTTCTTTCAAACTTCTCTATAATTCTTTCTTTAGACAATCATGAAATAAGGAAACTTTTTTTGAGCTTATTTAATAGAAAGCATTCAGCCCCGCCGGGTGTCGAAAAAGCGTTTCTCGAAGTGCCAAGTTTCTTCGTATGATAGTTGATCTGCCCGTTTTTGTATGATATGCAAAAATGCGTTACACGCACCAAAAAAACTTCGACTCGAAAAAACCTGCATAATCGGTTTTTCAACCCCGGGGCTGACTGAATGCCTCCATGATAATATTGTTGACTTGGAGGAGTTTGAAGGTCATATTTAGGGTAAGTTAGGCGGAGGGGTCGATTGATTAGCATTACCGTGGCCAGGACAATACTGCATCCTACTAACTTAAGCCGCATAGCAGAGCCTGTTGCTCGCACAGTGCTTAGGTAGAAATCTCGGCAGCGCGAATCAAAGATTACAGTTGCCCTGCTATCGTATGGGAAGGATTTCCTGCCGCTGCGGTAGCTTTTTGATGTGGGAATCTGGAGTGGGTCGAGTCACTCTTGGTGGGAAGAGTAGTAGTAGTGTATGTAGTCTAGTGGAGCATAAAGGTGTAGTATATAAGTGAGTTGGTTACAGCTGAAGTTTGCACTTATCATGCTACTACTGTACCGTACTGCAAGGAATAGAATGCTGGGGGGGGTTTTATTGTATTTTTGTTTTGTTTTTTTTTAAACATGGGGGTGAGGAATTTATATTTTTCTACTACCATAATACGATGTTATCGTATGTATGCCCGCTGGATAGATTGTTTTTGGGTAAACCTTTTAAATACCATGCACTTAGCGGCAAACCTTTCGGATACCATCGCCCGGAAAATGTGCCATCGAAAAAGTGAAACCTTTGCAAAGAATTACTTCATATTTGACCCATCATAAAATGGTGAAGAAAAATTCAAAAAATAAGCTGAAAATAGGGAAAATAAACTTAATTGATAGTTATATTTTTAATTTTTCTTACAGCTAGAAATGATTTCTGTGGGTGAATCTATCTTGACTTAAAAGTAGTGTATTTTGGGTAGTAATCTATGCCAAGAATTCTAAGAAAATCACTAAAAACCTCACCCTAGGTCTCAGCTTATTGTTAAAAATTGTGGAAAAAAATTGGAAAATAAATAGAGGCTTTTGGTTATTTTCTTTTAATTTTTTCAATTTTTTCGAAAATTATTTGGGTTATTTAAAAATTAAAGAAGCTGCTGACACTCTGGAAATAGTTTGCTTTTTGTTGTAATGTGAAACCTTTAGGATGGTATGTCTCGGCCAAGGATGGTATCCGAAAGGTATGCACAAAAATGCATGGTATTTGAAAGGTTTTCTCATTGTTTTTCGACCCGAAGTTTGGCTGTCGAGGAGAACAAAGCGCAAGTGTGTACCGTAGCACTCGTACTGATACGGCGAGCCGGCGCATAATACAGAACAAACGCCAAGGCTCCGGGTCTCCGGTGGCAGAGGGCCCTCGCTCGTGTCATCGTGTGATACTGTAATGCTTTCCAAGCCTCTCGGTGCAAACTTAGGGTCCCACCATCATATGTGGGCAATGTAAGGTTCAGGGGCTAGGGAAAATAATGGCTTTGTTAGACAAACTCTTACGCTATGTGCTCCACTTCAACCACCCTGAGGTCCTTACTTGTTGGGGCGGGACGTGTTGTGCCAAGGTCTACTGAGGTACGGTAAGTTGAACCAAAGCTGGAAATGTTGTGTATGATAGTTTTTGAGACAGAGGTTAGTAAGCAGCTTTTTTGCAAATACGGCAAATTTCGCCGCTGTGTGGACCTCAGACCAAACAGAAGCACAATTATTCTGGTGTCACAAGAAAATACTAGGGTTGTGGCTCCAAAGATACTTAGTCATCTATGTCTCAAACATCAACAGGGGCGGCGGCACAAGATCTACAGTATCGGCTAGTCCAGGAGAGAATTCCGGCCCCTTAGAATCATCCCCCAGGCAACCAAATATTTCCCAACTTTTCGACCAACAATAGCGACATCACATGCTATGATTTTGCTTATTCCTTCTGGATGGTCATCCTAGGTTATGCGAAAACCACATCTTAAAGTCAGGGCAAAATTTGGTGGACTTACAGTGAGCTGTTCGCGCTTGTGTGGGGAAAAAAAGTTTTCGGCCGAGCAATTTGAAATCTATCGCTTAAACTAGTATGACCACCTACTGTATTAGGACTGGCGCGCCAGGACCGGGTGGCACTTTAGGTCGCTCTGGAAGCTAATTCTAAGGGGCAGGAACTTTACCGGTACTATTGTAACTTGGCCTGAGTGAACCTGAAAACTTAATCCAGATTTATCCTGGTGGCACCAACCCGCCCCATCGAGAACGGGACAATAACAAGAGAGTCGAAAATGTGGATAAACGAGATAAAATAATTCTTTGGAATTAAAGGCTTGGGGCTGTCACAAGATAAAATCGGGGGTCTTGATTTGGTGTGCACTATGGGTCAAATGCCGAGAGAGAACAAATTCGGTGAAAACTTATGCGGTATCAGCGCGAGAAACCACTTTTAGGTTTCCCAGAGGAGTCAACAGGATAACGGGAACTAGTTGATGAACGATAACGTCCGGAACACACTGTTTCCTTCCTCTGCTTGCGGAGATTAGAGTCCTCCAGGAGATGGTGGATCCCCTGGGCTGTCTGGGACAGGGGCTCAAATTCGTCGCCAACACAACGCTAAGCCTGTCCTGCGATTTACTGAAATGCCCGGACTCGCCAAGAGTGCTAAGTCATTCAGGCACTCAAAAGAGTATATAGGAATCCAATTTTCTGACCAAGTTCAGCTAATTGGTGCCAAATATGGTCTTAGCGTTCCTAGCCAAGAAATTTTGACGGAATGAGCGACCGGGAGAAGCTTTTTTTTTGCCGTGCAAGACAAGGATTATTTTACAAGTTAACCTGAATTAACTATGGTGTTCACCAGCGTTTTATCGTGCGTACTTCCAAATATATCTCCTTCTCGTTTACCAATACTGCAAATGGGAAAATTCCCAGCAGGGCAAGAGCGCTGAGTTGGAGCGAGCATTGTGCCCTGCTCGAGCATCTTCCTTCTCTCGTGGAAAACCCTAGGCCTTGCAAGCGCCTGGCGGTATCCTGCTTGTACGAGTACTTATGCCCTCCCACCCTTCCGGTCAAAGAATCTAATAAAGGTTTTCTAGGTAGGCGAGCAGGCAATGGTTTTATCCGTGGAACGGATGCGATGCGCGTCTTCATTAAATTTTGTGGGCGGCCTGGTTGGGCTGTGCGCTGCGGGCTTGCGCTTGATTTCTGGGCTTATCTTTGGTGTGGATGAGCGTAGCTCAAACTCCGGAGAAGTTAATGGGAGTTAATTTGGGCCTTTTTGTAAAATAAAATAAAGCGGAAACGTTATGTTTTGGGCACGATCGAAATGTCCTGTGTGGAAGAGTCTACGAGTAAGCTGGGTCCTAACTCTGCTGCGCGTTACTTCCCGCATAAGGGATGGGTTGGATTTTTCTTGCCTCCACATTTTTTGTCCTCTTCATCTATCCAGAAGCTTTGATCGCAGCACCCGATTCGGTCAATTGGTCTTTCACTAGCTGGCTGGAAAAAAAACTCCGGCACGATCTGGGGATTTTCTCATCCTCTTTTTTCTTAACAGCTTGTTGTCGTGCGAAGTGATTTGATTTGGTCTTTTTGAGAGGAGGCTCTGCGGAAGGAACCGAATCAGTGGGGAAATGCCACCCAACAGGGACTAATCGTCTCCAGTTTAGGTCATGTGTGGAACTGTTATGGAATGGCGCTGAATTGATTATCACTGGGGCAAAAGGGTTTCTGGATTGAGGTGGATAAGACGGCGGCGGCTCGTTGCTCCCCTGTCAGAGAGTTTGTGATCTGGGGTCCCCTTGTGTGATACGAGTAAAGAGGAAAGGGGAGGGTGTAGGAGCTTGGAGCAGAGCAGCGCCCAGGACTAATTGTACTGCGAGTCTGGCCATTGTGAGGTTTTGGTCGCGAGCAAGGTAGATGCCGTGCTGCTATATTCGCAAACCCACACACCCCATTCTCACTCTCCCTCCTCTAGACCCCCCCCGGCTTCCCCGGCGATTGTCGGCAGAATTTCCAACCTGCGACTTTCAAGCGGCCAGCCTCCCCATTTGCCCTCCTCCGGATCGAGGTGTCTAGCTACGGTCATCTCGCTTTGGAATTATTTTCCTGTTGTCTCCCATCCTGCCCTTCTTTTTCTCCCTTCAGTCTTCTTTCCTCCCTTTCTCCTTCCTCCCTTCCTTCCTTCCTTTCTTCCATCCCATCACATCTAACCTCCTCACTCAATCACTCACACCCCAACCTTGCGCTACTATTCCCACTCTTCTCCCACCTCTCTGACAAACATTTACCCTCACCCTCACTTATTCAAGCAAACCAACAATCAAGCAAAAAAAAGAGATGCAAGCCACTACTGCTCCTCAAGCCTATAACCAATTCCTGGCACACAAGTCTGCCGCCTCGTATCCCAAAAGGCACCTTTACACTGGGTTTGCTTGTGGGATCGCTGATCCCGACTGGGAATACATCGATAGAGATTACAGCAACGCATGCCATGGAACAGGCACGGCCTACAAGTTTGCATCCGAAGAGAGCCCTATGCAACTCCGTAATGACACAGGAGGCATGGACGACGATGACGAGTTCACTGATGAGGATGAAGGCGTCGATGTCGTCTGCCCGTCGTACCAACAATACATGAACAAGGCTGCCACCATCGTCTCGGAAGAGGAGATGAGCGATGTGCCCGAGTGCGAAATGTCTTCTTCTCACGAGGGGTCTGTCATGGACGACGATGTTCTTGACAGAATGGACGCTGCCGTTAATAGCGGCTTTGGTACTGGTGCTTTTTCTCATTGTCCCGTCGTCTTTAGACCAGATGGCGGCGACGAGGTCATGGAGATGGAAATGGGAATGCAGATGGACGATATTTCCGTCGACAGCTCGAAGAAGAGGAAACGCTGGGCAGACGACGACGACAATGTGCAGCAACATGTTCAGCAGCTACAGTATCCCACACGGACTGAGTTTGCAGGTTCTCCTTGGGGCGCATTCCAACAGAGCAACGCCAAAAGGGTAAGAGTCCACACTTAAAAAATGGGATCAAACTCGCCCAAACTAAAATAAAGCACATTTTTATCCCTCCTCCCCTCCTCAGGTAAGTAATGGAGTGATTGCGTGGAATAATCTCACAGACTCTAGGGTTTTTTTTTGTTTTTTTTACTGCATTTCCTTGTTGTATTCTTTGGGCTCAGGAACTGGTTAACCGGATAACTACTGGGGGTAGAGAATCAGCGTTTCTCAATTCTTGTTTCTTCCAGCTCTTGGTTTTTCCACCCATTCACAGTTTTTCTTTTCCTACTTTTTATATTTTCTTTCATTTTTATCAAAATTTGGTCTTCCCTTTTCCCTCTTTTTCTCCTCCCGTTCTCCCCCCCTCCGCACCATCCTCATCCTTCTCCTCCCTCTCCACCCACCGCCCTTCCGTAATATCCTGTACAGTTTCTTATTGCTATTTCATCATCTCCGGTTTTGGGTATGGGTTTGAGTTTTTTTCAACGGAAGGTTTTCTTTATCTCGTTCATCAGTCAAGGGGAACGGTTTCTTTTTGGGAAAATATCTCTGAAATAAAGAAAGGGGTGAGAAATGAGGGAAAGGACCAGTTGTATATATTATTTTGCGAGATCATATTTAAAAAATCCGCCAAGTTTACAAACGAAAAGAATATTAAGCAGCGCGCAATCGATCACATACTGGTGCATAATTCGTCGTGAGTGCAGCGTTACAGCGTCCAGGGGGGCTCTTCGTTATGAAGACCAACCATCCACCAAGCAAGCAAAACAAGGAATCCAATCTCAGGCTCCGGCAGTGAAAGCGATAGAGAGCGCAAGAGATAAGGTTTTACCTTCCTCCCCTCTTCTCCTCCTTCAGCTAGTGGCTAGGATTGCCGCAGTTATTTCGCGGACAATCTGTTTCTACAGCAGGCTACGGTAACATTTTGCATCACCCTCCAACAGCAGTATGGATAAATTGTTTGTTCAATTTTCTATGATACATCTTTTTCCACTTGCGGAGAATTGTGATGCCGGTATGTCTATTACCATTTTTGGCGAATGTAGTTGAGAATGACCCTACTGGCAGAAGAGTTGATGGGTGGAGGGTTTATCGAATGGTTGGCCATTAGCTCCGCAGATCATGGTTGGTTGGCCGGGTGATTGGTGTGTTTGGGCTGAGGAGCGGCCCTGCTACAGTAGTTCATGAGCTAGTATAGTAGGGTTTGGGGTTTAGGGCTGATAGTTTGGATATCATTCGTTGATTGGTGCATTATGCTAGGGCACTTGGGATGAATGGGAGGTAAGAATGAGAGGTCCTGAAGTAGTGAGGGGGAGTTAGGTAGCTTTGGGAAGGGCTTGAGGCGTGATTTATTTGTTTTGGTGTATTTTCGAAATGAGGTGGGTTTTTGGGAAGGTTTGAAGGTTGAGCCGGCAAACTCCGTTGCAAACAACGTCATCTATCACCAAACATTTTCACACTCGGGACAAACGCTGCGCACACACACATCGACAGAACTTCAGGCATAGCTCTTACCCACGACGACATATTTCGTCTCTCCCTCCATCATGATATTAGCAAAGGCAATGACCCCACTCCTCCCCCCTCTTCGTCTCCTCCTCCGAACCTTCACAACCAGGGGCCCACCACCGCCCCACTACTACACCCTCTTCCCGCATACCCTCCCCTCGGGCCCACCACCCTCAGGCCCATTCATCTTCTCACCGACCACCTTAAAATCACTCCGCCGCGAATTCCTCAAATCCCAGCAATCCGTGCATCCAGACCTAACGCAGGACCCGTCACTAAAGTTGGCCGCGCAGAATACGAGCGCTTACTTGAACGCCGCATACAGGACGCTGGGAGACCCATTGCTGCGCGCGCAGTACCTGTTGCGGGTGCGCGGGGTGGAGGTGGAGGATGAGGCCGGGAGTGTGGAGGATATGGCTCTGCTGGGGGAGGTAATGGAGGCTATGGAGGAGGTGGACGAGATTGAGGATAATGATCGGGGAGGCGAGAAGTGGGAGAGGGCGTGGGGGGCTAATGAGAGGAGGATTCAGGAGGAGGTTAGCGGGTTGGAGGAGGCTTTTAGAAGGGATGATCTGGAGAAGGCTAAGGTGGGGTGTGTTAGGTTGAGGTATTGGGGGAATGTTAAGAAGAGGTTGGAGGATGCTGAGGAGAGGAGGGAGCAGAGTGAGAGCAAGGGGTGAATAGATGGATAGATGGATAGATGGGAGTTGGGGAATGGGGAGGTATGGGATACCAAAAGTTCTTGATTTGCTGTACAGCTCCGTTCCAAAAGTTCTCGCACCCAGACTGGTACTGTGATATGAAGGGCCATAATACATCTAGTATAAGAATTTGTCACGGTACCAGCCAGGGTGCGAGAACTTTTGGAACGAAGCTGTACCTTGTGGTGCTGCCTGGGGGTTAGAATGCGGAGGGACGGAGCGAGGGGGGGCTCTCATAGTCGCACTCTGTATCCCGCCAAAACCCGTCTATACAGTATGGATATAACGATAATAACTGCACAGTACGGTGTGGTACTATGTGTCCTGCGATAGAAACTTCGGGGCTGTTTGGCATGACATGTTTGGATTTTCAAACAATGGTTTGGAGCCCAGACACGTCACGCCAAACAGCCCCTTCATTGCTTTCAAGCACACGCTTCACCTTATCTACTTACCATAATACTAATACCAATATCAAACCTAAAAATTTACACACACAAGCAAACCTCCCTCCCTCCCTCCCTCCCTCCTCGCCTACACCTTCTACAGCTTCATAACACCTTCCACCCTATCACCAAAACTCACTCGCATCTTGGCAAACCTGCAAACTCCCCATCTCATCCCTTCCTTACCGCCCCGATCTAGTAGCCCTAATTAGAACCTAAAAGTGCTAATAAAAAATAATAATACTTGGCGGTTGACCATCTTTTTTTTCTTTTTCTTTTACCTCTTCGAGGTGCATTTCTAACTACCATCCTGATTCGGTTAGGGTTGTCGGCGGCACGGAGTGAGACGTGAAATGGATGTTATGGTGGCGTTTATTTTTTTTTTGCTATTTATTATTACTGTATTATCTTGGAGGTGTACGGTACAGTGCCTAGCGGTATTTGTAGAGAGAGGGGTTGTGTCCGGTTCATGCGTATTATTTTTGAGTGAATGAATGGATGAGTGGGTATTTTGGTGGAGTTTGGATGGTGATGGTGAGAACGCATATACTGTGCGGTTACTTGAACTTGTGTGATGTAATTATTGCGGGTATGATAGCTGTGGTGGTGGTGGTTGTGGTGGTGGAAGGGGTTCGGTTTTGGCTGGCGGTCCCTTTCTTAACCCCCGACCAATCACTACTGGTACATACAGACACACCGGACCCACCAACTCACTAAAACATAATAAGTCAAGTTGATGGAAGCTCCATCCTTCCCCCTTACCTTCTTCTCCAGCTCACATCTCACATCTCAACTTTATTATTACCGGTATGGAAGCAGGAGAGACAGCATTAACCGTGGGGCATTGGATGAATCATGATCAGGATTAACCTTAAGATCGAGATGGATGAATGTATCATACCGGTAGGCTATGTTATCGTAGTCCTACCGGTAGGAGCGCCGCCGCCGCCGCTGTGTTTTGAAAAGTTTTTTGACAGATAACCAGTTGCCGTGTTTGCTCTTGCAATTCGGTCTCTCCGTCCACATGAGAGTAGGATAGGTTTTAGTTTGACGTTAATCGAATTTCTTTCACAGGTTAATCGGATCTAACACACCCTGAAACTGATCTTCTACTGTGATAGGAATGCCCTAATCTTTCTTGAGACGTTTCGTTCTCCGCTGGAGATTAGAGGCCTGTCGGAGATAGCGGATCGCAAGAGCAAATAGGGCGTACCGTGGTACGATACCGTGGCGCGGGAATCTTAACAGAAGGTCTCTCATAGATAAACTCGAGATTAAAATCCATGGTAACCTACCGTTCAGTCCTCGTACTGCGCAGTAAACCGAAATAAACTCACCGAAAGCTTACCTAGGGACCGTCGATTGGTCAGGCAAGAAGATAAGGAGCGGTTATCTAAGGTTAACTTAACCAGCCAAATATATCCCCTGTCGACTGGGGTTAATTGTTCATAACTCTTAGGAAGGGACCGGTTCAGTCTCCGGAGCTGTTTATTCAAGGTTAAGGAGCCAACAATATCCTTGCCGGCTCGAACTAATAGGCTCTTATCGTACAAGTACTATCAGCGCAGGTGCTAGAAAGTTAATTTAAGTTAGCCCGCAAAACAATCCTTATCTCGTGTGAAAACATCCTCCCAAGGGATCATATTGCATTGTGCGAGAAGCGGTGGATGGATGGAGGATAGATGAGTAACCCCCTACACTTCGATGTTTTTAATTGGTAGAAGGCAGCCAATGAGTTGTAGGCGCTTTTGAGGTTGAGAACCATCCGTGGACTGAATACTGAATTTGGACGCAAGCCACTCTGTGGCTTGTGGCCAGGGAGATTATGATACGCGCTTCCCCCCCAGTCGCTTCTCGCACCGGCACACTACGGCAGCACCATTAGAAGAGTCTTCGTAACCACCCTGGTCAATTCAGACGGTTGTGGCTATTGTCTGGTTGGCGCTACCATACGCGTGCTAGGCCAGCCACTAAATGAATTCACCAGTGCGATTACGAAGACTTATCAGGAGGTAGTGGTGGAGTACTGGGGGTTAAGAGTAAGTGAACATGATCCGATTGGCCAGTAGAATGGGCTGGTTGGATGTAACAATTCTTCAGGAAAGAGCCGGAATGATATGAGAGGTAACTGTACTCGTGATTGTCAGGTTAGATCAGGTCACGTGATTGAACGGTGGCGATAAGTGGGAAGTGTGGTGTTGAGGTTCAATATTCAATTGCACTAAGTACAGCGACACTACCAATCCAGGTATCAGCCACAAGGCATTACGTCCTGAGGGGTAAGCCAACACAAACAACCATCCTAAGCCATGCCACAGTCACTCTGGTGTGTGACCAACTGTAGAACCCATAGCGAGACCGCACCATACCAATCAACACTGTCATACAGTGACCCATCTGGGTATGTAAAAGGCTCCGAGCAGGCAATGGTAGTTCCAGGAGAGACCCCCGCCACATGACAGAAGGTTCCAGCTATATGCAAGGGCAATCACAACAAATATAACCGCCTCCCTAAGGCCCATACCCTCTAAAAAAAAAGAAATCCACCTCCAGTACCTCCTCCAAAATCACTACCAGGAAAAACTACCACCTGCTGATGACTAGAAGGTCCCACCACTGGCAGCAGATCACAATCCAAAACAAAACCCACCATAAATTAATCAACCGAGTTCAAGTCTCGGTCCGCACTGACTGCATCAGAGTAACCCTACTGTCTCCACCTAGCTCCAAGCACCAAACACCCACTGAAATTATCCCAGTCCGTAGGGAGAGGATGCCGTTCAGACAGAGGGCAACTACAGACATGGTCTGGAAGTTGCCAACGATGAAGCCCAATCTACCAACACAAACACGTTACCTCCTCCGCTCCATCAATGGAAAATCTAGGGCACAGGTATAGCCCATTCCCGCATTCACGGGTCTGTAACTGACTCCAATCCAAAATCCCACCCGATAACCGGCTGACCGCTAACATACCAGGGTATTACACTGGCATATATGAGAATTGCTTACTATTGTTAGTAGAGGCTGTGTCACTGAAATGGAAGAACATATGTCCAATCACAACTCACTATAGTAGGAGCAACTGAGGTATTTATATTAACTACCTGGCATAATGGAAGAGCTCACATTTTATAATACTAAATACTGGTTGGAAAGATAAGTGAGAAGACTCTACTTCTTATCTAGTATAGATGCATTTTATGATTTATGCGTTAATATCTAGCTATTTGAACTGATTACTCAATAGCTCACGATTAAGACTATTGGTATATTGGCATTGCGACTATATATATAAACTTAGTCTATTAGAGTGAAGGGATTGAAGACTATCTATTGGTGGAGTGGGGATAACTTCAAGTGAAACAGATATTGGGAGACTTTCTGAGTTCGAGTAGGGCAATTATTCAGAGTTAAACAGTATTCATACTTCCTTTGATGAAGCTGAAATCTTAAAAAGATACAGTGTTGTTAGGAAATAGGAAGTAGCAAGATTTTAGTATAAGTAGTAAGGGCTATTCCCCAAGGTTTAAGAAAATCAAGTAATGGAGAAGAGACCTTAACAATATAACAAGTTCTGAAGTTAAAAAATTCAAGAACTTCTATTTCATTAGTTTATCTTTACCAAACTATCATTACTTGAGCCATCCTGACTTCTCTCTATTATCTCGATTACCATATGACCTAGCTTTCTCTACTTCTTTGAGTTAGTTATCCTGTAATAGAGGACCAGCTTGCTGCTTGGCCTTCCATACTACACTTATTCTAGTACTATGAGCCTCAGCATTAGCTAGCCTTAGGGGAGAACGTGACCTCACACTCCTGATCCACCCGATAGGGATCAATAACCTCACTACAGAAATCACTGAACTCCTACTATCAGAGCCAACCACTGATCCCTCAGCTCTGACCTGTTTACTCTGTAATCTTGAAGAAGAGTGAACCATAGCCAAAGCCTCCGTGCCAACTATCTGTTCCCAGGACGGGGAAGACGAAAGATGCCGGCCAGAGGCAGAAACCAATCTACCACCACCCTTTCTGTTTCAAACTACTATCGCAGATCCTCATGTGAGCAGATACCTCTACCTGCAACAAGAACACCAGTGAGGACAATATTCTCGTTAGAGGTGGTACCCAACCCACTCTCGGGTTTTATCACTAAAGACGCTATAGAAAACAGTACAAACATATCAGCTATACTCTCAGAAGAGAGAAGTCGCGTTACCATAAGACTATGAGCCAGCTACTAACCGGAAGGAGATGGTAAAAGATTATCATCCCCAGAAAATGGGGAGTTGGGATCAGGGCCAATAGAGGCAGTCTTATGAATTACTTTTCTCTCTTTCTTGCAAGGATTCAAGTAGTGGAAGAGTACTAAGATATGGTATCGGAGGTGAAAGACCTCTATCTTGAGAGAGAAAGTCTTCTCTGCCAACTTGGAAAGGACTACCCTATTCCGAGTAATATCGGAGGCAGAAAAGGAGCAGAAACACTGTTTAACTATATTTATCAGAAAGAGGAAAAACAGAACAGGATAGGGGAACTCAAAAAGTAGATGGAATTGATGAAACTATTACAGAAAACACTTTCAATATCAGAATAAAAGAGCTTGAAATCAAAGACTTGAAGCTATCAGGAGATAGAGTCAAGAAAACTGTTACGCACACGAGAATAACTCACTTGTATTATTAGTAGAGACTGCGCCACTGTAATGGAGGAGCGTACGTCCAACCTCAACTCAGCATCAGCAAAAAAACAGCCTGCCCCCAGTGCCTCATGTCGTCGAGTTTTACATTTTGGCACATCGTGAGTCCTATGATCGCGATATTAAAAATCCCGTTAGTTTAAATAAAGAAGATGATATTAATTCTGTTTTCTGCAAAATATGAGCAATTTTTATTAAGAACTCATGGACCTTTTACATACCGAAGTTGAGAAATTTAAGTTCATAACATACAACTTTGTAATGTAAAATGTCTATGAGATATGGATAAAAATAGCTCATATTTTGCTAAAATTAAGATTTGTATCTGATCATTAGGGGACACAATCGGAAGCATCATAATTAACCGGGGTTACTCGCGATTAGCCAAAACGTAAAACTCAATAACATGGCTCACCGTGGAGCACAAAAGACAGATTTTTTTTTTGCTGATGCACCGTGGTAGGAGCAACTAGAGGCATCTATATTGACTACTTGGGATACCGGAAGAACTCACGTTCTATGAAGCTAGTTACTGATTGGAAAGATAAAGTGAGAATACTTTATTTCTTATCCAGTGCATATGCATATTATGTATTATGTGTTATTATCTGGCTATTCGAGCCGATCACTTGATAGTTCACGATAAAAGACTATTGGTATGTTGGCATTGCGACCACATATATGAACTTAGTCTACTAGGATGAAGAGATCGAAGACTATCTACTGGTGGAGTGGGGACACCCTCAGATGAAATAGATGTCGGGAGTTCTCTGAGTTCGAGTGGGGCAATTATTCAGGGTCAGAGAGTGTTTGCACTTCCTTTGACGAAACTGAAATCTTAGAAAGATACATGATTGTTAGGAAACAGGAAGTAGCGAGATTTTAGTATAAGTAGTAAGGGCTATTCCCCGGAGTTTGAGAAAATCAAGCAATAGAGAAGAGACCTTAACAATATAACAAGCTATTAAGTCTAAAATTTGAGAACTTTTATTTTATTACTTTACCTTTATCGAACCGTCATTACCCAAGCCTTCCTGACTTCCTTCCATTATCTCGAATATGATACGGTCTAGCTTTCTCTATTCCTTTGAGTTAGTTACCCTGTAACAAAAACAGATTGGCCACACACTCAAAATATGACAAGTCACAAGGGTGAAGATAAGTGGGAAGTATGGTATTGAGGTGGCAACAACTTGAAATTTCTCTCACAATTATTATTCGAGTACTGAACTATTGTAAAACTATAACTAAAGGCACACCAATACTACAAGGATTATGCATCACCATTCTGACTCTCTATTCAATTGCGCATATGCAGTGGGGTGAGATTTCGACACACTTTCAAATCTGTCCACCAAGTACTCGCCAGATATTTTCAGAACTTTAAAAGTCATGTTGGTAATAAATTCTTTGCACTACTCAATAATATTAGCAATAATGAGCCTGTATATCCTCCAGATCCCTTTCAGAAGTATCCAGTAGGGTCAAAAGAGTCTAAAAGATTGAAGGAAGTTCTGAAAATTTTGGGAAAAATCTGGTACAGCTTGCAGGTCTTGCCCAACTTGATATTTTTCCTAGAATCGTCTATCGCTATATATACTAACACCGTAACTTTGCATCATTTAAGCTATACTGCAAGCCAAAACTGTGCTCGAACAATATTTTATTTCATATTTAATTTGCTGAGTGGGCCTTAATATAACCTCAAGGAAATATCATTTTCATATATGAAATATGAACTGAAATTGGATTCCCACAAGGTAAACCCAATATTTGGAGACCTGTTAGATCTGATCTATATCACTTTGCGATTCCTGCTGACTCCAGACTAGTGTTTATCCTAATACTTTCCAGTTACTTTGAATATAGATATAGGGATGAGCCCTATATTTGGGTAAAAGAAACATTAAAGGAACGGGAGGAGCATGCACAGGAGCTGGTAGTAGTAGAGAACCTATGAAAGTGAAAATACTAAGAAGAAATATGTACTAATATCCATATATCTAGAAGAAAGGATTTTAAAATTCTGGAGAAAATCAATGACGATATTCATAACTACAATGAGAATAGACTACCAAATAAGCCACGGCAAATGCTCTAATATCCTGAGTTAGTTTTTTTGAGAGTGAAGAGAGGAGTAAGAGGTGTGGTATGAATTAGTGGCTCTATTGAAAAGAGGGGCTTTATAAATGCCTTTATTCATTTATTTAACATATCCAAGAGGAGAGAAGGAGGAATTCAATTTGACTCTATGAGGACAATATAGGAAATTACACCAAAGCTGGTTGAATAAATCAAGAAGAGGCTGATCTGAATGGAGTTAGCTGTTGTAATACTCCTTCTGATTTACTGGACTATAATTTATTGGAATAAGCATGAAGCTATAATAAAGATATGATGGCTAAGCATTATGATATTCCAAGAGGGAGTATTCTTATTGTATAAGAGAGAGTAGAGAAGCTCCTAGTTGAAGAATAATATTGCATTTCTCAAAATCTCATAGATAGATAGTACAACAATTTTCACTATAATCTTAGACTTAGCTTAGAGAGAGGTGGCGGTCATAATTATAATAGTTGAGCTTAATTCAAGTTGATTTCCATCATTTTGCATGGTACTACCTCTTAACACCACGCTTTTCGCTTATCGCCACTGTTCAATCATATGACCTGATCTAACCTGACAAATCTGAGTGCAGTCTCATTCCAAAAGTTCTCACAACCCAACTGGTACTCTAACACAAAAGTGCTATAGTAGATGTAGTATTATGAATAAATACTTAATGATAAGAGGTAAGTACAAAGATATTATAAAACTCTACTTTTCAGATCCTTCATCTGTGACAGCTAGAATCCTTCGACAAAACAAAAACAAATTGAAAAGATGACATCACTACATATCTCAAGTATCTCTAAATACAACCGAAGGCAGAGAGTAATTCCTGTTATAAGCCTTAGCTGGGGCTATCAGTGTATTGAAGAGAAAACTAATATTCCAATATTTACTGTTCACGATATTATTAAGAGATTTGAGGCTCATAGATCAACCCAAGATGACCCCTATTCTGGCTTTACAGTTAAGATCACACAAGATATATCCCAAGCTGCTGAATCTACAGCCGAAGAAAATCTATAGTCATCTTTTCAAGAGTTAACTGACAAGTTTCCTACCTTGGATATTAAGCTTGGCTAGTCAAGTGTAAATATGACAGTCAAGCAGCTGGAATTTCAATTACGAATTCCTTTGAAGAAACTATATCTCGATAGCTTTAAAAGAATCTGGCGGAAATAATGTTGCAAGAGACTTGATCGAGGCTTGGGCAATACAAGCAAGTGGTAGAAAAGGATAATATGGTTGGATAAGTGTAGGATTGAGTTTGAAGAATATCACTAGGGCCAAAGAGTAAGAATAAAGCTAGAGCAAGAGTATTCTGATCAAAACTTGGTACCTGGCTTTTACTCAGGCAGATTTGGGTTAGGCTGCTAGACTGCGTTTACCTATGGAAGCCAAACACTATTAATACATATTCAAAAATGTCAGCCTACTGAGCAAACATCCAAACCTGACCATCTAGGTATCAATGGTAATCAACTTAAATATTCCTCCAAGATTAGTAAACTATATCTTATTTTATATATTTTTTCTCTTAGAATTAATAACTATTGGATTGTTCAAGACAATACTGAATATTACTATAGTGGTGAGAATAGAAGAGCTTGTCCTGCATATAGAGTTCAGATTCTGCCTCTTCTGAGTAGCTCACCTAATCTTAACCCTATTGACAATATTTGAGTGATCCTGAAAGGACCACTCTGACACTGATTTAGTATCCCTCCAAATTAACAGAATAAAAAGAACCAATTATGGACTGCAATGGAGACTAAGTAGGAGGAAATTGATTAATCAGTATTAAATAAACTAATAGACAGTATGCTAAATAGTATTCAGGCAGTTATTTCTAATAATGGAGGTCATATTAAATAGTAGTTCTTCTTTTCAAGCATGATAATAATGGTATTTCCTTTATTCAATTAGAAGTAATTCAGATGTTAATGTATATATACATAATATAATATTCACTATGTATATCTTATATAATTATACTAAAGTATCTACGCAAAATTCTTGGTGAAACAACCATTTTACACCAATACTAGCCATGTTTGATTACTCACCACACCAGCAATTCCTTTAAATACTATTCATGAGCCACCTAATTATTTTCACATTCATTTTAGCTTTCACCTGGCACTACTTATTAGTTCAATTTACTCTATAGCTCTAAGCTGTATGTCTTCAAAGTTGATCATACCCGTTGCAAAGCCAATTTTGTATCTAAAATGTCAATTTTTGACCCACTTAAAACTTTAGAACTACTTAACTTTTCCAATTCTTTTCCAGATTTATTAAGAGTTTGGTAGATTTAGGAGGCAAGTATCTAACTTTATATAAGAAGTTAGGTTAGAAAATTCTTTGTGGTCAATAAACTATAGGTAGCTAAAAATTGACGTTTTTGGTATAAAAAGCCTATTTCACCAACACTTTTGCGGAGGTACTTTAGCTTGGGTGTGAGAATATTGGAATAAGACTGTACAGTACTCCGGTAGGTATGAAAAAATCAGAACACTTCTAGTGGTAAAACAAGGATGGAGGAATGATTGATATATTGACAGATATACAGTAATCAGGTTGCAGGACATCTTGAATCATTAGTTATACTAAGGAGGTATATTGAGTGATCAGAGATGATAAAACATTAAAATCTGGTAAATGACGACTGGTAAATCTTAGACTGTTAAAACTAAAGCAATACAAATACAACTCTACTAATAGATAATATATCTATTTTCTTCTAAGTAGGTTTCCTTCTCTTATATACATTTATAATCAGTATGATATTCTGTATATATTGTACAGTATTAACAACTTTCAATGCTTGCTTGTTTAACTAACAGTAGAAACTAGAGTATATATGAAACATATAGAAAAGTAATCCCTGTTTCTCAATAATCACCACCTATGTTTGCTTTCCTCTATATCTATTCTGAGTCCCTATTCCTGGTCTGTCTTTCTAATAATAAACAAATTATTTTGTGTAATCTCTTAATAAAGAAATAATTTAGGAGAGACTCCTATTTTCTAATATCTGCTAAAGCAAATTTCTTCTTTCATCTTCCTGTCTTAATAATTTCCATATCTCTCTTACCTTCTACTTAAAAATATAATAAGTGGCCGTTAGAGAGAAAAAGGAAAAAAAAGTGATATGAAGAGTGGCCGTTAAAGAGAAAACAAAAAGAAAAGTAGAGAGAGCAGGGGTTATAGAGAGAGAAAAAAAAAGAAAAAGTAGAAAGAGCAGTCATTAGAAGGAGAAAAACAAAAAGAACTAATGAAAATAGCCTGGGCTACTAAGTCCTACCAAGATGTATGTCCTCTATTACTAGTAAGTAGATCTTGTAGGTATTCTGAAACAGAAGCAGTGAGATTTAAAATCTCATCAGATAAAGTACTGTCCTATTTTTCAAAAATAGCTGAATTGAGATTAGAGACAATCATTGGATGTGAATTGCACTACATAATTTGATACTTCATCATGCTTTAAATATCCTTAATTAATGAGATATCAGGTGAGCATATAGGCCATGGGAAAATATAGTTAGCCATTCTGAGTTCCTAAAATACTACTGTAGCATACTTGAAGCAGTGGGCAGGTACTCTATCTTGCTGAAAATATATATAACCTAAATTGGATATATTTCTTTTCATGAAGTTGGTATTACCAGCTTGAAGGATAGAGGTGAGATAATATAATATTATCTATATAGGTGGAGCTATTAGGTTGACCCCAGTTAGCAGTATCCCATACAATCAATAGTCTACTCATGTTTCTATATATACTGCCATAAATCATTACCCCTGTTTGTCTTACAAACTTAGGTACTAAGCAATTGTCTAGGCATTCCTCCCCTGACTTATGGGTAACTCAGACTATTCCAGGATATTCTCTGACAGAAAGAGTATACTTGTCAGACAATTAAATATCTTCTCATTCAGAGATATCCTAAGTCTTATACTCTTCTGCCCATGCTTTGCATTTTACTTCTGTGTAGTCAAGAGAAAAGATTTTACTCAAGGAACCTGATAGTGGTATCCTTAACTAGCAAAAGCCAGTTATAGTACCCAAGTACTAACTTGGACCTCTACTAGCTCGATAGCTTTTGGTGGTGGGATTTGGCGATTATTAGTGCTTGAGGTTACCGTCATAATTAATTGTTGCTAACTGATAGGATTAATTTTTCAGGAATGGCCTTGAGTCGGATAAATACACCCCCCCCACTTCTTGGTATAGTACTCTTACCAGACGAACTATATAGTACAGGATACTGAGTGGAATGTTTAACTTGTAGTACATTTGGCGATAGGACTAATTTGGCGTAAACTAGAAGGTTCTGGACCCCCATATGAGTTTTGAGAGATAGAATACAGTTTGGGGCAGGTTATTGGCTGGCATTATTCCCGGAAATGTAGATGTGGCTGGGGTTAGAGTAGGGGCTGGCTTATTGTTCCCGGTAATGGACTTTGGGTATTTGGAAACTACACTGTTTTCCTAATCCTTGTATTTAGAGTCAGAGTCACTATTATAGGATAATTCTTTTAGATAATCCTGAGCAGACTTGGACTCTAGAGTGAGTGAGAGTTCTAAGGGAAGGCTATAGGAGGGCAGAGAAGATAGAGGCATGGTAAAAGAAATTATGGACCATAGAGTATAGTTGGAAATTTCATTGAATTTATGCATAATGCTGAGCCTGATGGCCTTCTACTCTAGCTATTTATTCCTTATTCTACTTATATCATACTAAACAAGTTTGCTAACTATACACATCCTGTTTTAAGTTTATTCTATATATCCTAATTGTTTAGGACATCATTTCTATATCATTCTATGTCACCAACACTTCAGAGCATTGTCATGTGACTTTTTGAAGTCTGCCTGCCCCTATTTTGTTCCAAACTGCTGCCCTCTCAGCCTTGCTCATCCGACAATCTTGCTGATCTCTTGTCCCGATTTTTTCGTCCCTACACGAGTATATATCCATTATATTTTCAGGGAATAATATAGAGAAGAAGCATAATAGTAGATCAACTTTGACTACATCTCAGAAAGCATTATAATCCACGCTTACCTCTCTCTCCTGGAGGAGGCCTAGTGGTAGTGACCCGTTACATCTGAGTATTTCTAGTCTTAATTTATTAGAGGCTTTATACCTAGAAATTGACACTTGATTGGTGGGTAAAATATATATGAGGCAGAGGATTTAGATATCATACCTTAATATTGATAACAAGAGTTGTGTTCAGAAACATTATAATACAGTCACTGCTGAATGCTTGGTTAATCTTGCTTGCAGTATGTATGTATATTAGAGGCTTTCTGCCATAATTCCTGCGAATAGAAAAAGCTATCACACTTCCTATTTAATCCTTTTTATTTTTATTTGTCCAATTTAAATATGCATCTCCGAGAGCTCACCTCGCTCTTTCCATTCCCCATCCGCTGGCTTGGCCATCCCATGCAGCCAAATGATAGCTGCAGCTTGGCCTACTTTCTAACAAGCCCCCAATCAGCGTAGAGTTAACCTAGCTTATGCTCGCCTCCCAGTGTAATGAGATTGGAATTTGGTGGTTGTTGGCTGGTTGGCTGGTTGGTTGATTTGATGGGGTCACGATTGGGGTGGTTTCCGGTATTAACTTGGATGAGAAATTTGGTTTGGGACATCTGAATTTCCTACTTCGACGGGGATGGGAGAAAGCACTAGCAAACAAAACAGCGCATTACTTGAAATGGAGGCTTGGACGTCTCGAGATAAGGTTCTCTTATTCAATGTTAGGAATCTAGTTTTTGCACAGCTGAGTTGAGTTAACCAGCAAAATAACGTTTGTTTTGTGCGAAAACATCTCCCATGGCGCTTGCAATAGAGTGGTTGCGTATAGTACCGGTTAGGTGTCTATGTTAGGGTATCGTGTGATGGGGCTAAGGAGATTTTGGGGGTCAAGATGAATTGGGCGTCGAGTGTGGCGTCTCGAATGAGAAGTTGTGCCTTCTACTTGTAGTCGGAAAAGAAATGTATTTGAACCATCAAGGTCAATAAAAGCACAACCCCGACAAAAAGAAAAAAAACGCCCGTCGTGATGCTTTCCCAGAATATATAGTGTACAGTGCAAGGAACTTTAACAGCAGCAGTAGTAGGAATAAGGTGAAAAAGGTGATATGCTACAACTCGTTCAAAGCCTCATCTGAGAGCATTGGAGCGACGATGGAGATGTCCGGTAACTCCCTTGCGAGCTCGGGCGTTGGTATTGTTAACCGCGGCAGTGCTCGCAAGGGGTCATCCTGCAGAGTTTCCGGGTCGCTACCGGCAGTAGCCAGTAGCCAGAGAATGACGAGGATGGAAATGAAACCCCATAGTAGCCTTAGTCGTCCTATATAAATCATCCTCACTATATTAGCCTCTCTCCTCTCCTCCCCAGCTAATCAACCGGCCAACCAATTGCTACATCGGGAAGAAGAGCGTGGAGGATGGGGGTGATTACTAGAAGCCCTCCTCCTCCAAACCACCTCCATCTCCTTGTGTCTGTCGATCCTCTCCTGAACCTTATCTAGCCTCTCATGGTACTCCCTAACCCGTTCCTTCTGCGCTACTAGCCGTTCCCGCAATAATTCGATATTCCCTAGCTCATCGTTGAACCTCTCTATGCCCTTGATCTGCGACTTGAACTCACTCCGGCAGCGGACGTCCGCTGCGTCGAATTCTTGAACCGTGGACTTTGCTATCTCGCCTAGTCCCTGCAGACGCGCGGCTAGGCCAGAGAGTTCGTGGAGTTTTTGGAGGACGGAGGAGTAGGTTGCGTCTAGTCTTTGCATCTGCTTTTGGCTGGAGGCTTGGAGGGTGGAAATTGCGCAGGAGAGTTCCCTGGTTGGGTGGTGAAGTTATTAGATTGGGGGGTTTCTGGAGAGAAGAGGATGAGCAGGAGAGGGGACGCACTCTCGCCCTGTATTAGAGAAGGTGGATTTGTTCCTCGGAACAGAGATCTTGCGCTCTGGCATTTCGTGGTGTAATGAGCCTTTTCGACTGGTTGGTAGCGAGGCCGGATATCGATTTGGTTGGTATTCGTAATTATATGTCTCTACATCTGGTGAAACTGCTGTGGCCTTCGAGCGTGAGGTATCCTCATGAGTTTGGTGGAGGTGGAACGGGAAGGATAAAGAGGGACTTGTGTGTAGGATTTGGTGACGTTTGGATGATCCCAGGTTTCCGGTATTGGATCGGATCAGTGGTGGTTTCTTTCCTCGCTCCATAAGATGGTTAAAATGTGTAACAATAGGGGGGTATACTCGTTTCTCGCCCTTTGCCGGGGCTTTTGTTCTGTTCTGTGACGGAGTTGAATGGGAAAGGTTCAGTACGGTAGTCAAGGAAGCACATACCGAGTTCGCCTTTGGGTTGAGTGAGTTTTTGTTTCTGCCCACCATGTGAAAATAGCTTAGCGTATGGTATGATATAATGCCTTGGAGCCGCGCCAAGACACTGTTCTCACAGCAACCCCAGCTTTCTTCCTCTCCCCCTTTCAGTCCCCACAAACGACGAATCATCGATAAACCTCTGTTTCCGCTACATTACCTGCGATGTCGTCCTCCAAACGGAACCCGGAAAAGCAAGCAAAGAACGAATACATCCCTCATTTTATCGCCAAAAAGCCCTTCTACCTAGACGACGACACCGAGGGAGACTATCGTGAGTCCATCTTAATTTGTTACTGCGAGCCGCAAAGCTAACAATCCAAAAGTCGAACATCAACGTCTTCAGAACAAGAAAGATCTCGACCTCGCGAGCCAAAAATGGTATGATAGAGGCAAACGCACCGGCCCAGCCGCCACCAAATTCCGTAAGGGAGCATGCGAGAACTGTGGAGCAATGACACACAAAGCGAAGGACTGCCTCTCGCGGCCGCGGAAGAAGGGTGCTAGGTGGACCGGACAGGACATACAAGCCGATGAGGTAATCCAAGAAGTAGAACTAGGCTGGGATGGGAAGCGGGACCGTTGGAACGGCTACGATTCGCACGAGCATAAAAAGGTGGTGGAAGAGCACATACGTATGGAGGAACTCCGCCGTGAGGCCGAGCGGAAGAGCACCGAAGATGCGGAAATGGAAGACGGGGGCGACGAGGACAAGTACGCCGAGGAATCAGAAATGCCTGGACAAACATACGACGCTGCGAACCGTATATCCACCCGGAACCTGCGAATTAGGGAAGACACGGCAAAGTATCTACTCAATCTAGACCTCGACTCGGCCAAGTACGACCCGAAAACGAGAACCATGGTTGATCGCGGCGCAACCCAGGACCAAGCTGCCGCCCTGGTTGAGGAAGATAACTTTATGCGCTCTTCTGGCGACGCCGCAGAATTCGAACGGCTCCAGCGCGCAGCCTGGGAATCTCGAGAGCGCGGGAATAAGACGAAGATGCATCTGCAAGCAAACCCCACTGAAGCAGAACACATCAAGAAGAAAGAGCAACAAGCCTCAGAGGAGAAACGTGCGAGGGAAAGGAAAGCGCTCCTGGAACGCTACGGCGGCGAGCAGCACTTGGTGGATAAACCACCAGTGCTCGAGGAAGAGGAGAGGTACATCGAATATACCCCCTCCGGCCAAGTCAAGGGCCGGGATAAGACCATCGCGAAGTCGAAGTACGCGGAGGATAAACTCATCAACAATCATACTACTGTGTGGGGGTCTTGGTGGCAGAGCTTCAAGTGGGGTTTTGCGTGCTGTCATTCTACCGTCAAGAATAGTTACTGCACGGGTGAAGAGGGGATCAGGGCTGCCGAAGAGGCGAATAAGTTACGCTTGGGATTGGTTGAGCCGGTCGCGCCGAGGATTGAACAGAAGCAAGAGGAGCAGGAAGAAGGAGAGGGCGACTCTGCGAAGGATGAGCCTAAAGGAAAGGATCGAGAGGATCACATTGACAAGGGGAAGAGAAAACTCAAGGAAATGAGAGACGGTGTTACTGAGGAGGATATGGAACAGTATCGGAAACAGCAGAAACTGTACAACGACCCTATGGCGAACCTTATAGACGCGGTATAAATTGGTTCGCTCTCAGCATTTGTCAAGCACTTTCCTGCTTTCTCGCTATCTTAGGTTTTTCTTCGTTCTCTTTTTTTTTTGTGCTTATGATATATTTCATTCGATCGGTGGACGGTATATCCACTTTGTCTATTAATTCAGGATGGGACAAAAATCTCATGACAATAATGCAAACAACAAGCAAGTCCGTTTCCAGTACTCCCGTGCGCCGCCCTCTAGCCTTCTACGTAGCTCTTCATCGAAGCCGAGCTGTATTTCATGATGAAATTGTCAGTGATGTGATAAGCTCGGTGGGCATTAGGATAGAATGTGGGTAAAAAACATACCTCGGTTCCAACCGCAGACTCAACTTTACCTGCGAGACTTGTAATGCCAGAGTTACCGGCGTTAGCACCTTTTCTGAGGAGCGCCTCATCAAGGTAGAGTGTGTCGAAGAGGAGCTGGATGGCCCAGTCTTTTCCAATGACTTTTCGAGAGTAATTATCGTCGCGCCTATTTAGTTTTACATCGGCTGTGGGTTCCGATGCCCCATTGGATTTATTGCCGCTGGCCTCGTTGGTGTCCGCTTCTTTGTGCTCGGTTTCGTGGTTCGGATGTTCCGAATCATCGCTGTTCTCGGCATTGCCGTTGGTTTTGGGGGCGTGCTCGGGTTGATTTTCGGGTTCGGGTTCGGGTTCGGGTTTCGGCTCTTTTGGTTGTGCGTTGTTTGTTGATCCATTGGTTATAGTAGCCTCTACGATCTCCCTGTCTTCAAGGACACCTTCCAGGGCTTGCCAGAGATGTTTGCTGGCCCGGCCCTTGATGCATTTTACGGCCATAGGAGTCCAGACGTCATCGCCGACTTTGTGCATGTCTGTTGCTAGGTCGTGTAGAAATTTGAATACAAGTGGAGAAGGCTGAACAGGTAGTGGCGGTGTTCCTATTATTCAATAGAAGGGTTAGTTAATATGAATCGGGACAGGACGCCAGTCGGGGCTAAATTGTCACCTTCCCATAGTGTTTTTGAAGCCAGCTTCCCGCTCCACTTCCTGTCCTCCAAGAGCCTCTTGACACTGACGAATGACTTCTTGCCTACACTTATAGCGACAAGTGCATGTAGTCTAGGGACAAGTATTGTTCCAAACCAGCTGAGAGCTATCAGTGAGTCGTCGTCTCTCTTGGGCGGATTTTGTCTGATTTGCCTGATTGCTCTCAAGAGGAATGCTGCACGCATCATTGTCGCTGTATATGTGGCACGCTTGTGAGCCATTCTTTTCTCGTGATATTTGATGGGAACTATACCATTCTCTTTGTTGGGCTCTTTTGCCTCACTGGTCTCAAGGCGCTCTACAAGCTCCCCCACAACCTCTTGTAAATTGCTGTACGCTGTATCCAATGATTCGCCGATCTTCTTCTCTACATAGACCGCATCTTCTATACCTTCCTGAATCCTCTCCTCTTCAGCGTCGAAATCGTCCTCGTCTTCTGCTGACGAGGCGCTTGGGGCCTTAAGCCCTCTGATAACTGTGGCGCTATCTGCGATGCTGGAAAGCCATTTTTCGTGCTTCTTTCCGAAAGCTTTGACTGGACTGTCTCTGCCTAGGACACATGACTGGACTGCTTCTTTAAATGCAGATCCGCCATTTGCGAGGCCCATAGATGATAACGAGCTAGACCAAAGGCTGATGCTGTAGTCTATCGAGGCGAACAAGGTTATTTTAGCATTATTTTTGTTATCGTAATTTGGGATATTACCTTTACTCTCACCGTCAACACCCTTTAATAGCTCGCCAAGTTCACGGCCAACAGCTACGAGACCGTCAATTTTGGCTCCTAATACCTCTGCCAATCTGGCAGTAGCAAGGTCTCGAAACCTCTCTCCTTTTTGTAAGAATTCCCTTCTCCCCTTCCTTCCTGCTCTCCACAGCCCGAGAATGTTTCCTCGTAGGGTTACCAACTCCCTGATATCCTCAATACCCTGTAGTGATTTCTCGAAAGCGGTATTTAAAACTTCCAATTCTTTTGCTGCCCATGATTTCCCCTGCTCTACCACACGAGACCTCTCTAGGTCGTCATGGCGAACCCAGGGGATAAACTCTCGAACCTGCTCCGGCAGCCACCGGCCATTGGAGTCTAACCCTAGCTCAGCTAAGCTAAGAAGACCTGGGTCTTGTAAGAGGGATTGGGATTTCAATTGCAGTAAAGACTCGCTCAGAGTTTTGGGGAAGAGTCCCTGAGCATTTTGTAAAGTCTGATTGAATAGTAATAGTGCTTTTAGTATAGCTTCCGCCGAAGGAACTGACAATTCTGCTAGGATTGAAGATATGGCGGTCGAGCGGACAAAAAGAAAATGGCGTAATACGTCAGCGCAGGAGGAAGTTTTCGATAGAGAAAACGAGGAGAGGGCTGGTACAAGTTGTTCGATAGGAAGATAGGGTGTCGAAAGGAGCGTATCAATGTGCTGAAGGAGAAATGAACGGAGGGCCGCAATTTGGACTTTTAGGGAGTTTAGCAGAGGTATTGGACCCTGGGGATGTAATTAGTGCGTTTAAGCTACAATTTTGGACAGGTAGTCTTCACCTGCTGTGAGAGTGACTTTAGGAGGAGTCGAGAGACGACGAATACTTTTGTTGCTAGCAGGCAGGAGTCTCCCTTGCTGTTGGGAAGCAGTCTGGATATCACCGAGGGACAATTCTGGAGTACAGCGAGCTGTGAAGCAAAGATGTACTTTTTCCGATCTGCTAAGATTAGTAGGAATCCTCAGAATTCATGAAATCTATCTATCTTCGAACCTCCAGCTCCAACTCTTTCTTCAAAAATTTTCAAATTCCTCGCTTTCTTGTCTAGCAGTCGTGAATTACAGCTTCTCGAAGTCTCGGCTAGATTCCGTTCCGCTTTCTGGGCCGATGCGTCCATGTCGATTATTCGTTCAGCTGTCTGTAGCAGGTCTCGGTAACTCTCACTGTTCCGCTCAATCAGTCTTCGAAATCCGGAGTTCCATTAAGGAATCCTATACCCCACAAGACCCCTCAGCTTCATTTTGTTGGAGGATAACTCGGTCTGTAGCTGTCGTTCCAGCTGGCGGACCTGCGGAATTGGGTACTGGAATGCATCTTCCCACTTTTTCAATGATTTGACGTCGGGAGGGGCTGCAGTCATTGCGGTGACAAGCTCAAGTTTGACAAGATGGTTGTAGGAACTTATGCTTAGTTTGTATGTCTAACATGCACACGCTAGACGCATGCTGCTCCACTAAGTTGCAGATCACGTGGGAAGAAGTTGCAGACGTTCTGTTGCACCTGTGTTAGAGAGTCAGCTTAAAACGGGTCTAGGAAAGTGCGTTTTGTGGGTATTTATCAATGTAGTGATCCGTGGTTAGGGTTCTTGATTCTCAGTCCCGATAGAACGGTAAATCTTATCTCCAGCTTAGTCACGTTGACGTTAGCTTTGCGAGGCGATAGGTCGCGCCAAGACCCCGCGACTTCTGCTGATTCACTCTACGCGTCTTCTCGCCTCAAGCACACCCAACATTTGGAATTTTGAACTATATTGCCTACAGTCGCCCCGCGTTATCCCCGTCATCTGGTTTGCTTTACTGAACTTAGGTATTTCTTCCTTCTGCTCAACTATTCCTCACACCTCACACTCTCTCCCCCCCATACTCCAAATTATCCTTGACAGCACAAGGCTCTGATGCAAACTAGATAGCTTCAAATGCCCGGACCGAAGCGTCGTCGTCGTAACGCTCCCGCATCAGAGGAAGAGGAGGAGGGAGAAGAGGGAGAGTCACCCGAAGCGGAAGAGCCCACTTCGTCGCGCAATTTTGTACCTTCCAAACCTATCTCGGCATTTTCCTTTTTCTTAAACCTTCGCCTAGCTGATTAACAGTCAGGTTGCAAAGCGCCCCCGTTTCAATTATGAGAGTGACGGCAGCGACGATGATCTGGAGCTTTCAAGCTCTCCCCGCGTCCCCGACTATGACTTTGACCTTGAAGAACTTTCGACTCAGAGGGCTGAGATGGAAATCCGCGAGGAAATGGCGATAGAGAAGCCCAATGTATTCTCACGGAATATGCCTGAGATTTCGTCCATATATGCTAACTTGAAAGTTTAGGTCCCCGCTGAAAACGGTATCATCCAGAGTGTTACATGTCAGAACTTTATGGTATGTTTGCTTCCCCTTTGCCACAATTAAGCTACTCACACCCGAGAAGTGTCATCGTTGGCTCGAAATAAAATTTGGTCCTTTTGTCAACTTTGTAATCGGTCATAACGGAAGTGGTAAGAGTGCAATTCTTACTGCGATAACTTTGTGTCTCGGAGGAAAGGCGGCTGCAACAAACCGTGGTACTTCCATGAAGAGCTTGATCAAAGAAGGAGAGGAGTGAGTCTATTCCGCTCCAACATCTAGTAACGTAAACTATGCTAACAGGATCAAGCACTTCTCGAATTACCGTCAGGTTGAAGAACCGAGGCGATGGATTCAAAACCGACCAATACGGTGATGCCATCCTTATTGAGAGAAACTTTACAAGAGATGGTAGTAGCGGCTATAAACTTAAGAGCAGCGATGGCAAGGTGATATCTTCGAAAAAAGAGGAGCTCGAGGAAATATGTGACTACTTTGGACTTCAGGTCGACAATCCGATGACCATTCTCACCCAGGATTCCGCTCGACAGTTCTTATCCAGCTCAACTAATGCCGAAAAGTACAAATTTTTTGCGAAGGGAGTCAATCTGGAACAGCTCGATCAGGACTATGCTCTCATCAAGAACGGAATAGATAGCATAGACGCCGTTTTGCATAACAAACTTGCCGATATAGATGATCTCAAAAAACTTATGGTCAGGGCGAACGAGAGATTGGATCAACTCAAGAGCCATGAGACGCTCCGAGACAAGATTGAAGTCCTGATTAGGCAGATGGCTTGGGCTCAGGTCAGGGATGCTGAGGTAGAGTTGGAAGAGAAAGTCAGGAAAACCAATCTTGCGGAGAATAAGGTGACCAAGGCAGAGACCGAGCGTGAAACAGCCTCAAAGGCCTTTGACGATGCGCACCAAGCCCACGAGGAGGCCGTAGATAAGGTTAATAAGGAAAAGGCCAAACTAGCCCCCGCCGCAGAGGCTAAGGAAACTGCAAAAGAGGCTGTTGACAATAATAAGAGGGAACTGCACGGTTTACTGGTCTGTTTCTCTTGTTGCATTCTACATTTAACTTGCTTACACCCTGGTATTTAAAGGCAACTGAGAGAGAGATCAAAGGCTCCTTCGAAGGAAGTCAGAGAAAAATTGCTGAAACTGAGAACGAGATTCTCGCTGAAGAGAGAAGGCTTAGTGAGAACGATGGTGGGAGGAATTCGCGGCTGATCGAAGAACAAGACCGGCATGAAAGGGAAGCTCAGCGCGCGAGGGATGCTCTTAGCGATCTTGAAGCAAAAAACAAAGAGAATAAGTCGGCCCTCGAAGTTGCTAAGAGAGAGGTGTCCAAGGCCCGGACAGCTGTTGACTCATGCACGGAAGACTTTCAGAGCGCTCAGGCTCATCTGGGCCAAATTCGAAAGTCTGAACAAAACTTCATGAATGCGTTTGACAGAAAAATGCCGCAGCTCCTTTCCGCAATCGACAAGGAGCAGCGTTTTAAAAAGAAGCCCGTTGGGCCTGTTGGAGTTCACGTAACTCTCCGAGATCCAAAATGGCTTCATATAGTTGAAAACATTTTTGGTTCTGCACTAAATGCATTCTTAGTCACTGATTATGAGGATGTCACAATTCTAAAAAGGTTGATGCGAGAAGTTGGATTGTATGTTTTATGTACCCGAAATATCTAATTGCTTACGCTAACTACCTTTAATAGAGAATGCCCAGTC
The DNA here is from genome assembly GCA_003070745.1 of Tuber borchii. Taxonomy (NCBI): domain Eukaryota; kingdom Fungi; phylum Ascomycota; class Pezizomycetes; order Pezizales; family Tuberaceae; genus Tuber; species Tuber borchii. The sequence continues at coordinate 22,048 of NESQ01000032.1, read as the reverse complement.
AATGTCATTTCCCAGGGACGAATGGACCTCGAGGAGCCCTCCCGCAATTTCAAAACGGTTTTAAGGATCTTAGAGGTATTTTCTCTACATATGTTCAAGTTCTAAATACTTATAAATTTTAGATTACCGATGACAGTGTCCGACGCGGTCTTATTGTTGGAAATTCAATTGAACAGACAATCCTCATAGAAGATCTTCAGGAAGCAACTGATGTCATGGAGCAGAGAAGACAAGGCGACCATATTGGCATGTGTTTTTCGATTAATAAGCAATCACCTGACTGGGGACATAAGGTTGGCGGGGCGTATGTTACATTTTACTCTTTCTGGATTGAGTGATGAGCCTAGCTGATCTTTGTAGCGGCGGTGGTATGGGGGTTACTCCTGTTGCACCCATCGGGCGTGCCTCCCGAATGAGGTCCGACCTCGCGGCCCAGACTCAGTACGTAATTCACCTTCTTGGGTAACCTCTAGATGTACTGACATTCTACAGGCAGGTTGAAGACCGAATAAATCGACTCAGGGTATCCTTAGACAATGCCAAGCATGCACTGCGCAATAAGCAAGAGGAACTCAGAGTGATTGAGCGAGACATCGACGAGTATCGCGTAAGTCGTTACGCATAAACTTTTAATATAAAGGAGATCCTAACTGTGTCTTAGAGCAAGAGAAGCAAGCTTAACTATGAAGTTCACAAATGCGAAGATGCAGCTGAAAAAGTTAAAGCATTGTTGGAAGAGAATGCCCAGAACGATGGGAAACTTGACGCCCTTAAAGCCAACCTCAAGGTCTGGGAGGAGCGGAAGGAGATGAACGGCCGACAGTACGAGGAGTTCGTTGTTAGCAAGGAAAATTTGAGCGCGAAAGCCTCTCAGTTAGTCGCTCAGTTAAGAGCGGCGAGCCAGGTTGCAAGTCTAGCTGCCAAGCATGTCGAGGATGCGCAGCTTGACGAAGCTACCGCCCGGCGCAGGCGCGAACAGTGTCTCCTCAACAAGAATCACTGGTACGAGAAGCATCGCCAATACGAAGAAGAGGCTGCGGCATTAAGAGCAGTAGCCGAGGAAGCGAAATCTAGGGTTGATGTATGCTTCCCTCTCTATATCACTAAGCGCAGCGCTAACGAAGTTACGCTCACTAGAGGTACATCCAAGCGGCTTCAACAGTTTGCCCACGTGTCGGAGTCCCCCGTGGAGACTCAACCGCAGCTTTGGACAATAGACTTACGAAACTACAGAGGGAGCTTGAACGGGCAGAGCAAATGCTTGGAGGCACTGCCGAAGAAGTTACTGCGCAAGCACAGCAGGCAACATTGAATTATACCCAAGCCAGGGACCAACGTGTCTCTTTTCAAGAACTCCTCAGGATAATGATTACTGTCTACAAGGAGCGTCTCCGTCGCTGGGGCCTTTTCCAGTGTTACATCAGTGCCCGCGCAAGAGCGCAATTTTCATGGATGATGAGTGAGCGGGCATTTAAGGGTCGCTTGCGTCTAGAGCACACTTGGAAACCCGCGGAACTGATCATTGAAGTGCAGCCCGGCCAACAAGACACTGGAAACCGTGGGCCGAAGACGTTATCCGGTGGTGAAAAATCTTTCTCGACTATATGCCTACTGCTCTCGTTATGGGAGGCGATGGGATCCCCGATTAGGTGTCTGGATGAATTGTATGATCCTTCTTCCTTCTAATTATCTTATCCCCCTGTTCTAATGCGGGCGTATAGCGACGTTTTCATGGATGCTATAAACCGCAATATTAGCGTAAACATGATGATTCGGGCCGCCGAAAGATCCATAGGGAAGCAATTCATTCTTATTACCCCCCAAACAATGAATAATCAAAATACCACTAATCAGGTCAAAATAATCAAGTGCGCCCCTTGCCCTCCCCTTTTGCCATTTTTGGTGCTGATCTGGTGGAACCAATAGGATGCGCGATCCAGAACGTGACAACGCGGGTCAAACTCGTGTTGATGGTTGATAAAACCCTTCTTTAATGATATACAACCCTTTTCTCTGCGTATACTATCTCGTTTCCGGTGGTAGGCTGTTTGCTGTATAATGTCTTTGTTTTTTCTAGATCAGTGGTTGGTTGATACCCCCCCACCCTGAAGATGGAGAGTCGTGTTAGTTTGTCTCGGCCAGGGTGCAGGGGAAATGGTTTTATTTTAGTGTATCTAGAAGGAAGTAGGCTAAAAAAAGTTCGGGGTTTTATACTCTGTGGTTGCGTAAGGGTGGTGTTGTAAACAGGGGCGTAGAGAGCCTGGTTTGCTGGTGTGCCCATTCCGATAGAAGATATTATTCTAGAAAGGTCGCACAGCGGGATGTATTAATCATATGTTATCACTCGCTGTAAAATATTTTTTTCCGGTGCGGAACCCGGCACGGAGACGACACCGTAAGGCTTAGCATCAAGAGACATTCTCGAAGTGTTCCGAGGATGAGAGCGACTGAGGGTATCCGACCAAACAAAACTAGTGGCTGCGGGAGTAGTCAGTGAGGAGTCGGGACCCCAAACCTCCAAAATGAGTACTAGCACTAAAGGAAAAAAAGAAAAAGAGAATTCGAAACTAGCCTAATGCCATAGCAAGCACAACACCGAATTAAGACTCCACTCGCGAACAATAGGTACGGGGTTCCTGGGGGGCGCATGGAAAGCATAAGGAAGCACGGTGAAGGAAGGAACAAACGAACGAACAAGCAAACGAATACCACGAGTAGAGAATCGCAAGGAACCTAGTAATAAGGCAGGCAAGAGCACACTACTGCCGGTAGTATTAATACACTACCTCACCTAACCCCGCAAGGGAAGGGAAGAAACAAAAAAACAAAACAGAAAATACTCCACCTAGTCCCCTTACCTCTTGCGAGAAGTTTTATAATATTATTATAAAGTCCTTTTTTTTTTCTTTCTTTCTCTTTCTGAGTTTAAGAGTTTATTTATTTATCTTTCCGGCAATGATAATAACTTTCTTTTACTGTTTTGGGATTCGTTTGTTGATATCTGGTAAAGTAGTTGGGTTGGTTGGTAAGTTAGCAACTCTTCAGAGTGAGTTCTGCTTGTAATTACTTCTGGTACTGTAGTAGGACATTGTCGTACACCCCCCCCCCCCCGTAATAGCGACTAAAGAAATCACCTTACGCTAAGTATGGTATCGTATCGTACCAGCATGGTGATGAAAGGTGAAGGAACCCTCCCCTAGAGGGGGGGGAAAATACTCAAACTATCAATTTTTCTAGCACAGACAATTACGAAAGGCGTAGGTTCGAGCATTTCCTTCATTCCTCTAGTTTCCTTGCTTAGCGGTATTCTTTCTTTCTCTCTCTCCTTTCTTGCTTTGTTTGTTACTCCCCATTCACACTCTGTTGATACCAGTATAATATTATTTAATTTATATAGAGCGAGGCGGCTAACTTAGTCTGGCTGTGTTCGTAAATACTGGGCCTTCTTCATTAATTCATTTCTTCCTTTCTTACTTGTTTGTTTTACTTATTATACCTACTCACTAAGCGAAAGCCTTCGAGCCCCATCGAGTAGTGACATACATAACTCACCGCCAGACAAAACTTTTGCTCCCTCTTACAGTAAGTATGAGGGAGTTGGTTTATATCATAATATCGTGCTAGAAGCTCTATCATCCAGAACACAAGTTAAGCCGACCGGCTCGAGTTGATGCTGTACCGCATTATACTATAATCATACACTTACCCATCTGAGCCCCTCTCACTTGTATCTTTTTCCTTTCCTTCTTTCCCCCTCTTTTCACAATGCGCCTTTACCCGCCTTCCCAGACTCTCGTTTTTTGGTTCCCCTGCTGGGTTGCGGGTAGAAATCATCTATCTGCCTACCGGCATCTGCTCTGGAGGGCAGACAAGCGCTCTTGACTGCCTAGCTAGTTGTAATATCCCGACTCGAGCACCGTGTAGCGCAATACACGACCATTGCTAGACGCGCGCTTGCACTATTCACCAAGTAGCAAGAGGATAGGAATAATAAGATTTTATCTGGCAGAGCTATTTGTGGATAGGAAAACTATTATGTATGCGCACCTTGGACATAGCTGGCGGGGAAAAAAAAGAGATGTTATGCCGAGTGAGCGCATGACTAAACTCTAGATATTCTTCTTGAGCAAAGCAAATAAAGCGAAGCAGGAATGAAGTAGAGAAAGAGAGCCCAAAACACCCTCTATTCATACTATGAGTAAAGAGGGGGGATGGTTCGTCATTATCACCCGAAGTTCTGTGATCAAGAGGTGATAAAGTGGAAGAGATATAACGAGGGAGAGAAAAAAGAGAAATACGTCCGTGTACCCCTAATTACAAGAAAAGTAGTCGTAAAAGCAATTTGTCCACCACTCTCATGCCCACAACCGCTCTTGTCCGTGATAGTATATATTTATGTACGCACGACTGAGGAATATATGCAAGAACATAACGTGACCCAACAAAAGAGAAAGAAAAGGCATGGGCAAAGTCGCGGAAGGCATCGGTAAGCAATTATGAACCTGAGAAAAGCGTGAAATCCGAGCAAGAACAAAAAACAGATAAAGCCGCCGCCGTGTCCAGGAATGAATCTAAGAGGATGAATGAAAAAATAATAGGGAGAGAACATATACAGCAAAAGAGGAGATGAAGAGTATGTGATAGTGAAATAGTGAAGTGATAGCAAGCAAGGCATGTGAAGTAAAGGAAAAAGGGGGGAAAGGGGGAAAGTGAAGCATCTGTGTCCTTCGCCGCAAAATTGTCATGAAGAGGCAAGGGTGGTAAAATATGAATGTTTGAAAGAAAAGAAAAAAAATGGTACATAAAAATTGGCTGATTAAAAATAACGTAGCGTAACAATCTAAAGTTCTGTTATTGCGAGAGAAAAATTAGAGGAAAAGATAATGGAAAGAGGGGGGAAAGTGCCATTATTGCAAAACTCCGCTAGAGGGAAACTCAAAAGGGAAGTAGAGCCAATACATTTGAAGGTGAAGCCGCCCCCCCCTTCCCCAAATAATATCGGGCGAATTGCAATGATGAGAATGAAAACATTTTTTGCTGAAATTGAGCCAATTACTAACCCGCCACGTTTCCCCACAGATAGACAAGTATTGAAGATTACCACTCAGGCTCGAAGTCCAAACAAAGAGCCATGCTAGTCCATCCCTTGACCCTAGTCAAAACAACGAGATATCTTTCATCTCCATCAGCCTCTAGCCCACTCGTTGTATCACCTCTGCTGTTGCCTCCGAGGAATATGGTGGGATTGGTCCTAACAGGCATCATACCCCAATCTTCTTCTTCTTCGCCGAGGTTCTGTCGACGTCTTCTTCTCATGATTTCGGGCTGCTGTAGTTTGTGTCTCGAAACCTGCTTGAACCACCTCTCTCTCGGGGACGTGGTCGAGCCAGAAGGAGTCATGGAATTGCTAGTAAAGGAAGCTCTTGGATAGATTGTAGACGCTGTTGGTGCAGATGATGCTCCGGAGCTGGACCCCGATGAATTACTGGCAGACGAGCTTGGTCTCTCAATAGACACACTGTCACTCCTCTTCCTCTTACGACAGCCTTCGGGAGTCATTGACATCTGATGACTAAACGCTGACTCCTCCTTAACGCCTTCCCACCAGATCCCATTTAAAGTCCCGTCTGCAACCTCTTCATACCCGACTGTATCTATCCTGGCCGACATGGGTGGGTTTTGACCTGTCGGAGGATGCCATATCCTCGTGGCCGGGCGGAACACAGGTCTAGCCTCATCTTCGCTCTCGTCATCGCTAATATCGCTGGAGGTGGCTTTGACCGGGCTCTTGTTTTCATCAAATATGATCCAGCTCACTCCACTATCAACATTGAGTGCCTCCATCCTGGTATGTTCTGCTACTGGTATAGCATGGGCACCGATACGGCTCTCAACTGCTGGGCGTATTTCGTCTTCGGCATACCTGCTCTGGTACCGACGGATTTCGAGTATATCAAAATTAACAGTTTCCAAGGTCCAGACAGAGAGGGTAGGGTATTCAAGCTTCTCAGTCGAATTGCGGGTCTTTGGCGGAACGAGATGTGGGTGTGACTTGGACTCAATTATCATAAGGTTGGGCCGCTCTTTGTTCGATTTTGGTTGGGAGCTGAACTCGATTCGGATAGCCTTCTCCAACAGGCCAGTCCCAATTTCAATCCCACTTCTTTCTAAATCAATCTCCTTCAACAAAGATGCCTCCTCCCCAATTTTTCTCCCAAGAGAATAAACAAGAACCTTATACGCAGCCTTCTTGGGAACCTCCTCTCCTGGGATTCTAGAACCCTTGTCTTCGAAAGCGACAACCATCTTTTGTGGCACAACACCCTCGACATTAGACACTGGAAAGACAGTGTAGGCACCAGGGCACTCCGGCAGGTTGTTGGGGTATCCAGAGCGCTTCTGCCTCGGCCAAGAGTCGTGGAGAGCGGTTCTTGTAAGCACCTTTCCGGTAAGAAGACAATGAACAACTAGGGTATATCTATACTCTTGAGTAACACCACCGCCATTAGTCGGCACAGGCACCTGTACCTGAGTTAAGTAATGTACCCATCCTTTGGTCCGTTGGAGAGAATTCGGGTTGTCGTGAAGCGATACTTTCCAAACTACTTCATCCGTCTCGTAATCCAACGCGGCCATCTCCAGCCCCCAAGTCAAGACCTCCCTAAACAGAAGCACCACCAATCCACTTCCGTTTCTACCGGGGACGTTTTCGACGGCAGTAATTTGGTGAACATGGGCGATTCTATTACCAACGCTGCCGAGCTTAAGACCACGACGACCACTAATGCCTTCCCCGATCTTCTGCTGCCAGATCTTTCTGTTCGATTCGCACCAGAATAGATAATGGGCGGTAGAAGCGAACCCTCGGTCGCAGATATGGTGTAAACGATACTTATGAACCTTTGTGGGCTTTGCCATTGCTCTTGTGTGAAGACGATAAGTAGCTCTAGAAAAACCTAAGGAGACCTCAGAAACTTCACGGCTTTGGGATTTGTTGAACCGGCTAGCGAGTATTGATTGAAGCTCCAACGATCTCCTAGGTCTGGGCCTACCGTTTTTCTTTCCAGATTTGCCAGATTTTTTGCTCGTTTGAGGTACCTCCCCGTCGAGTTCCATGACATTATCTCGGGAGTTCGGTTGCTTAGTGGCTAGAGCATTCCTTTCATAAAGCTCTCTGGTTTCTTTTGAATGCGGAAAGTGGGCTTGAAGAGCGACTTTACAGATGTAATCAGAGCTTAGGACTCTGTCCCACACACTTGAGACCCGACGCAAGCGCACAACATCGACTGGAGGCAAAAACTCAACTATCATTGCGATCTCATAGATGTTGAGCACCTGGAAAGGGTCCACTTGACCCATGATCTTTGTGACTGCTTTTCTCTTTGGGAAGGGGACGAAAGGAAAATGATCTTGCTAGGTTGAACTGACTGCAATGGAGGATCGTTCGTCTCAGGGGAAAAAGTTAGGAGGCTGTAGCGGGGTAACTTAAAAAAGAAGAGGAGGTGGAAGACTAGCGGTAGTTTGTGGTTGAAGGGGAATGACGATGAATGTTGACGATGATTGTAGTGATGACGACGAAATCGAAGTTGTGTCGCGGGGGGAGGGGGTGTTAAGGGGGGAAGGAATAAGGGGGAAGGAAAATGAGGGACACTTGACAGAGCAAGAAAGATGGGACGAAGCTAGCGAAAGAAAGGCCCAGGAAATTAAGGGATAAGGAAGGAGGGAAAGCTGGGAGGAATGCGGAGGCGAAGTCGACTGGAAGTAGCACGAAGCGGTCGAAGAAAAGGTAAAGAGAGATGTGGAGGATTAACTCAGGATTGTGGATAGTGGAGGTGAAGGTGGTGGTGGTGGTGGAAGCGGAGGGGGTGGTGGTGGTGGGGTGAGAGAAGAGAAGAAGAATGAAGGATAGACTACTAGTACAGGTAGACGACGACGAGAGAGGGCCACCACCTACGACAAGGGATAGAAATGAGGAGGGGAGTGGGGCAACAAGACATACAGAACAGAACAGAGCACATGAACGGGTTGATAAGTTGCAGTGTGTCTGTATCCTGTAGCCAAATGTGTCGCGCTCCACCTCCCCACTAGCGTATGGACATAGAAATGGCAGAGGTAGAAACACCAAAGCAGAAATGAGCGAGTAGGAAGTAAAATAAATTCAAAGTGAGCGAGAAAGGTGGGCTATGGGATGGTAAAACCATGCAAGGAAAGGATTGTGGGCTGTGTGCTGCTCGGAGTGCAGTAGAATGATTGAACAGCAGCAGCAGCCAGAAAGCGGAGAGCAAGCAGCAAAGCCAGCAAGTATGAAAATCAATAATAGATCCCGAGGATAGAACAGACTGACCAAAGCCTCATCCTGCTAACAGTAGGTCGTGATCGCGTTAATGCTGCCATTGCTTCTACCTCTGGTGTGAATTGTGATTATGAACCATCTGGTGTGAGTATAAGACAAGTCTGCTCTTTCTTTTCCTCCTCCCCTGCTTATGTAAAGCATGATGCGGGGGGAGAAGAACTTATACGATAAGTTGAGTTGCTTCTCCTATTTCTTGCTTGCCTGTCCTGCCGTGCTCTATTCCATAATATAATATTATTTTCTTGCCCCTTTGGATGTATTGACTCAGTGATTGAACAGCCCCGATATTGCAGCGGTCTCACCTTTCTACTGTTCTTCTCTAGAAGGTACGGAATAAGATGGAGCCATGCAATTACTTCGGCAAAGGGCGTTTATCTTATTTATCTTTTTATCTCCCCTACAACTTTGGTTCGGGTTTGCTTACTCTTTACAAACGGTATAATATCCACGGTACTTTACGGATTTATAGCACTCTACTCCGCGAGTGAAAGTCGAAAAGAATATGACCAGGGTGAGCGTGAAGGTCCAAGAAGAGAAAAAAAAGAAAAGAAGAAAAAACGGAGAGAGAAATGAAACATGGTACTGTAGAAACCTTTCCTCCTACTTGGTACAACTACCTCTGTCCCCATCAATATTGCTGTTTCTCTACTGCTGCTGCTACAATTCTGACAAAGCCCGCCAAAGCCCGCTCGCCAGTACCGTGGCCTCGTTCAACTCATCCTGCCAAACATTACTGGGTCACGCAGTAGCACCAGCCCACTATATCCTACTTGCACGAGGACAAAGGAACATCGACTGGACGGCGGCAGTCAGCCCCGAGTCTGCCAGGAAGTATCACCGTTGCCAAAGGGTCGGGAAAGAGAAGGAGAAAAACCTACGTTGTACTGAACTTCGTTCTGTTAGGCCCAGGATACGAAAACCCGAATTGAAATAGAAAGGAAAAAAGGGAAAAAAAGAAAATGTTTTTTCCTTTATCCTCTTCCCTCCTGTTTCTTCTTCCTCTGGCTTGGGTAGGATTAAGGCAACTAAAAGCAAAATAGGATAAAAGGCATACATGATCAAAAAGAGGAAAAAAAGTAACAAGCAGGAGTAAGAATAAAAAGCAAAAAAAAATGAATATGGGAATCAGGTTCAACCAATCCCCCTGCCAACATGCAACCATCAGCCATTTGAAGAGGAACGAAAGAAGAAAAAGAAAAAAAATCAGTACTTGGACTCGAGTCCGGCATCTAGATCTTCTGATCTGACGCGATATCCCAAGCTACGGACAGCGGCGTTGCGCCTTTCCTGCTGCTTCTTCCCATGTGTTTTTTTTTTTTTTGGAAAGAAAAGAGAAAAAAAAAGAAAAAAATTCCTCATATTGACCAGGATAAGTCTTCGGATGGGGCAGAATGAGGCAGGCTAATACTCACACTGGCACGGTGCTCTCCAAAAAAAAAAAAAGAAAGAGGAGGAGGAAGATGGAGGAAAAAGCATCGAACACAAAAGCTAGGCTCACGTGAGCTTCTCCGACTACGAAAGCAAGAAAAAAGAAAAACAGACACTCTTTTCAGAATATCACCCGCCCTCCAGTAGGTTGTGGAATACCCTTTCTGGAATAATAAACTTGTCACCCAGACAGCTTTTTAAGTCAACGAATGGTTGGCCCGACCTGTGAGCGTCATATCCATTCCGTCTATCTACTGGTACTTGGGGACTTCAATTTGGCTGCTTACCCATCGTGGGAGCACGACTATCAGCCAGCCAGAGCTAATACAATTTTTATCCTTTTTTGCTCCATTCTGCGATAGCTGTAAAGAGTCCTGAAGGCCCTTCTTTCCTTGCTTATTGTTGTTGCTATTATAGTACGACAAGCAGGTGGGAGAGCGATGGGAGGTGAGTAATTCGATATATTTTATCCTAGCTAAGCCAGTCCTGGCTGGGAGGTGAGGATAACGGATGACAGCTGCTGTAGTAATACAAACCATTTCATGTTTCGCGATGGATCGAACATAATATGATGATATCCATGCCAAGTTTTAGGCGGGAAACATGAAGTTTCAGGTCATATGTTCCCATCGTTGATATCATATGTCAGAGTGGCATTTGGTATCAATAAGAGGCTCTGCGAGCAGGGCGTCATCCAGTAAGCCTGACATATTGCACCTCTATTGTGCGATGGAAGAAATCGAAAGGTGGTACGAATGGTGGTGGTGAAAGGTGAGGCAAGAAGTGCGGTTCGCGCGAGTATTTCATGAAAGCCTTTGATTGGCTTATCATATTATTATATCCTCCCCTCCCCCCGCGCAGAAAATTATTCTCGAAAAGTGTATGATAGGCAGGGCGTAAAAGCACTGGCACGGTACCTGTATATAGTGAGGGTCGTGCGATAGGAAAGTGCGATAGAGAGCCAGAATCCAGCAGCACCTGCGTTCGAATATCATACAAAAAGCTTTCAAAGATCCTTTTATAATATGATAGGAGGGAAATCCGTTTCGTTGTCGTGACGAAATAATGCACAAAGCTATCCTAAAGCCTTATATATAATAGCTTTTAGAGCACAATATCTCTCCGTTCCTTTTGCTATCTCACAGCGGATTGAGTTAGACTATGATAAAAGATAAGAAGGGCCGCGGTACGGCCTTATCTGGTTAAGCCCGGAATGGCGTCAGGACAGACAGTTCAATGAAGTGTGGGTCGATAGGCGAGCGAGATGTTCAAGAAAGGTTGCCGCCCCCCCTCAGAGTTAAATACATTTTTGACGACAATTGCCTAATGCGGTTGCTGGTTCTAACGAAGTTTTTCACAAGTTCTCTAGGGAAGGAAATTTCCTCAAGAGGTTTTTATTCTCACTCGCCTATTGTGCTATCGTATGCTTTACTCGGCTGCTCACGTGTTATTTCTGGTTTGACTAGGTGATGCTGTAACTTATATAAAGTCGGATTTGAAAAAGTGCTGCTCCAATCGTTCAACTAGGCGAGAGACTAGCTTTGGGTCTAACCTATTGTAGTCACATATATGGTGTTTGCAAGATCTTTAGAGAGGATATAGACGTGTCAGTGCGAGCGGGTAAGATGTTACTTATAATTACTGTGCAGTAGCGGTATTGCATTGTGAGAGTACATTCGAGGCTCACCGCTTTCGTTCTCTCCCACTCTGCAATGATGGTAAAGGCTGAACTTGTGATGCGGTGTTACCATCAATACCGTACGGTGGGTGTAATACAGTATCATATCGTAGTAGCCAGCCCTGTGCAGACCAGTACAACCGCTCCCCTCCCCCCAATCCCTTCCCAGATTCCACAAGCGGCAAGGGGTCAACTGTTACCCCTTGTACCGGTGCGCATTAAACCCCCCCCTCCACCACGCCGACAAAGTAAATCACAAACCATCATTCGAGCCTGCCACTTTATCTGCTGTGTGCCTCCCGTATACCTACCTTCAGCTCCCTTTCCTAACTTACTCGAGTACGCCTTTGCACTACCGCTGTCCGAGTACTTTACGTAGGGGGAAGCACAGCATCACAGCGCACCATTGTCACTGCCCTGGCCCCCGGCATTCAGCTCCCAGGAACAGTGCATCAGTACAACGCTTAATCCATACCTTTCCCAATGGTACCCGTACAATCAGGAAAGTAAGCATTGTGTCGTACGCAACACATACAATCCAAGAAAAGGGAAGCGAGAAACCTCACGGATAGAGTAAACTACGGTTCATCCCACCCACGCCTTCCCCAGCGGGTTGGGAACCCCGGAAACGGGCGGGTCCGGGATTAAGCATAAACTCACACCTTCCTACCCCTTATCATAGCGACAGCAATGGATGGGTGTCTCTTGTTTTCTGACTGAGCCAATCATGGGGTTGAGAGTGATTGGCCTCGGTAGGTCCGTTGGTTTGATAGCAGTGGAACAGGCACTCGAATGCAGTGCTTGTGCAACCCCGCACGAAGCGGTACCCTGGTACCGACGGCAGAGAACCAGGAATTTCGTCCGAATCAGGGGGGAAATCCGGAATACCGGTAGTTGAGAGACACACCCCGTTTACCTTTGTGATTTTAGTGATTTCTCATTATAAAAATCGCCCGAAGTGTATCTTTCGTAGGTGGCATTTAGTTGGGGCGTGGGAAGGGAAGACCGTCTTCTTCCTCCTCCTAAGCTTGTTTTCTTTGCTGTAAGTGCAATTATAGGGACGTTTAAGATTGACAACTAGATTTCGGCCTTCTACTTGAATTGTGCATTGACAAAATTAACCGTACATCAACTACATAATAGGAAAAACTTTGGCCATAACAACAGCGCTCCCCCACCAACCGTAATGTCATAGAAATATAAAAAAAAGAAGTAAAAAAATTGGTTAGAATATAATATAGTGGAAATTAATATTTGGTTTAGAGAAATATTTAGGAGGTGTTGAAAATTCGGGATGGCGAGGAGGGTGTTGTTGCAATTAATGATTTGTGTACGGTTAATTTTGTTAATATTATTATCATAGACAATAACTTCTACGAAGGTACAGCATGTAAGTTTTGAATATTTTACTAGCAGGGGATGTTCGAATAACAGGGGTGAGCAGGTGAATTAGGCAACCACTGTGCCCAATTCGCTGTCCTTATACCAAATTTGCTGCCTTGGCCCCTGCTAGCGTTACATCCCCTGCTAGTAAAATATTCAAAACTTACATGCTGTACCTTCGTATTACACTTATATAGGTACAAGAGTAGATCATGAATTGATGGCACTTGTCACAGGCTATAAGTACCCGAACATTCAGGTGAGAATCAGGGGTAGGGCAAGGGTAGGTAAGACATACCATGGAGGCCTGTGTACTGGGCTGAAAGTAATTAATATAACTTGATTACAGGCCAAATTCTGGTCTTCAAGCCTTGTTGGTACCATTTTCAAGCATCCTTCCAGCTCCTATATCCATATATTAGCATAAAAATATATTGAACATTTGTGAAAATAGTGAGAATCATTTCCAAAACTAAAAAAAAAAAAGTATGAGAGAACAAACATGAGTTATAGACTAATAAAAAAAAGATAGATACCTCCAATTAAAATAGCAGAAACTTAAACATCATATAAAACCAGCTGCAATACCCATGCCCTAAGATATCAGGCTGGTTGGACCCTTTAGAACATTGCTGAAGACTAAAATCTTGGTCTTAGCACTATTTACAATATTTGCAAGGCATTGGCCATACTGAAAAAGAGAAAGAAACAACCTTTCTCCATCAATATATCAACTTGCCAGTACTTGATTGCAATAGTAACTATGTTCTCTGCATATCAGAGAATGCTTCTAATAGAAGTGATGAAGCTTTACAGCATGTAGTAGTGTGAGAAGACTATTTAGAAAGCCTTCTTGCTCAAAGAGTATGCTTACTGGGTTGTGAGAAAAAAACATCAACTTAATTAGTGGAGAAAAGTCTTGCAACTAAATTTCACTTTTTCAGTATCAGGGCTGCAGAGGGGAAGACTGGTCTCAAGTTATCTGAATAGAAGAATGCTAAATCAGGCTGGAAGATTCTGGAGGAACCACCTGGATAACTTAGTGCCCAGGGAAAGAGTATGAGAACAACTGTATTGCCTTTAAGATCCTCAAGTAAAATTCAATTATAATATGGGAAGGAATACTAGGAGGTAAGAAGACTCTTCTGATACTGGAGAACTGGTGTTATGAGGTGTCCCTATTGTTTATTGCATAACAGGTAACAACTTGTCATTGCCCGCTAAGTCTTTACTAGTCAAGACTCTGAGTATATAAATGCTAGTCAGAAGTGTTCATGATCTGAGACATATTTAATTACATTGTGCTATCTATAATGAGGTTGTCCGGTTGCAGTTGCTGGGTTGAATTTTTGAATACTCGCATGCGCACTCACTCACTCACCCGGCAACAACGATAGATTCTCTACCATCAACCACCTCTATAAATTCAATACATAAGACTAGTTAATACCTAGTATGACCCCCCTTGCCTCCAATACTGCAGCTACTCTATCAGGCATTGATTTCCACAATTTTTCAAAAAACTCCTCAGGAATTATCTCCCACATGAGGAAAAAGTTTTACACATGTTCAGGGAGGTCCTGAATACTCCTGGTCCACCAAGGGGGGTTTTGGTCTCCATGGTCCACATAGTCTATACTGATCCGCTTTGAACCACACTTTTGAAAATTTTACCAAAAATGTGGACCAGGGTGGACCAGGGGGCACCAGGGTAGACCACAGAGACCAAAACCCCCTATGGTGGACCAGGAGGACCGTAGAGATTTTCTTGATATAATCCAAAGGTAACACCTCTGCAAGCCTCTTCTTGATAGCTTCTTTTCCTCCTAAGGTATCTGTTATCCTTAGATACTACTAGTGTAGTTGCTTTTTAAGCTCAATTTATACATGTTCAATAGCATTTAAATCAGGGGAATAAGAGGGGTGATCCACAACTTCTATAGAATTTCTCTCCAACCAATCCATAACATTATAAGCCTTGTGAATAGGGGCATTATCTTGCTGAACAGAATATCCTCAAGTTGAATACCAAAAGAAAATATTTGATCAATTACAGGAAAAAGACACCTTCTTAAGATTCTAATATGCCTGTTCTTGTTGATATTTTGAGTAATAGGGACTAAAGGACCTTTTCTCTTATCCCTAAAGCACCCCTAAACTATCAGTAAAATTTCCTTATCCTTCTCTTTTGGGTGAATGCAATCTGCCAGTCACTTCTCACCAGGTTTGCTGAACACCCACTGCTGCCTTAGATCCCTAGATTTCTCCACACTACACTCATCACTCCAAATCGCACTCTCAAAATCCTCTACAGTCCAATCCCTATGAGCCATAGCCTACCTCAATCTCTTAGCAATATGATCAGGTTTGAGTCTGGGTCTTAATCTGGCTAGCCATTTCTTGATATTTGCCTCTCTGAGTACTCTATCCACTATTGATTTATTCATATTAGTAACTAGTGGCTGAAATCATATTCACTTACTCAGGGTAGCACAAAAACCCTGAGTTTTTGTTTGTTACCTGTAGAAAGTGAAACCCCAGGCGCGTATTTATCCTAGAAGTCAGATCTGTTTATTTTACGGTTGGACTTGGCTTGTCAGATGATTGTGCGATGCTGTCGCTCAGTGAGACCAGGTGTGCGACCAGGGTGGGGGGGATTGTCCAGTGATTGGCGCTTACATGCTCGAGCAAGAAAGCTTTTAATTATTGTCCATTATAGGCTAATAATTTGAGCAACAAGGGTAATATTCTGGAGGCTGTAGAAAAAGGCGATTATCATGCTCTTTTCAATATTGGACATTTCTCTTCGAGTAGTTTTTGGGGTTCGGTTTTCTTTTTTTGCCATTAACTTCGCAAATCTGGTGCGGTTAACCATCGTGAATTATTTATATTTTGATCGCATGCATGGTTGTATAGGGAGGCAGTACGGTTATGATCAACTCCGTGATATGGCATTTTGGCGATGTTGCTTAGTAAGCTTTCACGAACACTTCTGACTAGGGTCTGTATATATCCTTCTTAATACTTCAAGGTAAAGTCATGGGTCTCCATTATCTTTTTCATCTTGCTAATAAGGTTATACCTAATGAGATACTTCAGGAAGTACGATATAATTAAGAATATAATAAAGATATTTTGTATTCTCATAATGTAACTTTAGATATGAAATAACAGTAAATGATTACATAAAGAACTAACTATCATCCACTTGCACTCCCATCAGCAAAAAAACAGCATACCCTAGGCGCCTCATATTATTGAGTATTATATTCTGGTATATCGTGAGTTCTATAATTGCAATATTAAAAATCCTGTTAGTTTAACTTAAAGAAATAATATTAATCCTATTTTCTGCAAAATATGAGCAATGTTTATCAAGAACTCACTGACCTTATATATACCGAAGTTGAGAAATTTGAGTTCATAACATCCAACTTTGTAATGTAAAAAGTCTGTGAGTTTTTGATAAAAATAGCTCATATTTTGCTAAAATTAAGATTAGTATCTGATCTTTAGGTAAGATAATCAGAAGTATCAGGATCAACCCAAGCCACTCATGATTAGCCAAAATGTAAAACTCAACGACATGGCTTGCCGTGAAGCATAAAAGATGAATATTGTTTTTTGCTGATGCCTTATATAGTTCATTCCACAACTGCTTAGTAATTATAATATAACTATGAGTCCCTTATCGTGACTCATGTGAAATCATATATGAGGAAAAGGTTTTGTCCACCTTCACTGTGGTCCTGAATGCTCCTGGTCTACCAATGGGGGTTGTGGTCTCCATAGTCCTCATGGTTCACTCTGATCCGCTCTGAACCATACTTTTGAAAGTTTTACCAAAAAGGTGGGCAAGGGTGGACCAGAGAGTACTAGGGTGGACCACAGAGACTAAAACCCCCTTGGTGGACCAGGAGGGCTGTAGACATTTTGCTGATATAACTTTATATAACTCAAGTGAGTTATTAAACAATTAGCTTAAGTTAACTAAATATAAGTCTGACTTGATATATGTAAAATCTCGTGACTGAACATAGTCATAGTATGAAATACCCAAAACGTGAAGATATGTGAGTACAATATCTTGTGAAAACCTATAAACCCTACAGCATCAGGAAAAGGTTTTAAGTACGTTCAGGGATGTCCTGAACGCTCCTGGTCCACCAAGGGGGGTTTTGGTCCCCGTGGTCCACATGGTCCATACTGATTTGCTTTGAATCACATTTTTGAAAATTTTATTAAAAATATGGACCAGGGTGGACCAGGGAGCACCAGAGTGGACTACGGGAACCAAAACCCCCCATGGTGGACCAGAAGGGCCGTAGACATTTTCCTGATGTGGGTTTGTAACAACTGAGAGGATTCATCAGCAAAAAAACAGCCTGCCCCCTGTGCCTCAGGTCGTTGAGTTTTACGTTTTGGCACATCGTGAGTCCTATGATCGCGATATTAAAAATCCCGTTAGTTTGACAAAAGAAGATGATATTAATTCTGTTTTCTGCAAAATATGAGTAATTTTTATTAAGTACTCACGGATCTTTCACATATCAAAGTTGAGAAATTTGAGTTCATAACATACAACTTTGTAATGCAAAATGTCTATGAGATATTGATAAAAATAGCTCATATTTTTCTAAAATTAAGATTTGTATCTGATTATTAGGGGACACAATCAGAAGCATCATGATTAACCGGGGTCGCTTGCGATTAGCCAAAATGTAAAACTCAATGACATGGCTCACCGTGGAGCACAAAAGACAGATTTTTTTTTGCTGATGTTGGGGGACAATAAGCATAAGAATCTATTGTGATAATATTTTTATCCCTGTTTTCTTGCCCTTTTAGCAGATGGAAAGTCAGGGAGATAGAGTTTTGGCAATTCTGTAGATGATAGAGTATTGGGTATTAGTATATTGTGTTCGATATACTACTGCTCTCCGCTAGATCTACTATATGCTTAAGCTCAACTGGTTCTCTTACTTTTCCGACCTTAATCTGATTGAAAACATTTGACATATTCTAAAGAATATGCCAAACAATATCAGGAAAATATTTTAGGTATATTCAGGGAGGTCCTGAATACTACTAGTCTACCAAGGGGGTTGTGGATCTTATGGTCTACATAGTCTACATGGATCTGCTCTGAACTACACTTTTTAAAAATTTACAAAAAATTTAGACCAGGGTGAATCAGGGAGCACCAGGGTAGACTATAGAGACTAAAACCCCCCATAGTAGATCAGGAGGGCTGTAGACATTTTCCTGATAAAGCTGTGCTCTCATCTATCTACTGAAGAAGTGATAGCTCAAGCAATCTGAGAGAAGAGAGAGTAAATCACGGAGATGGTACTTATAGAATTGATTGACTCAATGACAGAAAGAATTAAAACAGTAATTGCTACTCAGGGAAACCATACTTGCTGGTAGTTTTTTTTTAATTTTTTAATTTTTAAAAAATTCAATATATATTTGTTAATCTTTCTTGAAATTCATGTATTTTGTTTATGTTCATACTTGTTTTGTTGACCAGCAGCTAATTATAACTCCTGCATTCTCTAAATCTCTATATCTGGGACAGCTAATATATCTCTGTATTATCCCTGAACATTTTCTGAAGTATCCCTGAAATATCCCTATTTGCTTCTTTAAATGTTCTGGTACTTATTGCCTGTGACAAGTGCAGAGCAGGTATTAGAAGTTAGAGAACTATAATACTAATGTAAATTATGGTGATTCCGCTCAGTACCGAGATTCCGCTCACTCATGGCAACTATTGAAAAATGAAACCTTTATTAGATTATCTCTATGAATAATAGAGATATTACTGTAAAAGTCTAGCTACAGGTACTTTTAAATATGGAGAATCAGAATATGTAGCTTTAATTTCATATTAATTAATTGTTGCTCTATTATAGTAGCTTTAAGATAGGTTATGTTAGAGAGAACTTACACTCTTTCTTAAGGATGTAAAAATTGAAAAACCCTTAATAAAGATATTTTAAAATAGGTAGAAGGGTAGTATAAGTCCTGTATATTCAGAGTGAGCTGGTTTTAATTTATTTTATAAGCATTTTGCAAAGCAGTAGTGGTTGGAGAACTACCGGGAAACTACAGATAAATTGTACTAATCTTATCATATTACAGCTATAAATATAGTTAACCTGTGGTCTCAATTCTTAGGAATCTACTTTATAATGGTTATTTAAGTTTGAATGCTAAGTTTAAAGCTTAATAGATAAGTCTTCAATGTTCTGTGCTTTGGTTGTAATCAAGTTCATAACAATCTTTGCTAAATCCTAATACAATCTTAAAATTGCAATTGATTATCATTTTAACTCAAAATCAATTATCAGACAATGTAACATAGTTCCCTAAAAATTGTAAACCTATGAATCAAGTGTTATTTATTTTAAAAATTTATATTTCACAATTTTACAGCCCTGAAGAAGCCTATCACAATACAGCATTAGTCTTTCTACTTTATAGGGCAAAAGCAATGAAAAGGATATTTGGTTAGCTTCAAGTAATCTATACTTACTTAAATAATCATTATAAAGTAGATTTTTAAGAATTGAGTCCATAGGTTAACTATATTTATAGCTGTAATATAATAAGATTGGTACAATTTGTCTGTAGTTTTCTATTAGTTTTTTAACCACTACTGCTTTGAAAAATGCTTATCAAGTAAATTAAAACCAGCTCACTCTGAATATATAAGACTTATACTACCCTTTTACCTATTTTAAAATATCTTTATTGAAGGTTTTTCAATTTTTACATCCTTAAGAAAGAGTGTAAGTTCTCTCCAACATAACCTATCTTAAAGCTACTATAATAGAGCAACAATTAATTAATATGAAATTAAAGCTACATATTCTGATTCTCCATATGTAAAAGTACCTGTAGCTAGACTTTTACAGTAATATCTCATTTATTCATAGAGATAATCTAATAAAGGTTTCATTTTTTAATGGTTGCCATGAGTGAGCAGAATCTTGGTACTGAGCAGGATCACTGTAATTTACGTTATACTTATTAAGTGTATACTATAATTGTATCTAAATTGAAGTAATTCAATTTAATAAAAAAATATAAACTAAAGAACTAAACACTTGTGATCATAGCTAAACTTTCTTGTTTTATTTTTTTTATTTTTTCTAAAGTATTATTTCAAACACTCTTGTTTTCAATAAATACTTCCAAATAGTTAAGAGTGAAATGTCAACTCTTAAGTTGCTACCCAGTAATCTTATTAGAGCTTACTCAGAATCGCAGAAAAAATACAAATAGGAAAGCCAAAAAATAAAGAGAGGCAATAATAACATGAAAAAAGAACAGACAAAGAGAACTTGAGTATATGATATAGAATAGGAGATTTTTAGAGAATTAGGCATATAGAGGAATAATTATGTTATATAAGAAAAGGCAAAAGCTGGAAAAAATATATTCGCAAGAAGATGAGTAGTAAGTAATTAGAGAGGAAGATAGTAAGAGGCTAGAGAGAATAAGTAGTGTGGGTGGGCAGGTGGGTGGGCAGGTGGTTGAGGAATTGTGGGATAGGGAGGGCAGAGAATGAAGTAGTGAAAAAAATAAAAATAAAAATAAATAAAATAACAGACAAGAACTAGTATTTACTATAACTACCATTTGCACTGAGAACAGTATTGACTCTATTAACAGTAGTATCAAGAATTTAACCAAACTTATACCTAGTAATTAAATTCCACTAATGGTAAATAGCGGTAATTATGTCATGATTATTCTTAGTGAAAAAGAGGAAGTTGGTAATACGTAACTTCACTAATCTCCAAACAGCCTCTATTGAACTAAGATCTGGTAAGGTAGCTGACAATTGCATAAGATAGTGATAAAGCCCACATTTCTCTCACTCAGCAACAGTGGTGCGAGTATGATATGCTAAAGCAATATCATGTTGAATATAGTGTCCGTAGTTAGAAGTGTTCCTGATATGCTTACTAAACAATCTTGCCAAAGAAAAAATAATATTGGCTTCCAAACTTGATATCAATAATCAGTTACCACTACTCTATAAATTTCAATAATTAGATTCTAAATTTATACTATATCATTGGACCTTCTTCAGTATAGTCAACAATTTTTTTAATATTTTTCCACTTCTGTTCCAATTTACAACATTAGATTAAAAGGTTTGTCTGACTTTAAATTATATTAGTGAAAAATCAATACTTTCAAATAGAGATTTCTCAATACTTTCCTATTGAAAATACTTTAAATCTTGCTATAAGCAGAATAGTTACTATGCATGTAACCCTGTAGAAGCAAAAATGTAATGGGCTAAAGTTTTATTAATTATTTATTATTCTATCTAATAGTTAGAAAGTGAATCATGGTATAAGTAGTTATGAATCCAAAAATGTACTGTATATCGGGACAGAAGCAGGAAAACAATTGAAAAATTCCAGACTACACAAAGAGGAAAGTCCAATTATATAGTATAAATTTACAGTCCAAGTAATTAGGCTTTTAGGGGAGTAGTGACTAGTTATTAAGATCAAGTTTAGAAGCTATTATCTTATTTTTTTTGGCGAAATTACTTAGTAAGCATATTACGAACACTTCTGACTATGGACTTTAGACGTAGTTATTTGTTTAAACTAATGTGATATTTTAGAAGTGATCCAAATATGGTACTTTGTGAGTTTGATATCCTTTGAAATTTATTGTCCTACTCTAAGTACCTTTATCCCAAATGATTAAAGAACTTTTTGTCACAAATGGTGACTAAGCAGGATAGGTTTTACATGACTCATGCTTGTGAGTCATAAGGTTTAGTACTTTCACATGACAATACAATAGTGTGTCATTCCTTTGTTATTATTGGTTTATGGTTTTGACATGACTTACGATTATGGTTATATGATTATGACTTTCGCACATGACTCATAGTTATGAGTCATGGGTTTTATACATGTGATACAAGTTGTGCACATGACTTGTTTGTTGTGTTTTGATTAGTTATTTGTTTAGTGCACAGTGACTTATAGGAGTCAGCTGATGGATTTCACACTATGACTTACTATGAGTCATAGGTGCGTGTGACAGGAAGGTGTGAGTCATGAGGGTTAGGGTTGTGAGAAGAACAGGTATAAAAAGGAGTCCTTATAACCTCTTTGGTTGACCATCTCCTCTACACCTCCGGCGATTGAAATCTCAACACCACG